>VWZI01000464.1:372339-455053 GCA_013396835.1 Psilopogon haemacephalus | reverse complement strand
TTTAATGACAGCCGAAAGTAAGTCCTAGATACTATCTTTTTTACCCATAAATATTTCCCCAGCTTCAGTCACATCTTCTAATTTATGTCAAGCCTTCCTATTTGTCACTTTAGCTTGTGTTGAACTTTAGAAGTTGTTTGTTTAACTTCATCACTGGAACCCTCTCATCTCCCAGAGTGAGTGTTCTGCTAGTTTTTATTTCAGTTTTTTTGTCCTCATTCTTGCTATTATATAGTCACAAACCTATTATTATTTTTAGCCTCATAGCATTGTTAAATGTGAGATCTGTTTGACTGATCATTGTTTGAAAGATCCTGTGTAAGGTGCATGTGCACAGGAATTCTATACATCAGAGATATAATCTATTACATGTGTTATCATTCTTCTGCGTGCAGAAACAGAAACTAGTAGCCACTATATGCAGACATAGACCTGCATGGGATAGACTGGACTTTGAGGCAGATTAATCATCTCATTCATATTTGGATTCATTTAAAAATAAAAAAATCTAAATATGGGAATTGCATAAGCAGCCTAATTTTCATCCTCCAGATGAGGGGGTAGTCTGACTGGGGACTTGGTTTCAGGGAGAAGTAAGAGCTATTTCTTATCTCTACCAGAAGGTTTAGAAAATGTGCAAAGATTATACTGTGGTTCAGCAGTAAAGAAGATTGCTGAAGATGTAGTTTTGAGGGCCCAAAGAGCTGCACAAAGCATGTTGCTGCCAGAATCACATTATAAGTCCTATCTGAGAGTTTTGCTTGATGCTTACGTTCTATCAGTTCTTGAATAGGCAGCCTTAGGCTCAATAAGAATTTAGAGTCCTAGAATCATTAAGATTGGGAAAGACCTCTGAGATTATCAAGTCCAAACATCAATCCAACACCACTATGCACACTAAACCATGTCTCAGAGTGCCATGTCTACACATTAGCTACATAGGAGAAGACACCAACACCCACCTCACTACAACTTCCTTTCAGATAATTGTAGAGAGCAATAAGGTCTGTCCTGGGTCTCATCTTCTTCAGATTAAACAATCATTTCATTTGCACCATGTAACTACACTGGCTTCAGTTTAGTTCTTCCTGATTTCTGCTATTGCTAAGAGCGAACAAGAAACCTCTTGTCTCACAGAGATGTACAGATAAAAGGCAAGGAATATACTTGAAATATAAAAATATTTTTCACTGCATTTACAAAAATATGTTTGTCATCCAGGTGATACCATTATGGGTTGTTTCCTTAGTCAGTGTCCTTAAGAACAAGAGTGTTCAAAGAGGTGCTACCCTGAAAGCTAAACTCCAAAGTTTTGATGTTCTCAGGCTTCTGTGTAGAGATTCCTATTTCATATTCTTCCCACCAGTAGGTGAATTACTTCCTGAAGGAAATCACAGAATGACAGGGATTGGAAGTGGCCTCTGGAGGTCATTTAGTCCTGCCCCCCTGCCAGAGCAGGTTCACCTATAGTGGGTTGCACAGGATGGTATCCAAGTGGGCTTTGAATAAATTGAGAAGTGGAGACTCCATCACCTCTCTGGACAGACTGGTCCAGTGCTCTACCGCCCTCAACGTAAAGAAGTTCCTTCTCATATTTAGACAGAAGTTCCTATGTTCAAGTTCATGCCTTTTAGCTCTTCCCCTGTCACTGGGCATCACTGACAAAAGACTGGCACTACCCTCATGACACCCACCCTTTAAGTATTTATAAGCACTGAGAATATCCACTCCTCAGTCTTGTCTTCTCCAGCCTAAAATCCACTGAGTCACTCAGCCTTTCTTCATAAAAGAGATGTTCTAATCCCATCGGCACTGTTGCAGCACTTTGCTCTACGCTCTCAAGCAGTTCCCTGTCATTCTTCAACTGGACACAGTATTCTGATGAGGCTCACCAGGGCAGAGGAGGAGGATATTCAGGGTGGACCTCATCATACTCTACAACTACCAGAAGGGAAGTTGCAGTAAGGTGGGGGTCAGGCTCTTCTCCTAGGCAGCTTGTGACAGGATGAGAGGGCATAGCCTGAAGCTGCCCCAAGGGAGCTTTAGGTTGGATATTAGAAAGCACTTCCTCACAGAAAGAGTAATTAGACACTGGAATAGACTGCCCAGGGATGTGGTGGAGTTACTGTCCCTGGAGGTGTGTAAGGAAAGATTGGATGTGGCACTTAGTGACATGGTCTAGTCAATGTGGTGGTGTTAAGTCATATGCTGGATTTGGTAATCTCAGAGGTGTATCCCAACCTCATTAATTCTTTGATTTTGTGACCTGCCCTTGCTGCAATGGCTTCTTCTGACGCCACTTGTAAATGTAGTGATGAGGAAGGAAGTCTTGTGGCATAGACAACACTCAAGTGGCTGTGGTCACTTCTAATGATGCCTGCATTCAGGTCACACAAGTTTGTTTTGAAATTGGAATATTTGAGTTCTAAATACTGCAATAAATTGAACCCAAAGAATATATATGGTAAATACGTGCTCTAAGCAATTGCAACACATACAGAAGGAAAGCAAAACTGATTTGAAACATTTGTTGTGGTGTTTAAAGGTATGAAATTAATTAGAAGCAGAATGTTGCTGATATGTGGAAGAGCACTGCTTGATAACTGAGTGCTGCTCAGTCTTTGTCTTTGAACAGGATTTGGGTGCCTAAGTCCTTTGTACCACTTTAAAAAATTGCCCTGAGTGCATTTCTGTAGTTCCAGTTTGGAGACCTGCTCCCTTATCTCTGTAATCTCTCTGAAGAGAGCAGCATCTTTTATCTGAAACAAGAGGGTCCCCAAAGTGATTGCGAGACAGAGGCTAGAAATCACACTGTGGTGTGAGCAGGCTTCACATCTCAATGTGCTGATCCACTCTGTCAGACACCAGCTTCCAAGTGCATCTTGCTGAAAGCACAGGTGAAATACACTTGGTGAACCCAGCTCACCAAGAGCTCAAAACCAGTTCATGCTGACTGGGGAAGAATAGAAAAGAGTGAATTTAGGATATAGGAGAGAAACAGGGACAAAAAAATTGTTACTTCTGCTTGTAAAGGGTGCTGTGAGAACGTCACGTAGGCAAGGAATTACGTAAGACATTTTGCTTTTATCTACCCACACAGAATTTTGCCTGTGGGTGCACATGAGGATTAAGGCTCTGTACAGTGTTCAGAACTCTTTACTTCACCAAATCAAGTGCAATGCAAGTCTCCTTCCAGATCTCTGTATTGCCATAGCTCCCTGATCTGAAAAATAGGGCACAGTCTTAAGTCAGAGGCTTATAGTTTTTGTTTTCAGTTCTCAGTTCATTCAAAAGCAATTCTTAAATGAGCATGTGAAAAGAAGGAGAGGGACAAGGGGTTTGAAGTACCTGGGTGGATCCTTTGGAAGTTCAGATAATTCAGATGATTACCCTTGTAATTTGCTACTTAATTTTGTTTGTTTTTAAACTGTAGTCTACTGAAGGGTAGATTTAGGTTGGATGTAAGGAGGAAGTTCTTTACTGTGAAAGTGGTCAAATACTGGAACAGGTTGCCCAGTGATGAGCTTGAGGCTCTGTCACTAGAGACATTCAATATCAGACTCGATGTGGCCCTGAGCAGCCTGATCTAATTGGAGGTGTCTCTGCTAATTGTAGGGGTGTTGGACAATATGGTCTTTGAGGGTCCCTTCCAACCCAGTGCAGTCTGTGAGTCTGAATCTGTAGTCAATAACTAGATTTCATAAAATCATAGAATCAGAATGCCCTGGTTTGGAAAGGACCTGTAAATGTTATCTAGTCCAACCCTCTGCAGTAAGCAGGGACATCCCCAACTATATCCGGTTGCTCAGAGCCCCATCAAGGGTGACATGGAACAGGGCTTGCAACACACCTCGCAACTTATTCCAGTGTTCTACTACTCTCATATCAAAGAACTTCTTCCCAATGTCCAATTTAAATCTACCTTTCTCTAGTTTAGAATCATTGTCCCTTGTCCTAGTGCTACAGACCTTCATAAATAGTCCCTCCCCAGCTTTCTTGTAGGACCCATTTGGTTACTGGGAGGCTGCTATAAGGTCTCCCTGGAACCTTCTCTTCTCCATGTTGAACAACCTCAAGTCTCTCAGCCTGTCTTCATAGGAGAGGTGCTCCAGACTTTTGATCATTTGTGGCCCTCCTCTGGACCCTCTCCATCAGGTCCATTATTCTTGTGCTGAAGGTCTCAGAGCTGCACAGACATAAGGTCCAACTGTCTTAATATGTGTATATATATATATATGTACTTAGAACTCACTCCAGATCATTACAGTGCTCTGCACCACTTGGTACTAAATGTGTATGGTGCTATCTAACCACTTCTGTGGGTGAGATTTGGGCAGACAGACCTGCCTTACCACTTCTTTTCTCTCTTCTCTGGAGCCAAAGCTTCCAAAGAACTCTTCTGGAGAACAGATCTTGTGAGGAATGGCTGAAGGGAACTGAGGTTGTTTCATTCGGAGAAACGAAGGCTGAGGGGAGACCTTGCTCTCCACAACTCTCTGAAAGAAAGTTGTAGTTCGGTAACTGGTAGTCTTTTCTTCCTAGTAACAAGTGATAGAGTGAGGAAATGGCCTCAAGTTGCATCAAGGAATTGCATTGGATATTAGAAGAAACTTGTTGACTGCAACCCCCTGGAGGTGTTTAAAAGCTGCAGAGATGTGGTGCTGAGCACATGGTTTAGCACTGGACTTAGTACAGCTAGATAATGGTTGGACTCAATAATCTTAAAGGTCTTTTTGCAACCAGAATGATTCTGTGAGCCTGTGACAAACTACATCTGTTCTGTATTTGGAATAGCTCTGAGTCTGAGGGCTTACCTTCACCTTTTCACTGTACCAGTGTTAGAAAATGATGCATATTTGCAGTTTCTTCAAAGTGCTGTACATAGTTTAGGTTTCGGAAACCCACACAACAAGAAGATTTTACAGACAACTTGGCTGCTTATTTCCCTTCCGCTTCCAAGGCATTCCAGCCTCGTTTTTGAAGGTGGATGTGTGCTGACAGACAGAAACTCTGGATGGATTAGAAGTCCCTGAAAAGTACATGACTGGAAAGATATTTCCCAACTATTTGAATTCTGATCTGGACCAGTAATATATATATATAGATATTGAATATTCAGACAGAGAAATTATTTCAAGTCCTTTTTGATTTTTTTCTTTCTTTCTTTTTTTTTTTTTTTACCTTAACAAGATGCCAATCTGTAATACAACCATTGCTCAACTGTTGCCTTTACCTCATGGTAATACAATTATGACATGCTAATACAATTTTTTGCAGTTTTCTACTGTAAATTCATATTTTAAAATATTCATTTTCTGAAAAATACACTTTTTATGTTACAATGTGGTTACTTGACTTCAAACAATTCTGAACTCTCTAGTCAGCACCAGTTTTAAAGAACGTGAATTGTTCTAAAGGTAGCCTTGCAGGAAATTCAACACTGAGATGGAGCTACAGGGATGGAGAATGTTTTGAGAGAGAGTGAGTTTAAGGATGGTGCTGGAGAAGTAATATTCCTGATAGGGTGTTGATGACAGGCTAGTGGTAGCTTTGTAATATATTTTAATCTGAGCATATGTTTCTGTTTAAATGGTAGGGGTTGAAAGAGACCTCTGGAGATCGAGGAGTCCAGCTTCCTGCCAAAGAAGGATCACATAGATCTGGACACAGAAAAATATGTCCATGAGAGTTTTGAGTCTCCAGAGAAGACTCCACAACCTCTCTGGCAGCCTGTTCCAGTGCTATGACACCCTCAGGTTGAGTTTTTCCTCATGTTGAAGTGGAACTTCCCGTGTTCTGGTTTATGTCCATTAACCCTTGTGCTATCACGAGACACTGCTGAGAAGAAGCTGACCCCTTCTTTTTGACACCCACCCTTCAGGTATTTGTAAACATTGATAAGACACCCTCTCAGTCTTCTCTTTTCCAGGCTAAGAAGTCCCTAATCTCTTTGCCTTTCCTCATAATATAGGTTTTCCAGTGCCTTAATCCATTTGACTCTCTAGAGTATTTCCTTATCACTCTTGAGCTGGGGAGCCCAGAACTGAACACAGTACTTTAGATGAGGCCTCACTAGAGAGACGAATCCCTTTCAAGCCGCTGGTCATACTTTTATTAATCACTGCAAGATACCATTTGCCTTCTTGGTGGTAAGGGCATATTGTTGGCTTGTGGTGAACTTGCTGTCCATCAGGGCTCCAACCTCCCTCTCTGCAGAGCTGCTGATGTCTTAACTTCTAGATCCCAGCTACAATATCTATGCTAGTAACAATCCTAATTTTTTAAAAAAATAGTTTAAAAATGTAGAACCAAGCAGCAAGGTCATGTAACCCAGACACGTGTAGTGCTATTCACAAGTAGACAGCAATCTATGGACTGCCCATGTGAAAGAGAAGCTTATTAGTATGTGTGTGCATGCACAGAGCACACATCTGAGATTGGAAGAGTGAAATTCTCTATGTTGGTTATTGAAATTCTTTTTGCAAACCATTGGAGCTGTTCCACATTTCATGGTTGCAACTGTTTGATGCACTTGTGGAATGAACAATGTGCCTTCTCAGGACACAGACAAAAAGAAGCTTCTGCCTACTCATGATTTTACATAGCTTTTAGATAGAGAGCTGAATATAAAATCTAGTATTTTGGGAGCTATATAGATTTATGACAACAGAGAATCCACTGAAATTGGCTAGATTAGATACCCTTTATTTGTGTGGGGTTTTGTTTTGTGGGTTTTTGTTGTTGTCGTGTTTTGTTTTGTTGTTTTTTTTCAAATGCAATGCAGTAGAGAGTAAATCAGGCCAGAATGATTCAAAGTGGATTATCAATATAAGTTGTAATTATTAGTCACTTAACACAACTGATATGGAATGCATTTTTAGAGATAAAAGTTAAAGAAGAACAAGATATTTGTGCTGAATAATAAAAAATAATAAATAATTTTTTCAGTGAATTGTTTCTTACAATAAGTTCACAGACATAATAATGTTTGAGAACTGTCTGTGAACATCTGACTCTTTGCCTTCAAAACTTTTGTTTGAGGCTGGCAATTCTTGGCCAATAGCTCTTGTGCAAGGGAAGAGATGCAATTTCTTCATTGGAGTATCTGATTGCTGGTTTTGTTTTGGGGATTCTCCCCCCCCCACCCCGCAGTATTGGCTGCTCTGAGCTGTTTATAAAATCGGCAAAGAAAGATGAAATGTATCCTGTGTTTGGGGAATGCCTTGTAGATGCATAATTCACATAGCATATATCTCTTAGCGGATGCAGCAAAGCATAGCTATCCTACTTGCAAACACTCAAGTTTATTAATTCAAAATACATTTTGTGTTCTAACTTGTATTCATGGTAAACATACCCAAAAGGAGAACAAACACCTGGTCAGAAAACAGATTTAGAAATAGTGATGGAAAGAATTACTGTTTTTATCATACGATCAGCAATTTTACTTAATAAAATATGTGGGAGGAATGAAATGTTACAATACTGGAAAAGACCTTGCAAAGTGACAGAGCACGCTACCTTTTGAATTGGTGCTGCCAAAATAATCCACCTGCAGTATAAGTTCAATTTCACTCAGAATCAAAGCACCCCCTACAAAATGTGCTAAGCCAAGATGCCAGGTTTTAAAGTCCATTGTATTGCTCAGCTATGAGCAATTTCTAATGAGCAGAGTTCACAAATGCATTGAGAATAAATGGTTTCAGTTTGAAGAGACTTTTGCTAGAGAGTGTGGCACCTGCAGTGTCAGTCACTGGTTGTCACACAACAATAATTCAGTATGTTGTGCCAGGGAAAAAAAATAAAAAGGATGCATGTCTTATTTTTGACAGGCAAAATGTGGAACACTGGTCAGATTTTTAATTTTTCAGTGCTTGTGAGACTCATGGAATGCCTAAGTTCTCAAAAGAACACAGTGATGGTCATCTATTGCATCTGTATAGAATACCACAACAATCTTGGGTGATTTATGGTGAGGAAAGTGTTCTTGCATGTAACTTTATAACTACAGGTAGAGGAAACCAAATAAAATCTGTACCATGATCCAGAGTTCTACAAACTTCCATGTTTTGTTGCTCTCATCTTCTGTACTCATATGTCTTGGTTGCCATTTTCAGTGCCCTTTTTTGATGAATTGGTCTGAGTGGCTCTAAAGACCTCCCCATATCAAGGAGAAGTATCTCACTACCAAGAACATGACATGAACAGTATCCTCTCACTCTTAGCACATTTAAAAGCCTTCACGGGATCTGACTACCAGAATGTGTACTTACTTTTTCATTGTACCAGTCACGAGTGATAATGAGTTTAAATGCTTTGAATGTGATCACAAGAACATAAACTGAGATTATATGCCCAAGAGCAGGCTAAATATTACATTATGTAGAGTTAGGGATGCCAAAACATGCAATTGTTTGTAAAGAAAAGAATGGCATGTAATCAGAAGAACAAACCTCCAATCCCCCTAAATTCTCCCACTGTAATATTTAGTAAAAGCTTAGGATCAGGTGTTCACCTCAACTGATTAACTGTATGTATGTGTGTGTGTGTAAAACTAGCATTTTGGCCTCCTTTAAACCTCTCCCTTGTCATAACATTCTTGTCTTTCCACCATTTTCTGCTGTGGCTTACTTTGGAATTGGAAGTCTTTTGTCACTGTGTTCTCTACCAATCCATCCTTCCTCCCAGGTAGGTATATAATTTAGAAGTTGCTGCTTCTCTGCACCTGAATCTCATAGGACTCACAGTAGCAACAGAGAAGAAGGGAATGACAAAACCAGCTTTGAGTTTATAGTTGAGTAAATTTATAGTGCCAGGGCAGGAGGAAAAACTCAATTCCAGCATGCCTTTTGGGGGTGAGAAGTGGTATGAGGCTGGAGAAGAGGGGGTTTGTGCACTCTGGCCTCAGAAGATTATTGCAAATGCTCTACAGGAACAGAACAAGGGGCGGGGAGGAAATACCTATAATCCTAGCTTTTGCTTTTTCCAACCTTTTGGATTTGCAAGTGAAGCATGGATCCTTATGTAAATTCCAGGAGGGACTCTGGTGAACTGATCTTTTTCCTTGAAACACCTTATTTGAAGCAGAGGTGTTAAAACTGCTGTTTTAGGAGAGCTGGGGGCTCCGTCCATTTGATAGTACTTGCCTTATGTATGAAGTGTTAAGCAGTATAAATTTTTTTTAAAAAGAGTTTGAGTCTGGGAAAAGATATTCCAGACAAACCTATGTTGTTGCTATAAGACATTACAGTTTCAACATTGCTTTTAAATTTGAAGTGAACGTAGAGGAACTGGCTTCGTTAATTGACACCAAGTAGCCTTGTGTAAGGATTGTGGGTTTAAAACTGTATGTAAGGAAATGTTGATTACAGTTTCTGCTTTCTAACATCCTTGGGGTCAAATTCTGCCCTACTTTAACCATCACTTAGCCCTTCTAACTCTCCTGGCATAGCCCAGAATGAAAACGAGAGCAGAGTGTCTGTTCCCATTTTACTACCTGCCCTACTTACTAAAGATCAACAATGTGTTCAGCAATATTCTCTGTCTTGCACAGACAGACACGTTCCCACAGCTTTGGCAAGTGCTGGCTTTCTAACAGGAAGGACATGAACCATTTGATTACCATGCACATAAACATGTCTGCTTTGTTTATAGCTTTCTTTTCCCTAGTGACTGAAAGAGTAAGGATAGAACAAATCAGAGTGGGAGAGCTCAGCTGAACCTAAAGGAATCCAGCACATTGCGTATACTGAGCTTCTGTTGTTCAGTAATTTCTTTAATTTCATATGAGGGAGAGTTAGGTTTATCCATACTTGTTACATGACTCATAAGTAGTGGAATTAAATTCTAACTGATGACCTTTCAGGGGCATTAAAGTTCAAATACTAAAGACCAGAGTCACACTATCCCTGCCACTGACAATGATTCTCTGAAGCACAGTATCGATGAGGTTCAATGAGGATCAACAAGGACAAGTGCAAAATCCTGCATCTGGGAAGGAATAATAAACTGCACCAGTACAGGTTGGGAGGTGACCTGTTGGAGGGCAGCCCTGTGGAGAGGGTCCTGGGAGTGCTGGTGGATAACAGGTTATCCATGGGACAGCAATGTGCCCTTGTGGCCAAGAAGGCCAATGGGATTCTGGGGTGTATTAGGAAGAGTGTGTCCAGCAGATCAAGGGAAGTTCTCCTCCCCCTCCACTATGCCATGGTGAAACTCCATCTTGAATATTGCATTCAATTTTGTGCTCATTCAGAGGGACAGGGATCTGCTGGAGAAGGTCCAGTGGAGGGCTACAAGAATGTTTAGGGGACTGGAGGGCATGCTTTATGAGGAGAGGTTGAGTGGCCTGGGGCTTTTTAGTTTGGAGAAGAGAAGACTGGGAGGAGATTTAATAAATGTTTATAAATATCTGAGGGGTGGGTGTCAGGAGGGAATGAGACAGGGTCTTGTCACTTGCTCCCTGTGCTAGGATAAGGAGCAATGGATGTAAGCTTCAGCTCCACCTCAACACTAGTGACTCTTAAGTGTCACAGAGCACTGGAAGAGGATCCCCAGAGAGGTTGTGGTCTTCTTCTCTGGAGACTTTCAAGGCCTGTCTGGATGCGTTCTTCTGTGACCTGAGCTAGATTGCATGGTCCTGCTCTGGCAGGGGGGTTATACTCAATGATCTCATTTGGTCCCTTCTGATCCCTGACATCCTGTGATCCTCTGTGATCCTGTGAACTGGACAGTTCTAGTATTCACAATTGCTCTCAATTCAATTAACAAAACATTCATAAGCTTTGGTTTCCAAAGAGAGACAACAACAAAGAGTAATAACCTCTCCTGTGACAGCATTGGTTATCTTTTTGTTGCTTTGAATGCCTTTTGGGAATTTCCTTGCAGCATTAGGGAGTTTCTGCTCTGAACTTGACATAAACAACTTATTTATTTGATTTCTGGAAAATTATTTTTGGTGATAGCATGGCATAATATGTATCACTGGTTGCAAAATTAAACAATGTTCTTTGGGAGTGAGTTAATTGAAGGGTTAATTGTGAGTTTAAATTTTATATAGAACCTTGTGTAAAAAGTGTAAAATAAGGTAAATTGAGTTTATACATTTATTTACTGGCTTTGAATACATTCATTTACTGGCTTTAAATATAGTCCCTAACAATATTTGAACCAGTGTTTTTTCTTCAGTGCTGCAACATACTGAAAGGGAGACTTATCAAATCTACCTAATTATAATACCAAACCAAATAATATCACTTCTCATAATCATAATAATGCTTAGTATGAATTAACACCTTAGTTTGGGGAAAACCTCTAGCTAAGTAGCTCTCAGAAGGTTTCTAGAGAAAAAAGTATGTCTGAGTATCTAGAAACAGTAATAGAATTTAATTAAAGTTATATTTATTGAAAAACTACTGTGAATTCATATAGAAGGATTAAAAAAAAGTTCTTGCCTAGGACGTAGGTTGCTAAGGATTGAATGGAGAAATAGGAATGTTAGCTACTTTAAAAAAAAAAAAACCCAAACATCTCTTCCCACTCTTCAAGTGTCAGCTGAAAAAAGGCAGGGGGGAGGGGGGGGATGGTGTGTGGAATCTGCACCAGTACAGGTTAGGGATTGACTGCTGGAAAGCAGCCTTGCGCAGAGAAGGATCTTGGAGTTCTAGTGGACATGTTCACCATGAGCCAGCAATGTGGCCAAGAAGGCCAACAGTGTTCTGGGGTGGATTAAGAAGACTATGGCTTGCAGGTCAAGGGAGGTTCTCCTCCCTCTCTACTTTTCTCTGATGAGGCCTCACCTGGAATATTGTGCCCAGTTCTGGGTTCCTCAGTGCAAGAAGGACAGAGAAGTACTGGGTAAAGTGCAACAGAGGGCCATAAGGATGATGTGGGGTCTGGTGAATCTCTTTTGCTGAGAGAGGCTGAGAAATTTGGAGCCCTTCAGCCTTGAGAATAGATGATTGAGAGGTTATCTACTCAATGCATATAAATACCTAAACAGTGGAGGACAAGAGACTGTGGTTGTGATTGTTTCCACGGTGCCTAGTGACAGGAAAGCAGCAGTGAGCACAAATGAGAACACAGAGGGTTTCACTTGAACTTAAGGAAAAACTTCTTGACTTTGAGGGTGGCAGAGCACTGGGCCAGGTTGCCCAGAGATATTGTGGAGTCTCCTCTGGAGTCTTTCAAAACCCACCTCCATGTGTTCCTGTGCAGCATGCTGGAGGTGAACCTGCTTTAGCAGAGCTTTTGGACTAGATGATCTTCACAGGTCCCTTCCAACCCCCACCATTCTGTGATTCTTTGATTTTGTGAAAATGCTGGAGAAGAGTAAAGGTGGGTGGATACAGGCACAGACATACATGTGCTTGCTCTCTAGAGAGGCAAAAAGGATTGTGTCTTTGTTATAAGAAAATTTCTGCTTCTGGGATCTATTCTAAACTCAAGTAGTCTTTTATTAGTTCAGTCAATATCACACTTTCCCATCTGTGTAAAAAGAAAGCTTCAATATACAAATGCCAGAGTGCAAGATTTATCCTCAAGCTCACCTGTGAAATGCCAGCCACCATACACCAACTGAAGGGAATATCCTCACAGGAGATCAGCTGAAATGTTGACAAGCTTAGTGCTGGACTGTGAGATCCAGATAGAGACACACCTGGGGTGTATCTGTATCGCAGTTGCAGTAATGAGACATGATAGAGGAACACAAAAATGTTTTATCTCTAAGCTGTCTAAGGCTACCTTGGATACTGATAGAAACAAGCTGGATGTGGATTGTGTGCTGTGTTCCTCACTTGGGTGGTGAGAACATACTTGGGTTGATGAGCAAACACACAGTCTCAGAATGTCTTTTATCTTTTAAATTTGATTTTATTAATTATTGCTTTCTTAGAAGGAAATTTTACACAGGAAATGGCAAGAACATTTCAGAACAATACAGCAAATGAGAAGGAAGTTAGGTTCTGAGAATGATCACCTGGCAATCACAGATAATAATGGAAGAGGTGTGGTGTGTGGTTGTGTTTTTGTGTATACAAATGTATCACACAG
This sequence comes from Psilopogon haemacephalus, assembly GCA_013396835.1. Taxonomy (NCBI): domain Eukaryota; kingdom Metazoa; phylum Chordata; class Aves; order Piciformes; family Megalaimidae; genus Psilopogon; species Psilopogon haemacephalus. The sequence goes on along the minus strand of VWZI01000464.1, from coordinate 442,000 downwards.
TGCTTTTGTAGCTAAACTGCAAAACTGTTTTCTTCCCTAAGGAAACACAGAGAACATATTAAATATGTTGGGTAAATTATATAATTAAAGACTCAAAGAGTGCAATATTCAGTGCTGACCACCCTTATGTATGTGCACATATATGTGCCTCAGATTTAGTTTAGAAAAGAGCCTGGCATCTGTTCTCCTGTCAGCATTAGATTAAACCAAGCATCAATTAAAACTGACCTATTGTGTTAAACCTTAGAGATCTCTGGGCTCCTGAAGAGGAACTGTGTCCTGGGGTTATGATCGGTCTTCCCCAAGCAGGATCCTGAAGTCCTTAGGGTTATCTGTGTGGCAGGTGTGTCTTCTCTTTGGTGACTGTCTTAATGAGTCTCTCAAGATTTCATTTACCCATTATGCAAGGCCTCTTCTGAGTTTAGGGGTTATCAGAACAGCATCTTACCCAGCTTATTTGCTAAGATGTCCTCATCAGCCTTCTGCTTATTTCACCTTCATCAGAAGTGAGGCATCCTATGGAAGCCTCTTTTATGGTCCTTCTTTTGCCGACTCAAATTTGGAATTGACTTTTTTTTGCTGTTTTACTACTACTTCCTTGTACCTATGCAAATTGATTTCTTACTAATTTTACTCTAAGAGATGGGAATAAGAGGGTTCAGACGAGCAGTAAAACTTTCTCTGACCACTGCATTTTCCATTAGGCAACTGCCCCTTGCTTTTGTCCTCTAGCCTTCTCTCTATCACATCAAAATGCATCACTCAACTTTCAGTGGTTTTCATAGGATATCCTCTTCTGTCATGCCATGTTTATTAATGAGCTGACTATTTCCTCTCAATTAACTCACCGTAAAGTTGACTTATGCTTCTATATGGAGACATATAGGTTCTTTTTTTTCCCAATGCATTCTCTTCATTTTGAGAGAATCATCCTAATATTATCTTGGTTTTCTCCACTATTCATCTTCAAATGGATCTTCTAGACTCTCCTTTGTTCTGTGGCCTGCAGTTTCTCCTCATTTCAGCCTCTTGAGCTAGATGGATGCTATTCACTTTTCGGTTTTTTTTGCTAGTGTGCTTCAAAATCAGTCCTAAGGTATTTCTAGTGAGCTTCTGATTCTTGTTTGGAAACTTGATATATCTCATAATGAAGTGTTTTATTCTCTGAGGTGAAAATCAGCCCCACACAGAGAGCATGATAAATGTGCATTCACATAAATCCCAGAAACGCAATAAACTGGCTGCATGAACAATCCTAGAACAAAGGCAAAGTTCTCATGTTTTAAGTACGTATAACTGACTGCTTTGGCTACCTACCAAAGAGATTTTGACCATAGTCAAAGTCAGCAATGTGGATGGGTTTTTGGAGACTCACAGATTTAGTTACTTTTAAATTATGTGCCATGTTGAATACACATGTAGTAATAGAGATTAGAGATTAAATCTTATTTTTAGTAAGAATCTCTCCATATTGTGATTTTGCGTTTAACCGAGGTGCACAGACAGTGATTTAGCGTTTAACCGAGGTGCACAGACAGGGATTCATTCCATGGTGAAGCAACAGAAACCTTACTGGATGCAGTAAATGTCTTCTGGACCCCACTCCTGGGATTTCATAGAACTTGATTTAAAGAGATGAAAACAAAGACTGTTGTAGTTTTTTATTTTAAACTGTTTTTTTTTCTTCTTTGTCTGTTGTTTTTTTAACTCCTTTAAAAGTTTTACATGCTGAAATAATGATGTCCTTTAATTTGAATTCAAGCATGCCACAGGAAGCCTGCTTAGATACATACTGCTGCTTTTTGGCCATGAGAATATACATTTCACTGCAAGGCTGTCTGCTTCCTCATCCACCACTGCATCCCACTAGGCTACCAAGTACTACTGTGGGTGCAGCTGGGCGTGGTCAGTGTTACATGCCTGTTAGAAGGGCAAAGAAACTGGTGAAAGGTCTGGAGAGCAGGTCTTGTGAGGTGTGGTTAAGGGGATTGCATAGTCTTGAGAAAAGAAAGAGGTTGTAGTGAGGTGGGTGTTGGCTTCTTCTCCTGCATAATAAGTGTTTGAAAAGGGGGGAGGAAAGTGACCACATGTTTTGCAACTCATACTCAAGTTTAGGCTTAATTGTGTAGATTTTTAGACTTCTGTTTGAAGGATGGAATGAAATAGACCTCTAATGTTGTGTGTCTCTCTCCAGTCACTATAAGGAAAGCTTTAGATTACCACAGAACTGAGTTTACCGCAGAACTGGCTTTGCAACACGTGGTCTGAGCGCCTAAGTGAGCCAAGCTTAGCATGAAGAGGAGCTATCTTGAATTAAACCAGATTTGTTGAGGAATTTTTAATCCCTTTGTTACAACTGAAATGTAAGCACTGATCTGTGTTGCACTTACCTTACTGTAGTCTGAATATCTGACTTTTAGAATCATATAATCATTATGGCCCAACCAATCATCAAACCCAACCAAAGACCCTCATTGCTTTGTCAGGAGTTATAAGCAGGGCTGAAAAGTCCACACTAAAAATGGCAGAGAAAGGAAATACCTGATCCCCTCAAATAAAGACATGTTAAGTGTCACTGAAAATACAAAAAGTGCTGATCAGCTTCAGTCCAAATGTATTGACTTGGGATAGTGTTTAATCTTTTGCTGCAGTTTTACTGAGTAGAAAATTAAATAGCTGTTCCATGCTGTAGACAGGTGTTTGCAGAAAGACTGCTTTTGCACATTATCATATAGCAATTATCACTCAGATATGGTAGCACTTTCCATCCTCTCTTCCCAGTTTCAAAGTGTTCCCCACAAAAATCAGTTATGCAAGCAGGACTTGCTCTGCTTTGCCTTTGCAGGGGCAGGAGATTGAAAAAGGAGCTGACTACATGTAAGGAGACATTCTGAAGGCTGAATTAAAATGAAAGCATTAAAGAAAAATATTTGTACAGAATAAGGATTTTCTGCAATTTAAGACACTTCTTCAACTATTTATTTCTGGGTTTGGTGTCACCTTCTCATCCAGTCATGAAAACACACAGCAAAACTTGAGAGATGTGGTTTATCCCTTGTCTTTGGCCAAAGGCAAGAGATAGTCTGTGGAAGAATGCAAATGCCGTTACTGTGCAGATGTATTCTCTGATGTAAGCCAAAAAGGACTGACTGCTCTTTTTAATTTCAGTCAGCTAAGATGTAATCAGGCTTCCTGTTTGTTTTCCATGTCTTCGTTGAGCACAGTCCTAGACTGGGGATGAAATCCCTTCAACAAATGTGGACAGACTCCAGGGTCAAGCTCCTGTCATTTTTGTTTATTATAAATGAGTGTTTTTAGAATCTTGCAATCATAGCAATCATAGTGTTTAGGGATTATATTTGATATGTGAAATATTTTTTATTAATGTGTCTTGGAGATGCTCCCTCCCTATAGGTGTTGAGGGCCAGGTTGAATGAGGCCTTGAGTGACCTGTTCTCGTGGGAGGTGTCCCTGCCTATGGCAGGGGATTGGAACTAGATAATCTTTGAGGTCACTTCCAACCTAAACCATTCTATGATTCTATGACTCTATATTTATCAGCAACCATGGAAATTAATAAATAAATATAGAAGAATACAGGAATATATTTCTGCGTCTTCCAAAAAATCTGTATCAGTACGTCCTGAATTTCTCTGCAATCCACACTTAACACATTTTTCTTGCACCACTTCCTCTGCCTTCTAACAGAATTCCATGTACAAGATATTTCAATGCCAGTGGTCTTCATGTTTCTATCAACTAGATGTTTGTGTGTGTACTTGTGCTCCCAATGCTTGCTGCAGTTTTAATTGCAGTCCCTTTCCCTTGTAGACCTCCCTTGCTGACAGCAGGATCAGTTGGTGATGTTGGACAGTGCTATTATGGCAGGACTCCTGGCTGTGTAACTCCTGCACAAAGTCTCTCATGCTGACTTTGCCAAACTGGCAGAAATTGTGCAAGTTATATTAAAACCTTCACAAGTTCTATAAAAGGCTCTTTGTAGAGGATCTGTGGGGTTGTATATAAGGCAAAGCTCACTAGCCAAGGGGACAATCCAGAAGTTTTATCTTGATAGTGGGCTGGGATGCAGGCATTATGATGCCCTACTGTCAAATAGTACTATTTGCATCTATACTGTGTCCTTTCTACAGAGCTCACATCAATCATCAATTAAACTGAAGAGAAGGAATGTTTTTAAGGAAGGATATACAGAAGAGAAGAGAATTGAGCCAGAGACATAAAAGGGGGAGAAATTAGAGTTACATAGAGCAGCAGGAATAAAAGTGCAACTTCTAACTGTAAAGAAAGTTTTCATCCTTAGAGAGATCCCAGTTCAAAATAATAAATAAGTTGCTTTTAGGGTAAAAAAGTGATCTGTAAAAGTTGCTTTACTGAAATATTGTCCAGACATTGGACCAGACTACTAATGGGGTCACTGTCTGTGAAGCTGTTAAAAAAAAACAGTAGACATGGCACTTTGGAACATAGTTTAGAGAGTGTGGTGGTACTGGGTTAGCTTCTGGTCTTGATGATTTTAGAGGTCTTTTCCACCTTTAGTGATTCTATGATTCTGTCTCAGAGGCTCTTATACCCTGATGCAAATGTGGCATCAGATTTTGTACAAAGTATAGACACAAAGAGATGATTCTCTTTATGAATATAATACAAACTTTCACGTATAAAGAGAAGGTTCATAGGCCTTAGACACAAGAAAACCACAAAAACATTGACTCCTGAATTTATTTACTTAGAAAACAAGTCAGTGTCTCCTGGGTTGCATCACCATTTTGTCCATGTATATCCCCTATATCTTGAACTTCCTGACAGCTGTTAACCACAAAAAAACCCAAAACCTGCTAAGTTCAGAGGCATGATAGATAATTTCCCAGAATGTTTGTGGTATCGCTTCAGGTTATAAAATGCATTTTTGTCTTTTCCTTACCTGTAAAAATGGAAAATGTTTCTCCTGAATGAGGAAAGAAAAGCATTGGAAGACAAGTGGGTGCATGGGCAGGCAGATGGTTTCTTAAAGATTCTAAACAATCCTTGTTGCTGCATTTCTTTCTGTCCTCCACAGTAATAAGAGCTACCACATAGTTTTCATCATGCTAGCTCAGTGCATTTAGACATTCAAATGTAACATCATTCTTCTGTAAAATACAAGTAAACCAAAGTACACCTCAGATAACAGTACTGGAAATATGGGTAGGAATACTTCACCTCCCTGGATGCTTTGCTGACACTGAAATTTGCTCCACTGTTTCATCCTGCAAGGTTCAGAGCTTGCTTTTTAGCTTTCTGTCTTTGTGTTAGTCTGTCTTGTCACTGTTAGATCACAGAATTGTTCTTCCCTCCACCTCTGTGGCATTTTGGAGAATGTTCTCTTTCTTCTAAATGTGGGTTTTCTTGAACATTAGAGATTGCACGCAAATTAAATTGAAACAGAAAAACAAAGTAATTGATGTAAAGTAAATTATTGATGTTTTAAGTAGTGTAAAAGTATAAAGGAAAGAAGGAAAGATACTGTCTTTAAACAATCTATGTTATAATGCATCAGAAACCCTCCATATTCAGAAGTAATTGCACAAATGTCAGAACCTCCCACAAGCAGAAAAGAATGGAAACACCATAAGAAAAAATACAATTGTTAGCTTCTTGAAAGGTTGTTTCCAAGTGTCATCACTTCTGTGAAAGTTCCTGTGTTGGCAGAGCCATGAATGAAAGTTCTTTTGTCGTGTTGTGTCTTCTCTTTTGTTCCCATTGAACTGCAGTGTCTGTAAGCAACTGGCAATGCAGTTACATAGAAAAACAACAATCAATGTGTTCATATTTCTAGACTTGATAGAAGAAAATGCAGGTTCTTTAGGTACAATATTCAATCATATCTGGGAGTTCTGCACACAGAATAGTAGCTGCTGGATCAGATTATTTCATTATACTGAACATGAACCTGAAAGACACAGTTTAACTCTGGTGTCAGCTAGGACTTCAGTGGGATGGTGAAACAGTTCTGCCAGGGCAGAATTTGATTTGATTCTGTAATGGATGGACTCGACAATCTTAAAGGTCTTTTCCAACCAAAATGATTCTGTGGTTTTATGATTCTGTGATTCTACAGAGATGAAAATGTTGTCAACCAGTAAACTGGAATTCATTTAAGAAATTTGGCTACTGTTGTTAAGTGTGGTGAAATTAGAGCTTGCACAAATGTTAAGAAGGTTTCTTTGTGATGGAGACAGAAAATTCAAAATTATTTCCCATGTGGAAAGCCCTCGAGTATGCTTTTAGGCTCAAATACTAACAAGATTTAATCATTAATTGCCTATGTGGTGTTCACATCACTGATCTAAAGGTGGTAGACCTATTGCCAATCCACTGAAATAATTCTGTCCTCATTTATCATAAATTTTCAGCTCTAGTACGTTAAAAAAAAATCACTGCTGCATAGCTCATACTTCTGCTTCAAACTCATACTTCTGTTTGCATGATCATCTACGATGAATGCCTCAGCTTTTAAAATGCAGTATCAGTAAGCTCGGACCAGTTGGCTATTGAGAGTTCATTTCCTCAGCTGCCCAGCGTGATGCCTTCAGACAGACCTGTTCAAGCCTTATCAATGCTGCAATTGTCTCACCCTCTAGTGGCTTGACTAGGAAAGGAGCGGTAAATTATGGCTGGATTTGAGCACTGGTTCTTCAATTCAAGGATGCTGTTCCCTGTATTTTCAGCTGACAGCTATAGTGTGGATGTATGGGCAAAGAGCAGTGTAAGGACTCATTAATTTCAGTTGATGTGAAATACGGCTGGTGTCCACCATTCCGAAGACCTTGATTACAGGCAGCGTCAGGTAGAATAGGCTTTTCCACTGTTTTTCACCATTTTTATAAGCTGAAAACATTGTCTATGGTAGTTGGAAAGGTCAGTGGCTTGGTATTATTTATACCTAACACAAAATCTTCTTTAAAGTGTGTTCTGTGTTGAAATCATCCCATGAATTTTATTCCCAGAGAAGCAGATACACTATGTGGTTCAGTTACAGGGTGAGAGTGTGAAGCAAAGCACTTAGTTTTTCAGACATTTGTATATATCGTTTACTTTATCCAAACTCTGTCTCTTCATGCTGATGGAAAGTATTCTCAAAAAAATAACTTTTGAGGGCAAAGTTACTTATTTAGGGGATGTATGTGGACATCTGAATAGTAGTACCTGAACAAAAGCATTTGTGTGGACTAGGTAATGGCTCTTCGCTGCAGTAGGCTTTCTCGGCAGTCAGAATTATACAATGGAGGCTTTTACTACCTACAAGACATGGAGGATGCTTCATCAGGTTTGTTGCCCTTCTCTGGACCTGCTCCAGCACCTTCTTGTAGTGAGGGCCCCAAATCTGAACCCAGGACTCAAGGTGTGGCTTCATCAGTGCAGAGCACACAGGAAAAACCACTTCCTTGGTCCTGCTTGTCACACAGTTGCTAATTACAGGTCAGGATGCTGTTGGCCTTCTTGGCTACCTGTGCACACACTGGCTCATACTTAATGAGGAAGAGTCTTAATTTGAGAGACTGTTATTTAGAACAGGTTAACCAGCTTCTGCCTCCGGCATAAGTTCAAGACAAGGAGTGCCCTAGAAGTGAGATGTGTTATTTTTTATTATTTCTTAATAATGTGTGTATGGTAACCAGAGGTTGCCTGAATGATTCAGGTGCTTTGCCAAGTTCTGATGATATGCTATGTCTATTTGCATCAGAAATTCAAATGCACTACAAATAGAGTAATTATTCCCTCTAAAAAGCTGGATTAATCTTCCTGTCTGCACACACACCAAAGAAAAAGAACTGTTCCATCTCAACTTTGTTTATATTACTCCAGAAGATGTGCCTTATATTTGGGAATAGAGAAGCTCCCATTATGGAAAATGTACAAGGCAGTGAAATTGGTATGTCATAAATTTTGGGTGGAAGTAAGTTAGAATAGGTAGAATTTCATGGAAGTACTGTCTTTTTAAGGGTGGCTTTTGGATGAGGGTTTGTGAAGGGATGTTAACTGACAGATCTCATGCACTGCACAGTCTAACTAGATCAGACAGGCAAGAGGAAAAGGAAAAAGAAAGCAGTAACTCGATGGTAATAGGAACTTGCTCCAGGGAACAAAGCTGCAGTCACAGAGCTGTTCAAGAGGTGACACAAGAATTTGCCGGTTCAGAAGGGGGGGACTTGGAGGATACGGGGAAACCTCTGAATTTTATTTTCAGAAGGTGGGAAATGCCACATCTTTGGGTAACACCATAGCATTAGATTTGTTTCTGTTAATCTAAAGATTTCACCTAAGTAGCTACTAAATTAATGAGACTCAGAGAAATTAATTGCTGCTGAAAATTATGATACATGATGACTTATGTTCTTACAGGTCCTGTTTACAGTTGCAAGAGAGGCTGTAACTCAGATAGATATGTTTTTTGGTTTTTTTTTTGGTTTTTTTTTTACACTATTGGTTGTAATTTTGAAAGAGACACAAAAGTCGGCCTCAAATTGCACCAGGGAAGGTTTGTCTGGTTATTAGAAGAAACTGCTTACTGAAGGGGTTGTCTAAGACTGCCTCCCCAGCTCGAAGAGGCTCCCCAGAGCAATGGTTGAATTCTCATCCCTGGAGGTGCTTCAAAGATGCAGTACTGAGTGGCATCAGATGTGGTAGAGTTAGGTAATGGTTGGACTCAACAATCTTAAAGGTCTTTTCAGGCAAAACAATTTTATGATTGTATAACAGTTTCACAGTTCAACATATAACCTGTATTTGCTAGCTGAAAAATTAGTTTGGATGCTACATAGTAAATCCAAAGATCAGATCTAAATTTCAAGCAAATAGCAGATCAAGTCTTGAGTACTTAATTCCAAAAATAGCAGAGAACACATACATGATACAACGTCATGAACTGGTATCACTTATTCTACTGGTTCAAGCTTTGTCACATAATTTTGAATCGCTAACTTTGTCCAAAGTAGACTTCATGCTGAGGCAGATTATTCTTATCTAACTTTCTTTGGTCAGATTCCATTAATTTCTTTGCAGCTGTCAGAAAGTCAGAAAACCAAAAGGCACATGAAGCCAACATAAACAAAGTGCTGTGTGTGTTACTTAATTAAACAGAAATGCAATTCTAAGTTCATATCTGATCTGGAAGCATTATATTATGAAGAGAATTAGTACTAAGGTCTAAAATTTGCACTTTTTTTGGCTGAACATGGTTGCGTTATAAAATGAAATGTGATTTCTGAAAATTACCTTTGCTATTTAACATTTATTAAGAATTATAAAGTTTAGCTATTGTGTAAAAAGTATAGGAAGAGGTTTTACTCCACTTTAGAGAGAGCACATACTTTACAGTGAGCACATAGTTTTTGTTTAGAGACAATGAATGGCTGACTTGTTTTAAATTATTTTTGAGTTTTGCATCTTCAGAGCCACATAGAGTGGCTCCCATTTTGACTGTGGGATACTTGAGAAAAAATAAGTAAAGTTTACAGATTGCTGACCTTCATGTTTTGTGTGTTTTGTTGGGGCTTTGTTTTGTTTTATTTTGTTTGTTGGGGTTTAAAAAATATTTTAAACCATGAATAAAACTGTCAGCCCTGGAAGTTTCAGCTGCAACATATGAAAATTCTCAGTTGCACGTTATAGGATACAGTTAAAGCAATCCTGAACTGATTTTGCCAGGCATCAAGCAATTGTTGACATAAATACATTAGAGTCAGAAACCTAAACAGCTGGATCATTCCATAAAATGATTCCCAAATCATATAAAATGAAAAGTCTCTCCAAACACTTGACCCATTTTTTTTTTCATTCTAGACAATTAATATTTATTCCAAATAAAGAAGCAAGTCAGTCACAGTGCTTCCATACCCCACACCATATGTACCAACAAGAATTTTTACTAGAAATTTCATCCCAGCATCTCAACTGGAGTATTGCTATAGGCGAAGCTCCTAAGGCAGCATTGGACTCCTGCCTTCCTTTGGTTTGGACTTGTGGCAGAAGAGCTATCATACAAAGTGTAGAAATGCTGAAATAGTGGTTTCTTCAAGGTTTGGTCAGCTTGAACAAGGTGAAATCTGCAATTGCCAGTTTCTTTTCTATCTTTCAGCAGAAACAGGTGTGTTTATATACACAAGAGGATTTATTTTGATACAAATGCCTTTTCTCATTATCTCTGTGGGGCCAAGTTCAGTGAATCACCCCAGCACTTGCTTTGAATCATAAGGCACTTTGTGCCTTGTTATTAGTTATTGGCAGGCCTGAGATGGAGTTAAATTGTTTGCAGTTCTGTTTGCTCTGTCTTGGGGCTACCTTCAGCACTGCTGAATAGAAGAATCTAAAAAAGTTCTCATTTTTGCACCTGTTGTAGAATTTGTAATGGTGCCTGATGTTTTTGTATGCCAAACTGGCTAAAAGTCATATCACCTTTGGCTTTTAGGGATAATTACTTCCAGATCTAAAAAGACTTAAACTTATTCTCTGAGTGAATTAGTGTGTCACATCTGGCATTAAATGATGGAAAGGGACCTCCCAACAAAAGGTAGAGAGCCTGATAACATTTGGAAGATAGGAGTAGATATATCTGGGGAAGAAAAAGAAGGTCATTGTTTTCTTGTCATGAAATAGGAAATTGTTAGGGACAAGTAACTTCCAGGAAAGAAGTAGAGAGTTGAGAAACAACAATGCACATTCTTCTTAAAGGTGATAGGAGATGCCCCCTGCCTAGGAATGAATGCTTTGTGGAGGCTAGATGAATTCTTAAGAGCTGGGCTTGTCAATAATGCTCCTTGATCTTGATTCATAATCATTTGGTCTGTTGTATTTTTCCCCCAGTCCCTGTTCCTGCTGTGCAGGCTAGCTTGCTTGCTTTCTCTTATTTGCTCTCTTTCCCTCGTTCTGTCTTCCCTGAGTGCCAGTTCTCTGCAAGCTTGGAATTCGGCTGTGCTGCAGACCTTTGCTAATGGGTATGGTAATCAGGCTGGAAAGGAAAAGTAAAGTCAGCCTTCTTAAGAGACTAACACGTGAATACGTTAATGTGTAGCTTGAAAGGTACCTGCAGTCATGTCTGGTGTCATTTCTAGGGCTGCTGCTGGATGTTGTGTGGTTTCCCAAGATAATTGCGTATCGATTTGTATTAGCCGTGGGATGCATTATGTAAGGGAGGAGAGGGGTTATCTCGTGACAGCATCACAAGTGGTGCACATCATGACTGTGCTCCTGTGATATCACCTCTGCCTTTAAGAACACAGAAGCACAGAGGGCTCAGAAGAGATTTTACAGAGCAACGTTCTCTCAAGTGCATAACGATATGCAAATATCTGAGGATCAAAGGTAAGCCAAAGAAAAATGACACTGAGCAGAAGAAGTCAGCTCAGCTAGCAGCCCGACTACATGACAGACCCACAGGCAACTTCAGAGCTGTCAGCTTCACTGCCTGTGGAGCCCACCAAGGGGCCACATACTGCTACTGGATGAGTCTTTTCAGCACTTTGGCATCTGGGCTCTGTGATGGCCTGTGTCGAGTGGGAGTGCAAGTGCTCACTGTGCTGCTGGGCATGGACACAAAAGAAGCAGATTTGCTGAGGTTAATGGTAATTAAAAATAAATTCTAATGGCTGTTCTTAAGCCAAGTTCTACTTGCCAGTTACTAAAGAGCAAGAACACTTCAAAAACAGACCCAAAACTTTGCTTTATTTAAAAGCAGACATTTAAATTACACTCATATTAATTTTTATTTCTAGTTTCTGTCAAGGCTGATTCATATCAATGAATACACATATATAAACCCCACATGAAATAGGGAGTTAGGTACATTATATCAGTTTATTCAGCCCCATATCTTATTCATTTTGGGCACAAAACATACTTTTTCTACCCTGAGGATTGATGATAATGAAACTAATGAAAAAAAAACATTTCTCAGATTTCCTTAATCTGGCTAGTGATTCCCAGTGCATTTCAACTAGATGCTGCCCATGTTTATTTCCATGGTGTTATGCCTGATGCTTTAATGATGTTATGGCTAGAAGGACAGTTTTAGCCCTCAGCTCTGTTAATTAGCAAAAATCACTAGAAAAAGGGATTTCCATTTTATCCCTTAAGCTTTTTTTTTTTTTTTAACCCCAAAAGCACTTTTCCCCCACCCCTAGCATTAGGAAAACTAGTGATCAAGCATTGTTTAGACGAGATATTGAAGTCTTCAGATGTCCTGAACTGACTGGCCATAAAATAAAGACACATTTTAAGAAGAAGTAAAAAGTATTTTAGTTACTTTTGTAAAAAAGGACAGATTGTTGAAAGTAGTTTTCTTAATGTTTGGTTTGGTTTTAAACACAATACATCAGCTGGTAGAATCAATTAAGAACAAACTAAGCCAGTGTCTGATTTTAGGAGAGCTCTTCCTCAGAAGTCACTATAATGCACAGTAAAGTTTTTACCCTTTAAGATGACAGAATTTTACCCTGCGTGAGTATGGCAAACTGTGGGTACAGCTGAGACCTGCAGCAGTTGGGCTTTGCTTAGGACTGAGCATGTTTCTTTGTGAAGAGTGGCACTATTTTGACTGAATGCATGCCCACAGGTAGATGAAATTCAACCCTGAGCAGGGGACTAACGTATAACCACTAAATTGCTTGCATCTGTTTAACCCTAAAATTTTCATATGCCATTTGAAGAAGAAAGCCTGTAATTTGAGCAAGAGCATTTGTTGCCTCTAATCACAAATGACTATGTGGAGAGGTGTTTCCTCAAACATATGGGTCTTATTCAATTTGATTAGCCAATTTGTTATTGTTGTTCTAAATAAGGCTTAATGTGGTCTTTTGTTTTGTTTTGTTTTCTCAGGAAAATGAGGTAGGATTAATTTTGCTGATTCCTGAATGGTCAGAGGAACACTTCACAGCATTTCAGAATATATTCAGAAACTGCTTGAGATGCAGAACACTTGCAAATGCTCTTAAATGTAGTCTTGCTTTTTGCTGTAACCCTTTTCTGCAACCCAACAGCCCTGTGCCCCAGTGAATTATTACGGATTATTATGTTCTAAGCAAGAGATGTAATGGCCACAATAGTAGAATAACAGACTTTCCAGAATATTTATGATTGCTCCACAGAAACTGCTTTCCATTTTTGGACCCATGAAGGGATTGTCTAATAAAACAAACAAAAAACCTCCCAAAACCCAAAAAAACCCACACGGGAACACGTGATAGGGATTGAGGTGGAGTTAGTGCATTGAAATAGTTACATTTTTTAAACAGACAATCAACACTTTGGGCGAAATCCTGACTCTGCTATGATGGACTTCATCCAGTTTGCAGTATGAAGTAACTATTTCTCCTACACTAAGTATTTTAAATGTTTGATCTTTTATAGTTTGAGTCATCTTTCATGATACCTTCTCATTGATTGAAAAAGAAGCTGAATCAGACTAATGAGCTGACCCCCTCCCTTTATTTTTTTTTTAACTTTATTTCTGACCAAATTATTCCATTGCCAAATACATAATATGACAGATTTAATCAACTTTGAAGTGTTATTAAACCCTGTCAAGAGATCTTTTGAAATTCTAATAATTATAATCAAGTAAATAGAAAAAACTTAGTGTGTTTCCAGTAGTGGTGTATACTTTCCTCTATAAAATCAAGTCAGAAGTAAACAAAAAGATCAAGAAAACTGTAAATTAAGTTCCTTTGTTACTGTACTGTGGAACTTGTTAGTTAACTGGTTCAAGAACTTCCAGTTACCTGTGTTCCTCAAAATATTCCAAGTAACAAAGGCAGTATATTGAGATAGTTGTGTGCATCACAACAGTGTTGTGTCTGTAGTCTCATGAAATCCTGATTCTGATGGAAAAGTAATTGTTCTGATGATTTTCTAGATATTAAGAAAAACAGAAACATGTGTAGACAATTGAAGTGTGCAGACAAAGTCTTGATGACAGGCTGAGGAATGTGTTTGTGAATGTCAAAAGAACAAAAGGGTTTCCCCAAGTTGCACTGAGAAGTTGCAGATGTTTGTCCTTAGAAGTTTTCAAAATTTAGCAGGACAAAACACTGAGCAACCTGGTCTGGCTTCAGAATTGACCCCACATAGAGCAGGTGGTCTAGAAACCTCTGGAGGTCCCTTTCATCCACAGTGACTGTGTGATTTTCTGATCCTGTAAAAAAGTGAGGCTGTAAAAAGAAGTAAATATTAAAGGAAGTGTTTGGATTAGAGAATTTCATAAATATTAGATAACAGCTTGTCCCTACTTAAAAAACAACAACAAAAAAAATGTTCCCTGTGCTTTGCAGGGAGCCACATTGGTTTGAAGATTGTTCCAGAGTTTTCTCCTCTTAAAGTCCCAACTGTAGACAGAATGATAGTGTGTCATCAAAGATGACTCTGACACATCATTCCCAGCAGGTAAATCCATCCAAGGTTAGTAGTGTTCTGAATGATGTCATACCACAGTAGGCAAAGAAATACTAAGTTATTAACTCTAATTTGTCCAGAGGAATATTTAAGTGATGAAATTATTAAGTAGAGGCTTCAACATGATCAAATAAGAAAACTGTTTTTCTACATTTTGGTCTGTGACTGTGGTAATTCTTGATACAGGCTGAAAATGAACAGGCGATGTTCCTACCTAAAACGTCTACAGCTGTCATTTCAGAGGGTTCACAATTGCTTCAGTTTTGCTTGTTTCATTTTTCTTCTCTGCCAGTATCTTCAGAAGACTTCTTGGACTAATATCCACTGTCAAAAGAATGGTTCACATATCTCATATTTTGGTAAGTGCTACTCACTGCCACTGAGATGACTTACTAGTAGAACTGTGCTGGAAGCTTTTAACTAAATTTTGTGACAGAAAAAATACTGTTTATGGTGACAAAGTCAGAGGGAAAAATACTTGTCAAGTCCGAATATTTGCTTAGAATTGATCAGAGGGTAATCTGCCTCCACTTGTTACCTGGGAATTCAGTAGTTCATGGCTTCACTTTTCATCATGTATCAGACTCCTGTGTCAGTCTTCCTGTTAAGAGAACATCTTGTGATGCTTAGTCGTACCTCATCTGGCAAAGGCCGTTGGATTGTCTCCAGAAAACTGTCCTGATCAGTATAGATTATGGGAGACTTTGTTGTCCTCTGTCAATTCTGCCAGGTAAATGTTCAGCAACAGGATAAATAACAAAGCTGAATTTACAAAAGTTGGAGAGAGTTCCTCTGTGCAGACTGTTTTCACAAGGTTTTGCTCTCTACCTAAAGAAACTGTGTTTTTCTGCTTTCTGCTGATTAGAAAACATTTGCCCTTTTGCCATTTGAGTAGAGGTGAGACTGTTTGCATCATGCTAATAATGGACTGCCAACATTTTCTGTCTTTGAATATTACGGTATGAGTAATTTAAAGATTATACTGTGTACAGATAATAGTATCTTTTTCTGAGGCCTACAATAAGCTGATTTCCTAGCCCATTGTCTTCTATTCTCTGAAATTCCACCTGTGCTGCCAATTTCTGTCTTTACTGCTAATATACAACTTGACCTATGAGTCTTCTCTCCTGTTGCCAGACACTTGCTGACAAAACTGCCACTGTTTTGGAATGGTGCAATTTGACAGAGCCAGGAATCAACAGGAAAGATCAAGGAAAATGAAGCTTTCAGAGATGAGTGGGCCAGAAATTCCTAAGTCCATTGGACTGATCCCAAGTTTGGCGAGTTTAAATATAGATTGTGGGATTTTCCTATTCAGGAAATATTGCCATGATCATAGTGATGTCAAAACCAATTATCTTTTTATTATCTTTTCCAGTCAGATCTTTTTGTACCTTTTAGAGGGTGAGGAATAAAAGATTGAAGAATAGTAAAAATGTCATCAAGTCATATAATCATTAAGGTTGGAAAAGATCTCTAAGACCATCAAGTCTAACTGTAAACCCAAAACATCACGCCCACTAAATCTTATCCCCAGGTGCCATGTCTACACATTTTTTTAACACCTTCAAGGATGGTGACTCCACAACCTCTCTGTGCAGCCCGTTCTGATGCCTGCCACTCTTTCAGGAAAAAAAATTTCTTCTGATATGTAACCTAAACTGCCCGTCCTTGAAGTTATCTCTCATCTGATTACTGGTTACTTGGGAGAAGAGCACTCTTCTCTGGATTAACCAATCCCAGTTCCCTCAGCCCCTTCTCGCAGGAATTTTTCTCCAATTGTTTGCCAACGATGGCAAAAGAAGTTGCTATTTTTCAAGTACATGATGAAATCGTGTAAGTGGAATTAATATGAAATTATATGCCTTAGCTTAGTGCAATAGTGATTCTACTCCAGCAATGTAAATTGGGAGTCTGAGAAAGACATGCTATTCAGAAACAAAGCCAGGAACATGCCTATCTTCTGTTGTTTGATATTGTACATAAATCTGAACCTATACATTGCACTCTGCTTGAACTCCTATGCTTCTTTATCTGTGCGGCTCTCTCTGTGCAGATCTCTGAGTCTACAGAATGATTTCATACAGAAGAAAGATATATGCAGCATCAATAGAGGAAAGTAACCTATGAAGTAATACATTTGGAAAGCTGGGCAATTGGCCGTTGTTGATTTCATACAAAACAACGGGAAATGCTTACTTTATGTCCATATAAAGTTATGGAAAAGTGTTCTGTTATCTTCCACTATTAAAGGGTGCAAATAATGGTCTTTGAAGAGCTTTTTTCAGCCTTAGATGGTTTTCAAATTATTTGCTGTTGTCCATCTGTAAAAGTATGAAAACAGTGATGGCATGAGAAGAGAGAAGAGAAAAAAAAAAAAAAGCATAAAAGAGCTTGTTATTTGCAATCACATCAGAGTTATAGAATCATAGAATCATTAAATCCTTTAGGCTGGAAAAAGACCTTTGTATCATCAAGTCCAACTGTTAAACAAACACTACCAAGTCTGGTGCTAAACTGTGTCACTCAGCACCACAACTCTCTGTATTTGAGACACTTTCAGGAATGGGGATTCAACCGTTTCCCTGGGAAGCTTGTTCCAGCCTTTGAGAACCCATTCAGTTAAGAAATTTTTCCTGATGTGCAATCAAAACCTCTCTTGTCACAACTCAAAACCATTTACTCTCAACCCGCCACTTCCTACTTGGGAGAAGAGACCAACACCCACCTCATTACAGCCTCCTTTCAGGAATTGTAGAGAGCCAGCAGGCCTCCTTTTCTCCAGACTAAACAACCCCAGATCCCTCCATCACTTCTTACAGAACTTGTTTTCCAGACAGTTCACCAGGTTCATTGCCCTTCTCTGGATTTGCTGCAGCACCTTGATATCTTTCTTGTAGTGAGGGCCACAAAACTGAACCCAGGACTCAAGGTGTGGTCTCACCAGTGCAAAGTATAAGAAGACAATCACAACCACTCTTTAGGCCCAGCCATGCAGCCAGGTTTTACTCAGTAAAGTGTCCACCCATCCAAGCCATGAGCAGCCAGTTTCTCTGGGAAGATGGTGAGGGACACAGTGTCAAAGGCTTAACTAAACTCCATCCAGATAAACAACATCCACCGCATTTCCCTCATCCACCTGATGAGTCTCTGTCATGGAAGGAGATCAGGTTAGTCAAGCGGGACCTATTTTTCACAAATCATGCTGAGTGGGCCTGATCACATGGTACTCCTGTATGTGCTGTGCAGTGATGCTCAAGATGGTCTGCTCCGTGGCCTTCCCTGGCCCTGCGGTTGGACTGGCAGGCCTGTAGTTCTATAGGTCACCCTTCCAGCCCTTTTTATAGATGGGCTGAGCTGCTCAATGACTACTTTGCCTTAGTCTTTGTCAGCAATACTAGCTGCTCCCTGATGAGTCAGCTCCTGGAACTGGAAGACAGGGATTGGGAGCAGAATGCAGCCCCCCTAATCTGGAAGGAAATGGTCAATGACCTATTGTGCCACTTAGATGTGCACAAGTCTATGGGTCCAGATGGGATCCACCCAAGGGTACTTAAGGAGCCTTTATTTACCAACAGTCCTGGCTAACCAGGGAGGTCGCAGTTGACTGGAGACTAGCAAATGTGATGCCCATCTACAAGAAGGACCAGAAGGATGATCCAGGGAACTACAGGCCTGTCAGTCTGACCACAATGCCAGGGAAGACCATGGATCAGGTCATCCTGAGTGCTGTTTTGCAGCACATGCAGAGCAACCAGGTGATTGTGCCTAGTCACAATGGGTTTATGAAAGGCTTGACTAACCTTATCTCCTACAACAAGGTGACCTGCTTAGTGGGTGAGGTAAGGGCCCTGGACATTATCTTCCTGGACTTTAGGAAAGCCTTAAGACACTGTCTCCCACAGCATTCTCCTTCAGAAACTCATGGCACAAAGCTTGAATAAGTGCACTCTGCACTGGATAAAAACTGGCTGGATGGCTGGGCCCAAAGGGTGGTGGTGGAGTTAAATCTGTCTGGTGCTTGGCCTCTAGTGATTCTTCCAAGGATTCAGTACTGGGGCCTGTCCTCCTTAATATCTTTATCTATGATCTGGGTGAGAGGATTGAGTGCACCCTCACTATGATTGCAGATGACACCAAGCTGGGTGGCTCTGTCCATCTGCTAGAGGGTAGGAAAGCTTTGCAATGGAATCTGGACAAGGTAGACTAATGGGCCAAGGCTAATTGTATGAAGTTCAACAATGCTGAGTGCCAGATCCTGCACTTGGGTCACAACAACCCCATGGTAAGGTACGGACTTGCAGATGTGTGGTTGGAAAGCAACCTGAGGGAGTGACCTGAGGGTATTGGTTGATAATTGAGTTAATATGAGTCAGTAGTGCGCCCAGGTGGCCAAGAAAGCCAGTGGCATCCTGGCTTGTATTAGAAACATGGTGGCCTGCAGGGAACATCCCCCTGTTCTCAGCACTGGTGAAGCCACACTTCAGGCAATTCTGGGCACCTCAGTGTCCTTCTGTAATGAGAGAAGACCTTACCACTCTCTGCAACTCCCTGGAGGGAAACTGGAGGAAGGAGAGTGAGTGCAGCCTTTTCTCCTTGGTGGTAAGCAACAGGACTAGAGGACACAGTTACAAGGTGCACCAGGAGAGGTTTAGGCTGGATATTAGGAAATAGTTCTTCATTGAAAGGGTTCTCAAACAGGACAGTGGTGAAGTCACCATCTCTGGACGCATTCAGGAGTGTATGAACCTGGTGCTTAGGGACATGGTTTAGTGTCAGGGTTTGGAAGGGACCAAAAGAGGTGTTTGAGTCCAACCCTCCTGCCAGAGCAGGACCATAACCTAGCTCAGGTCAAAGAGGAACGCATCCAAATGGGCCTTTAAAATCTCCAGAGAAGAAGACTCCACAACCTTTCTAGGGAGCCCATACCAGTGCTCTGCGATCCTTACAGTAAAGAAGTTCCCCCTTGTGTTGAGGTGGAACCTCAACTGCAGCTCCTGTGCTGCAGCTTACATCCATTGCTCCTTGTCCTAGCACAGGGAGCAAGTGAGAAGAGCCTGTCCCCCTGCACCTGACATATATATAAATATCTGAGGACAGGGTGTCAGTCTCTATTGAACATCACTGGGTTCCTCTGTACCCAGCTTTCCAATCTGTCCAGGTCTCGCTGGATGGCTGCACAGCCTTCAGCTGTATCAGCCAAGCCTCCCAGTTTGGTGTTATCAGCAAACTTGCTGAGCAGACTTGTCAATGTCGTTGATGAAGATGTTGAACAAGACCAGACCCAGCACTGATCCCTGGGAGACTCCACTACTTACAGCACTCCAGCTGGATCTGGCACCATTGATCACCACTCTTTGAACTCTATCTTTTGTCCTTCAGTGCTGATTCAAACTGAGATCTTAAAGGTCTCTTCCAACCAGACACGTCCCATGTCTCTGTGATTTTGTGATTTGCTAACCTCCAGTCAACTTAGTCAACTGGAATCTCCCTGGTGAACCAGGACTGCTGATAGATGGTGGAAAGTGTCTTGGTGAGCACCTCTTCCAGCTCCCTCAGTACTCTTGGGTGGAGCTGATCCAGCCCCATAGACTTAGGTAGGTCCACCTGATGCAGCATGTCTGTAAACTTTTCCTCCTGGAATATGGGTTTTCATTCTGTTCCTGTCTCTGTCTTCCAGCTCAAGGAGCTGAGTACTAAGAAAACAACTAGTTCTTCTTTGTCCCCTGTGATAGTGTCTTCAATTAGTGCCACTGAATTTAGCAAAGTTCATGTAGTGCCACCTGTCCAAAAGGTATCTCATGGTTTCTTTTTTAGAGTACTCTGCAGTTAGTAATTATTATCAGTTTTAAAATATCTGCATCTGTTAAATCTGTTTGTGCGGAGGTAAATGGTAAAGCCTTCATTAATTACTTCAGAATAAGAAATTGGTCTAGAAAAAAAATGGGTAAAACCCTCAACCAATCAAAAACTTAAATAAAATCCTCTATGTGATAGACACCCTTCTGGTTAATGCAGTAATTACACACTGAAATTGTGACCTTTAGAATGAGAACTACTTTGGAGCTCTGTCATTGGGCTATAAAATACTTATCAAAATTTATGAATGAAATTTAACTGAGTGACTATGGTGGACAGTTTTGAAACTTAAGTATCTCAGGCATTTTGCTGAATTTATTCCATAAAATTTCTTTGAAGTGAGCATTGCCTCATCTAGGTAATGCCATTTGCTATGTGATGGCATCAAGATCTCCTCCAGATTTGGAAGAATCTTCACTTTCCATTTATTTCTAAAATCTAGTGAATACAGAGTGACCAGGACACCCAGAGTTGTAGGTGACCTTTGGTTGCCACCATGAGAAATCATGTTGGGAACTCAGTAGCATCTTTGGCTGCATATGCAAAACTGAGGTACGCAGTGATAAACAAACTTTTCAGATTAAATCCATTTTAAGTCCTCCAGACAACTCAAAGAAGCAAATTTATAGTTTTGTCCATTTTCTCCTTTCATCCTTTGTATGCTTGAAGACTCTCATAAGCTTTTTACGGAAATTTGAGAAACAATTAAGAGTTAATGTTTCAAAGTTTGGTGTTTTGGTGTTGTGTTTTTTTTGCTTTTTTTGTTGTTTGCTTGTGGGGTGTTTTTTTGTTTGTTTGGGGTTTTTTGGTGGTTTATTTTTTTTGGGGGGGAAGGGTGTTTTCCATGTAACTTTTAAAAGCAATTAAATGTTTTCCTTTATTCAGGTACCTGATTATTCAGCAATGGGTTATTGATTGCAAAACACTGTTTATCAATTAGCAAACACTGGGATATCAAACACTGCAACAGGCTCCCCAGAGAGGTGGTTGAATCCCTATTCCTGAAGGTGTTTCAGGGGCATGGTTTAGCACTGGATTGGTAGACTTAGATCATGATTAGGCTCAATCATATTAATGGTCTTTTCCAATCAAAAGATTCTATGATACCTGATAAAACTCAAGTTTAGAAGTGTCAGTAGCTCACTTGATGCATCCGTTTGCTCATGAGAGGTGTTGGCTTGCAGTTCCTCCGTATTCAGTGTGATTTCCTGCTGCCTGCCAAGTGGATGTTGGTGCTGTCCTAACTATAGGAATACACTGTTGCAATAATTATAAACAACACTTTCACAAAAGTTATTTTTAGGACAGCAACTGTCCTCTTCAATATAAACATCTTCTTTTTACATTTCATAGTGGTAATTTTCATGTGGGCAAGCAGTATTCCATTTGATTTTTTTGTAGGTGGTATCCACAAATTACAGGGAAAATATTTCCCTTTGCCTTCCCACCCCAAGTATGCCTTGCTATTTCTAAGGTTAAAAATATATTGATTCATATGAAAGCTACTACTTTTTTTTTATTTTTTAAAGTAAGATTGGGTTGGTTTGTTATTTTTCCACTATACTCTGTAGCTGGAGAACTATTTCTATTTACTTGCTTCCAGGCTGTAGTAACTCAATTTTCCCAGACAGTATTTTGGCAATATCATTGGAAAGAATCCCTTGGTTTTTGGGTGTCAGAACTGGCAGAGTTGAGAAGGTACTGGCTATGGTCCTGCACTTGTTCTGTTAAACAAGCAAGGCATGTGCTAGTTGAAGAAGGGAGGTTGAAACAAGGAATGGGGCCAGCCTCTTATTCTTGGTGGCAAGTGGAAGGACTAGAGGAAATGATTTCAAGCTGCACCAGGGGAGGTCCATCTGTGAACCTTCTATACAGAGAGGTTTATCAGACATTGGAATGGTCTGCCCAGGACAGTGGTGGAGTTGCCGTCCCTGGAGGTGTTCAAGCAGTGTGTGGACCTGATGCTTAGGGACATAGTTTAGTATTGACCCTTCAGTGTTGGGTTGAAGATTGGACTGGATGATCTTTGAGGTCTCTTCCAACCAGATGTTTTCTTTGATTCTGTGATTCTGGGTGTTTGAGTGTACAGAGCATGTGACAAAACTCTTTCCAGGTGACAAAGGATGCCTACGTCTGGTTCTGCCCTTACCAAACAAAGGATTTAAGATCCTGAAGTCTGACCATATAAGCCAACAGTGTTCTCAGGTGTCTGAGAGGGCCAACAATATTCTTGCCTGTATCAAGAATAATATGTCCAGCACATTTGTGGAAGTGGTTGTCCCTCTGTAATCAGTAGTGGTGAGGCCACGCTTTAAGTACTAGGTTCAGTTTTGTGGGCCCTTGCTACAAGAAATACATTGAAGTGCTGCACTGTGTCCAGAGAAAGGAAACAAAGCTGGTGAAGGGTCTGGAGAACAGGTCTTCTGAGGAGCAGATTAGGGAATCTGGGATTGTTTAGTCTGGAGAAGAGCAAGATGAAGAGAGATTTTCTGGCTCTTTACAATAACCTGGAAAGAGCAAGGTTGGTGTTGGTCTCTCCTCCCTAATAACAAGTGATAGGACAAGAGGAAATGGCCTCAACTAGCCTCAGAGGAGGTTTAGATTGGATATTTACAGTTTTCTCCAATTCCTACTTCCATCCTTTTTAGGTTCAAAAAATCTCATGTACTTTCATGGAAATGATGAGAAGCAATTAAGAGTTAGTATTTCATTTTTTCCCCCACATTTTCAAATTACTATGTAAATTTAAAAAATAATAACTTTCTTTTTATTAAAAAAATTCTGATACATAATTATTAAACTTTGGGTTATCAAACGCAGGGTTCTCAAAGACTGGAACAGCCTCCTCAGGGAGGTGGTTGAATTTGCATCCCTAGATATCTTTGAAAGGTGAAATGTGATGCTGAAGGACATATTTTAGCACTAGACTTGGGAGAATTAGGTAGCAATTGGACTCAATGATTCTAAAGGTCTTCTCAGACCAAAATAATTCTGTGATTCTATGACAACAGTGATACTGTATCAACAGCCGGTTCCAAATTCAGGCCTTATTAGAATAGCCTGCTCATAGTTTCTCAAGCTTAAATGTCATATATAGAAGATGGTCAATGAGCGGACATACAGCTTTAGCTATAATATGTTTGCTTACTAAATGATAATTTATATTCTGCTGTCCAGTATGAAGAGAACTAATGTAATGTGAAGGGATAATTGTTGGACAAGGGCTTAAGCTCATGTGCATTTCACTTACTACCTCTGTGTTCAAGGTATAGACATGCAATCAGATGCAAGGGAGAAATGTGAACACGCACAGACAAGGATTGCTATCCGAAAAACCAAATAGACCTAAACACAACCTAAATAGAGTCTTTTTGCAGTGTCTTGTGGACACTGCAATGATCTCAACTAAAGTAAAGGCCCTTTGAATTATCTGATTCTCTAGATCAGCTATTGAGATATATAAAATCTGTTTGTACAAAGGTTTATGCGTGCTGTTCACTAATTGTTTTACCATCTAAAAATGTATTTTTGATGCCCTTGTTTTTTCCTGCCAGTCACATAATCAGTTAGTCCCTCTTTCTTTTCTTGTGGGGCTAAGCTGGTTTCCTCATTTTTGCAGTTCATCAATACAAAACTGATTTGAAGCTGAGCTGTATAATAATAAGCCTTTCAGCAGCCAGGCTTGACACTTGCCTTATAATTAAGGCCTTGATGGTTGTGTTGATGGCAAATGAAAGAAAATGGCTTTGTTCTCAATTCCAGAGGCTTGATTGCTGGTTCTCGTTCTCACCTGAATTCGACCCATTCTGTATTGTGCACATGATTGCTGGAGTGTGAGTAATTGCAGCGCTGGCAGATGACATTTTCATGAAGCACACTCTGCACTGCTCCAGAGGGAATTTACAGAATTTATAGCTGGAGAAGCTCATCAAACATGGATTTAGGAAATGCCTATGTGAAAAGTGGGAGCCCACAACCAAATATCAGAGCTTTTCTTTTGACATTTGCTTTTACATAAAGGACTGCTGTCTGCAACCTGTCTTACCTTATGGTAGGAGCATATTCCTGACTAGATTTTGTGATTAAGTACAGTTATTGAAGTTCATTAATGCAATTTTTAAAAGTTTTTGGCATGTTTTCTTAGAATTTTTTTGTTTGCTTGAATAGGAGTCAAGGGAAAGGAGATGGAAAATTGTTTTCTCATTGCCATTCATTATTTTTACATTTCCCTAACCTTTCAACTCTTTAAAAATCATCAGCTGTTTCATGATACTTACGGATGAAAAGATATGCTTGTTTTGTATTTAAATCCTCTTATTTTCTCAACTTTTTTTTTGCATCACAGAATATTTTATTTATTTTAAATGAAAATTAATATACATTGAAAACAGTCACAAAGGCTTCCACAATGGAAATATACTTCGACAATTATAAATCAGATCTTTAGGAAGAAAACATTAATGACTTTCATATTGACAAGTTCACAGATTTCAGTGAAGGGTGTTTTGTGTGTTGTAAATATGGATTGCATACTGATATTTTGCATTATAGGCGACATATGCCATGATATGCATAAATCTTTCCTTCCTTATGCCTTAGTATTCTGTCTTTTCCTCTGAATCTGACAGTCTTTGTGCCTGTCTTGTATTCACCACGTTCGTATCTGAGTCTCTGGTGCTTCTCTTCACTCTCGTAACACAATAGTGCTTGGAGGACTACCTGGAGGTTGTTGCTGTGGTTGTATCTTTCTCACACCTGAACACAGAAACATTTCTGGAATCCTGGTGACCTTTTTCAATCACAACTGTTTAGGCTGTCATAAAATTTGCATATGAAGATTCATAGCTGCTGTGACTCAGACATATTTTTATACTGCTGTCTGACTGGTTGGCAAGCCAAAATATCTGCACTTAGTTTTTAATACTTCTTAAAGCATCTCAATCATGGCAAGCAGAGAGCCTTCCTTCTTAACATTTGGTATTACTGAGAGTCCTGAGCAACTTAATGACTAAAGATTGCAAGGTTGTTAGTTGGTTTTGTGGGGTTTTTTTCATTAGATTTATTGATTAACCCCAGGGAAATGTTAGGTGAGAAGTCCTTTGAGTTTATGCAATAAATATTTGATTCAGAGTAGTGCTGATTATTCAAAATACACAGAAAAAGAAAAATGAGGTCTACTCTGATATGTTAAACTGCTTGTTGTTTTAGGGTCTAACTTACCCTCATTTCAGTAATAGATCTCCATATCAATACTAATAAATGACAGCAAGGGGAGAATCAATCTAGACTGCTGATGGTTGTTTTAATTTATCTTATAACCCTGAGGTAATTGGGGAGCACAAGGGGAGACTTTCATAGTGTCTTATCTAAATTTGTGGATGCTATACTGCTGTCATTTATGGAAACTGGGATTCTTTATTGACTTGAATGAGAAGGAGACAGGACCTGTTATAAATACTATGAGTATGTTTTAATCATACATAGTAGATTTCCTAGTATACTTTCAACATCAGTGTTAAAGTCTGCTCTTAATCTTGCATTCCTTGGGGGCTCACTTAACACATTCAGGTTCAGATCATCAGAAGTTCTTAGGCAATCAATAACTTCTGAGAATTTTGGTCTCAGAGAATCACTTCTTGTCTTATGAAGCCATGAAAATAGTCACACAAGGTCTAAGTGTCAAGAGTTGGAGACAAAAGTCTGTGTCTTTCACTGGAAAGCCTAAGTAGTGCTGGATGCTTTAGTTGCTGATACTCTGCTGGTAAAAAAGGTAAGGACTTGTGTACATTATGATAGCCTTTTGAGGTGGATTTCTGGTCTCCTTGTCTTCCTCTTGCAACAGACACTCTTTTATAATGAGTTTTGAGTGGCAGCCTAGTCCTGAGGGGAACCTGCCATCATGGTGTCTGTAACAGAACAACCCATATCAACCCAGGACTTGTAATAGGAAAAGGGCAGGATGTTGTCTTCTGTGTCCTTAGTCAGGATCTTTGACTTACAACATAATTTCCTTCATGGGAAAGAAGACTGTTTCAAAGCAGAACTTGCTGAGGGGACCACGAAGAAAAGGAATGAAAACAACAACCATCAGACCAGATCATTGAAATGTGACTCTGAATAGAAGCTTTTGAAACTTGCATTTTCAGATGCTCCCTGATACCATTATCTTAATTATGGTGATGGTCAAAGACATACTGGGCACCTTTTGTAGGCTTGGTTTTGGTAGTAACAACTAACCCAGCAGCAATGTTGTTAAGAATCACCTTAATGCTTTATTATAAGTTAAAATACTGCAAGTCATGAAAAATGTTCAACTGTCATTCCTATGACTTTCTTGTCACCACCTCCAGTACTTATTCGGAAGTGTCAGCTCACTTTAATAATCCTTCCACCCTATTTGTAACTTTCACCTTTTATACACCTATCTCGTTGGCTTTCTCAACAAGAATGTTAATAAGTTATGCTTTAATTTTCTCTAATGCTCATTCATGCTTGCTCTTCTGTCATCTTTTCATCGAAGTTCTCCCACTTGCCAAAGTGACCCACCACTTAGACATCTTGTTCTCTTCCCTCATCTCTCCCTCTTGCTTGTTTCCTTACTTTGCTTTGTGTCTTTTGCTTGACAATAAAATACCTGGTCTTCCACATCTTCTAAGCACTGGCTCTTAACTTTGCCTGGCTTTTCTATTCCCTTGTACCTTTCACACCCAGGGGAAAGAGGATACCCAACTCTTACTCTGTGTTCAGACTTTGTGGCAGGTATGAGTATCATCCACAGCTCAGGCTATTGCATGAGACTAATGACTATTCTGAAAAATTTTTCTTCTGCTCTCTATTTTAAGTCTTAAAGAACTTTACAGTAAAGGGAAGACTGTCTTTCTTGACCCTGCTTTTTCTGTGCCCTTTGAAGGCTGTTATATTCTCTGGTGCCACACAACTTGTTGTAGTGAAGTCAATCACTCACAATTACTTGAGAAACTCAAATGGGTGTATGTGAGTAGCTCTTCTGTTATTCAAAGGAGGTGATGAAAGGGCAGGAGTTTCCTCCTTTCATATATCCATGGAAGTACTCTTTTTTTTTTTTTTCTTTTTTGTTACACCCTTATGTAAGGCAGAACATCTATTTATTACAGCTTTTTTACCAATCTGTCTGAATCTGAACAGAATTTTGCAGGATCACAGGATTACAGGATGTCAGGGGTTGTAAGGGACCGTCAGAGATCATTGAGTCCAACCCCCCTGCCAGAGCAGGACCATAGAATCTAGAGCAGGTCACAGAATCACAGAATTTAGGCTTGTCTTTGCAGTATCTGTTAATCCCAAAGTTATTTCTTCTACTAGTCAAGCATTTTTGCTTTTTGTATTTGACACAAATTAAACAGGACAGGAGTGAAGCATGTTATAGTGTATTTTTATTAGCTAATGGATAGAAAACATACCTCATTATATTAACAATAGTTTTTTTGTACTTTCAGGGACAGGTATATACACCTGCCTGTGTATCCTCACCTGCAGATCATTCTTCCATTCAAGAATGCTCTACATTTACTCTGCAGATAAGCCAGTACAACTGTTTGATATGTACTTCACATCATAGCTGATACAACATTCTCCCCTTACTTTTCTACTTCTGATACCATTAGAAATCAGTCAGTTGTAGGAACTTGCTCTACAAATATCTCCTGATCCATTTGTCTGTTATAGGTCTCCTATACCTGTGGCAGAGAATGTCAAGCTTTTGTCCTCCTAACATGTATGTTCACAGGCATATTTTGCTTTCCTTTTTACTTGCTATTAGAGATTTTGTGTTGGGTTGTTTTGTGCAGTTGTCAGAGAATCACAGAATCATGGAATCCTAGAATCATAGAATTGTTTTGGTTGGAAAAGACCTCTAAGACCATTCAATCCAACTGTCAAACTTAGATGACTATGGCCATTAAACCCAGAGTGTCATATCCATATGTTCCTTGAACATCTCTAGGGATGGTGACTCCACCGCCTCCTGGGGCAGTCTGTTCCAGTGCCTGAAGTGAAGTATGTGGTGGAAAGAAGGCTGGGTTTCTGAGTGGTCAGTTAATAAATTGTCTGAATCCATAAAATGCTTTAACATAAAGGAGTACCAGCCATGGCTACATTTTAACTGTAAATGCAGGATGGGATTAATTTAGTGCTTTAATCTGTTCACAAATAAGTTATCAGTAGGACCATATTGATTTTTCTCAAATATTTTTTAATTGTTCATACAAACAAAAGTCAGCCTTTGTGGAGAGTTACCCCTTCTGTTTACACTTACATGCAGTTATTCTTAGTGTGTGAGTGATTACACCATTGCTTTAGTTTTTGATGTGGGTGTCTTTGAAACAGCAAAATAATTGAAGGCCAATGACTAACTAGTAGTAACTATTAGTTTTCATTTCAGAATCTGTCTTCCACTAAGTATAACTGCAAATACAGACCAGCTTGTAAACATTATTTACAGTTTTCTTTTTTGCCACCTGTCTTTAAAAGATCAATTATTTGGATTTCAAACAAACCTTTGTCATAACTGTAGAAATCAGCAGTAAGTTTCATTCACAACAATGCTTTCTGTGATGTAAATCATTGTAGCCAAGCCTATATCAGGTTCATAGTTGTATTTTAACATTACCTTGTATAATGTGCTATAACATATTGAAAAAAATGTTGCTTATCTCTTTGCTACTAACATACTTACGTGCAGTGTGACAACACAAACTCAGTGCATTTGTTTCTGCATTCTGATTACTGGAATAAGAGTTGCACTGACACTTTTCCTTTGTATGTAGTTCAGTTGCACAGTTTATTTGTTGGTTTTGAGACTCTTAATGTTAAGTCTTTTCATATAAATTATCATTTTAAATAGTAATCAAATGCAATATATCAAGTTGTCTTGGTCAAGGGGTATTGGAAGTGACCTCTGGAAATCATGTATTCTACCCCCTCTGCTAAAGGAGAGTCACCAGATCCTAGGTTACCCTAGGTCACAATGTCCAGGTGAGCTTGGAATGTCTCTTGAGAAGGAGAGTCCACAGTCTCTCTGGGCAGCCTATTCCAAGACTATGGCACCCTTGAAATAAAGAAGTTTTTTCCTTATAATGCAATTTATTGTACTCTTCCATTTGTTTAGTTATTTATGTTTCTTAAGATATGATCACAACCTCTGGCATGCTTCAGAAAACAGCAGAAAAGGTCTAGAAAGGTAAATCAGTTCTTTGCCCTACACTTAGTTTAATCATTAGCAAGTTGCTTTGATTACCTGCCTGATTTTCTTTTGCTCTGGCTCTCTGGGCATCACTGTATTGAGAAGGTGAATCTGAAGACAGAAACTGTTGACTTTTGAAATGCTTCCAAGTAAACAGCTTTTAACATAACAACCTTTCTCCTGATTTATTTTTAGCAGGGTTTTAAGATGCAGCATAAAGGACAACATCTTTTCAAGTTCCATATTGTCCTGTCACTGGACATGTTCATCACTTTGGAAGAGCCACAAGCAACACTGCAAAGACTTTGTGTTTTCACCACCCTCGTTGCATTCTGCAATCAGGAAAGCCCATGGGTTTTTCGTTGAGGCATTATTCTGCTGTTGCCCATTTTTCCAGTGTGTCTCACAGTCAGAAGATAACCGTTTACCCACCATTTGAGGAATGCATTCAGCTTTTCCAAAATTTCCCCTCAGTGTCAGTTGTGTATTTTCCTCACTAGTTTTAAATCCTTGTTTGGCTGGCACTGATTTCTTTGAACCATTAATCCCACCTAAACTACACTTGACATCAGAAAACATGACATGCAGTATTAACAAGGATGCTCTTGGACTGTCTAATTTCAGTGATGATATTTTAAAATTTGGATAGTCTTTGGATAGCTTCTTCCTCTGCTGAAGGACATTCACTCTGCTATGTTTTATATTTCAGGCCACTTTTTCCTAACCATTATTTTTTATTTATAGATAATAGTGTTTTATAAGAGTAGGACACATCTCAAAGCAGGACTGACAGTGTTGGTGAATTTACAGAAAAGCTAATGTCAAGGCTCACAACTGTTCACACTTTGTAGTTTTAAATTTGTTGTTGGTGGAAGAAGTTTATACACAAAAATCATATTGATAGGAAAGATGTTTTGTCATCTTATATTGAGTTTTTAATTTTCACTTGCCATTCAGCTAATTTTTTTTCAAATTTAATTGTTTGTCTTTATATTCCTTGAGCTATGGCTTAACTTTTTTTCCTAGAGGTTGGGGTTTTGATGTTGTTTCCATTGAAAAGAATCAAAAAAGCCTGACTAATGTCATCAGAAACAGGACTGGGCCCACTCTAATTTTATTTGTTATTCTGAGTAATCAGAAGCACAACTTTCGTTTCTGTAAATTTACTTAAACTGTCATCTGCTTAAACCTGTCCATAATAATGAATATCTCCTAAGTAGTAATATTAGTTCGATTCTGTACTTTTTTCCTTTTAAATATCCAATTGTTATAGCACCTTGAGTACTGGGTTCAGTGTTGGAGCCCTCTATACAAGAAAGACATTGAGGTGCTGTGCTGGAGCAGGCCCAGAGAAGAGCAATGAAGCTGGTGAAGGGTCTGAAGAACAGGTCTTATGTGGAGTGCATGAGGGAAATAGGGTTGATTACACAGGAGAAGAGGAGGCTGAAAGGAGAACTTCTGGCTCTGTACAACTCCCTGAAAGGAGGTTGTAGTGAGGTGGATGCTGGTCTCTTCTCCTTTGCAGTAAGTGGTAGGGTGAGAGGAAATGACTTCAAGTTGCAGCAGTGGATATTAGTTGCAGGCTGGATATTATAAGAAACTTGTTGACTGAAAGGATTCTTGAAGACTGGAACTGGCTCCCTAGGGAGGTGTTTCAAAGCCACAGAGATGTGGTGCTGAGGGAGATGTTCTAGCACCAAACTTGGTAGAATAAGAATGGTTGGACTTGATATTTCGGTCTTTTTGAGCCAAGACAGTTCTATGATTCTATGGTTCTATTTCGTCTTCCTATGGAGAAAAAAAAAAAAGCAATTCACGTGACCACTGCTGCTGAAATACTTGGACTAGTTAAACTGGAGGGACTACACAACTTCTTAGAGGCAGGCTGTGTTTGTGAGAATGAATTAGAGCTGGACATTTCCCTGTGATTTCGTTTTACTAGTTCAGTTTTTCTTCTGTACCTTCATGGGTAACAAGAACTGGGAAGTTTTTATGACCTTTGTGGGAATTGCTGGTTCCTGGCATCAATTGGAATGTAACCTTTTTGTGGAAATTTTTGTCTTTGCTACTGAAATGCTTACTACTCACGAGGATAAAGTATCTGTACCAAGTGGTTTTGCTGTTCCCATCCTGCAGGAAGGACAGACTCCACATTAGTCTCTCCCAAGTACCTTAAATTTCTATTTTTTCAAGAGAAACTGATTTTTTTTGTTTGTTTGTTTAAGTTCCTAAAGCAAAGCACTTTCCACAGAATTTTAGTGGAAATCTATGGGGATGTTATTTTTCCAGTGTTCTCAGGGGCAATAGTGTTGCCCATTGCTGCATATACATTTGCCAAGCTGATAGTGAGGCAGGTTTCAATAAGTACTGCACATGCAGAGGCTTGATTTGTACAAGCAAAAGAGTATTGCCCATAAACATAAGCATACTGTTGGATATCAGATTGTTGGGTGTGAAATGGAAGATCAGGATACAGCAGTGGAAACCAGGATTGTCAGCTCCTTAACTCTGTCTTTGTATTTTAGTAAGTGATAAATTTTCAGATCTTTTAATTCTCAGTTTCAAACAATCAAAAGCTCTAAGTAGATGATGTCATTGGGAGAAGAAAGGCAAAAGTCTCATTATTTCAATGTTCAGACATATTTTAAATTCAGCAGCCAGTTAAGATATACAGACTACATGCACTTTTTAACACTACCCCCAGAAATAAAGTCTTTTGCTTTTGAAAAGACCTGCAGCTGAGTTTATAGCTGAAGTTTCACAGTGTGTTACAGCCATTTTCCCCTTAACAATAATTTCTTTTCTAATATCAAAGAGAAGAGGCATATTAAGGTCACCATGGAACTGTATAGAAGGTATTTCTTTTTAGGCAGTAAATTATGATGAATTAATGGTTTATGGGGAATTAATGGTTATGTATATCTTATGGTTTCAGATTAGTTTACTCCCTCAGAATGCCATCTTGTAATAAAACCCAACCAAACTGAAAATCAGACATTTGGAAGTCTTTTGAGAAGTTCTTGGATATGTGCATAATTGTGTTTCAGGCAGTTGAACTCTGTGTATGAGAAACTGATGTTGGTTCTTGAATTATAAAAAAAACAAATGTATAAGAAATGATGATTCTTTTCTTAAAACACTCTGATCTTGTGTACAGTTGCAGAAATTTCCACTTAGATTTCCACATGGATCAATGATTAAAAAAACCCTCGGTTAATAAAAAAATGCAGAAAATAATGATAGAATGGTCCTTGGTGTATTTACATTTGGTTTGTGTAATAGAAAATAAGCTTTAATCTTATTTTTGTTCCCATTTTCTAATCTTGTAAGATATTTCTTTGCCTGTAAAATAGTGTATTAAGAAACCGAGTACAGTGTCTTTTAGAGGATTTATGGTAATACTGCTGAATTTAGCTGAGCACAAACAGCATGGTGAGCCCCTCAGGGTCTCTTCATTTTCCTGACACACTCCACTGCTGCCCCATTAACACTTCGTATGTTATTGCCATCTACTCAGTTTAATGAGTATCTTTGAATTTGAAGTTTTACCCAAGAAACAATAGCTAAAATAACTGATGCACCTACTGCAGCTTTCAACAGATTATCTTATTCCCTTTGTCATTACTTTTTCTTTTAAATAAAATGTACGTTTCTATTCTTCAGCAGCGCAGTCACATCATGGTGTTTAATTATGGTAGACACTAATGACAAGCACTGAGTAATGGCGACAAATATGATGCTATATGTCAGTGTAGAAGGTAAACACATGCTGAAGAGCTGCTAGAGTAGGCTTTTCCTTTAAAATTCATCATATTAATGCTTACTCTTTAATGTGAGGAAAGAATCATACTGCTGGAGATGGAGACTTTGTGCTGTCAAAGCAGAATATTACATTTCTTCTAAGAAATCATAAGGCAGAACAACTAGGTGCTTTGTTCTGATACCTGTGTGAATCTAAGGGTCAGTATGTGGCTCATTAGGGTGGATTCCTAAAAATGAATTTATCACATTCCTCTGAATGTATGCATAAAGCATTTTAAATTATTAAACAACAAGCTGCATTACGAGGGAAGGACTCAACCTGAATTAAAGCCTATTAATGCTGCACTGGATTTAAGAGCAATTCTGATTTTGCATTGATCGTTGACTGGACAGTGAAAACAAAAGATCTCTCTAAATCACCTTATATATTTAACAGATATGGAAGGTCTTTGCAGGTCCAAATAAGTCTGAATAACTGACTAAATTTCTGTTATAGAAAACTAAAGAAATCACATGGATAATGTAAGAAGTTTTTTATGAAATCAATTTATTGAAACCCTGTTTTTAAAAGCTAAGATAACATGTGAGTGATTTTCTCCCTGGTAAGCTTTAGTAAAGTTGTTTTTTTGGTGTTATATGTTTTGCTGTTTTGTTTTTTTTTTCTTTTAGAAAATGAATCTGGAAGGAAATTGGTGAATTCAATCCAGTGGAACTATAAGCACTCTGACAGGCTCAGAGAGCAGAGTCTGGACCAAAGAACAATTACCCCACCAAACAATTTCAGGTACAATTGACCTAAATATAGCACTCTCTTGAGATTATTGACAAGAGTTCATTTCCTGTAGTGCTTTTGCCATTTGCTACTCCTGGTAACCACTGTGATCTTATCTGCCTGGTGCTGCATGACTTCTGGGATGCAGCTAGGAGTTCTGTTGAGCATGGAGTTCTGTTGAACATTATCTTTAAACAGACAATTCATGCTAAAAGAGTAATTTGCAGTTAAATTAGATGATGCATATATTATTCTTGCTGCTGGAGTTACACGGAACAGTAATGGCTGCATGAATCTGTTTGGGCCTGGATACACTGGAAATTATTTTATTGTGTAATCAGAAAGGTAGTAATAGTTAATTGGAAATAAATAAGAAATTTTATGTCATTAAACTTTAACAGTTGAGTCATCTGTGCAAGATAGGTTGACAAACTTGCTGTTTGTGTCTTTGTAGACATACAAAAAGTATATAGCTATATGTCATCCTGTCTCCAAGCAATCTGTGTAGTTATCATATGCTGTCATGGAAAAAGCAAATTAACAGATAGAGTGGCCATGGAAGTGTACAAAATGGGGATGAACTGAATTCAGAGGCTGGGACTAATAAAAAACATTTCAGTTTTGAAGAACGCATTTTTCTTCAGCACTGCTTGCAATTTTGTGCCAAGTGCTGGGCATGTTTGCATACCATGTATGTGGTGTTCATCATAGATTTTTTTTCTTCATGACTTATTCTTTCTTTACTGTTTTCTTGTTTAGAGAATCTATGTATTTGCCAGAAATTCCAAAGGCTAGTATCAGATTCCATGCTGAGTAGCTGCTGGGGACTGTTTTTACAGGCCTTTATTAACAAATAGGGCAGGACACAATTGTGCTGCTATTTTCCTATATTCCCTGTGTTTTTCCAAAAGAACATCAGAGTACTTACTTAATTAGGGAAATAAAATTCCACCAATAGTTATAGGTCCCCCTCATCAAAGGAAATTCAGGGGAAAGTTGAGTTGAAAGCTGAATAATAAGATGGAGACACATATACAATATATTGGTCTACTGACTTGGGTCTTTTAATGGTAATGAACAATAGTCACAAATGTATGTGGACTCAGGAATTCTGTACTAAAATAAGATGAAGCATGAGTCAGTTAATTACATTACATAGTAATTACGTAATTGTAGGAAAAGTTTTGTTTAAATATAAAATTTACCTCTGATTTATTTTGTGCCAATCTACTGTACTGACTTGAAACACAACATATCACAGTGGAAAACAATAGTAATGTGAAATGCAAGTGCAACAAGAAGAAATAAGTAAGATAACCTGTGAAGGTGGGATGAGAACATGCAAGGCATGATTAAATGGATATTCAACTGGACAGACAGATAGTAGAAGTTCTTTCTATAGGATCTGAGAAATCTGTGTAGCCCTTTCTTGTGGGCTGTTAAATAAGAGAATTTTAAATTTTGAGAAGTGAGGGGATGTACATAAAAAAAAAAAATGGTTTCACGATAGCATCTTTGTGTTGTAGACTCCTTCACAAACCAAGATGAATGAGGAACCATGGGTGTAATGAGGGGAAAAAAAAAATCAGTCTTGACCCAACCCAAAGAAGGAGGTAATTCATACACAGTTTCCAACAGCTCCAGAGTCTGAATTGAGAGAATTACCTTCTTTACCTTTGACATTTTACAAATAGAACTTCTCATGGTCACATTGACTTCCTGCAGTTCTGGAAGAGTATGACCTTGCAGACTAAACCCCACTGGTGTGGTTTTTGCTATTTTCTTTTTTTACCTGCACAAAATAAATCTACAACTTGATCTTATGTCTGCAGAGGAATAGAAGATATGCACATTTTGTTAATTATCGTCTTTACATTCAAGGTGTGAATGGCATAAAGTCAGACAGAGGTACCTACTATAGATTAGTAGATCAGTTAAAAATCATAGGAACCAAGCCCTGAAAAGATCATGTGAACTCCCTTCTGTATGTGAATGGTCTTTATGAGGATTGCTCACTCCAGCTGATGACAGATTGAGGCATCATTCAGGACCTTATATTAAACTTCATTTTGTATTATGCACCCAATGAAAGGTACAACATGTTAAGCATTTTTAACATAGTTATTTGATGTCTTCAGGGGATACTCTGATCCCTCACAGGATGCAGACCCATAGAGGACAATACCATAGGTTAGGAATTTTAAGGCACTTTATCTCTGCTGCTTTATTCAGTTTGTCCTGCCAGGGTGGTGAAAAGACATAGTAAAGCAACCCTAATGAGGCAGAGTTTGGATCCTTAGAATGCAGCATTTTTCTTAGCCAGCTTTGTATTCTTCCTGCTTGCTCTAGAGTGCCTCAGGGAATATGAAAATCTGGTCCATTAATTAGAGAATTAGCTTAGAGTTGGGAAACATAAGTTCAGATTTTGTCAGTGCCACAAACTTCCTGCAAGACACTTAACTAAGTATTGAACAAAATTCAACAGTATCTACGGATCAGGATTGTGAGTGTAAAGCCTTAAGACACTGTCTTCCTCAGCATTCTCCTTCAGAAACTCATGGCACAAAGCTTGAATAAGTGCGCTCTGCACTGGATAAAAACTGGCTGGATGGCTGGGCCCAAAGGGTGGTGGTAGAGTTAAATCTGTCTGGTGCTTGGCCTCTAGTGATTCTTCCAACGATTCAGTACTGGGGCCTGTCCTCCTTAATATCTTTATCTATGATCTGGGTGAGAGGATTGAGTGCACCCTCACTATGATTGTAGGTGACACCAAGCTGGGTGGCTCTGTCCATCTGCTAGAGGGTAGGAAAGCTTTGCAATGGAATCTGGACAAGGTAGACTAATGGGCCAAGGCTAATTGTATGAAGTTCAACAATGCTGAGTGCCAGATCCTGCACCTGGGTCACAACAACCCCATGGTAAGGTACGGACTTGCAGATGTGTGGTTGGAAAGCAACCTGAGGGTATTGGTTGATAATTGAGTTAATATGAGTCAGTAGTGTGCCCAGGTGGCCAAGAAAGCCAGTGGCATCCTGGCTTGTATTAGAAACATGGTGGCCAGCAGGAACAGGGAAGTGAACATCCCCCTGTTCTCAGCACTGATGAGGCCACACCTCAAGTATTGTGTTAAGTTCTTGGCCCCTCACTACAGTTGAGACATTGGAGCATGTCCAGACATTGGAGCATGTCCAGAGAATGGCAATAAGGCTCATGAAGGACCTGGAGCAGATGGCCTATCTAAGGAACATCTGAAGGACCTGGGGTTGTTCATTCTGGAGGAGGCCACAGGAAGACCTCATCACTCTCTACAACTGCCTGAAGGGAGCTTAGAGCAAGGAGAGGGCAGCTTCTTTTCCTTGGTGTCAAGTGACAGGACTAGACAAAACGGTTACAAGCTGTACTAGGCAGGATTTAAAGATATTGTCACAGGATCACATAATTAACCAGGTTGGAAAGACCTCCAAGATCATCGAGTCCAACCTATTATCTAACACCTTTTAATTAACTAAACCATGGCAGTAAGTGTCTCATCCAGCCTCCTTTTAAACACCTCCAGGGGTGGTGAATTCATCAGCTCCCAGGGCAGCCCATTCCAGCCTAACATCCAGCCTAAACCTGCCCTTGTGAAACTTGAGACTGTCCCCCCTCACTCCTTGCCTTGTCACCAGTTGCCTAGGAGAAGAGACCAACCCCCACTGGGCTACAACCTCCCTTCAGATAGTTGTAGAGAGGAATAAGGTCTCCCCTGAGCCTCCTCTTTTCCAGGCTGAACAACGCCAGCTCTCTCAGCCTCTTCTCATAGGGCTGTTCTCCACTCTCCTCACCAGTCTCATTGGCCTTCTCTGGACATGTTGAAACACCTCAACATTTTTCTTAAATCTTCCCTAAAGCAACTAAGTAAGGGCCTCTGGGAATAGGCTTCCCAAACCTGCTTAGAAGAAACACAGTTGTGGGCTAACCTAGTAGGTGTGTGTGATTAATATGCTTTGCTAACCTTGGATTCTCCTCAAAATGAGTTTATTGATCCTCTCCCCAGCAATACAGCAGTAGGAAAGAATGTGACCTGTGATTACTTGCAGTGGAAGTGAGAAGTCAAGGTCTAATTCTCTTTTCCACTTGTCAGAAGTATCTGCCTCTACTATGCAAGGTCATCGTTAGATCCACTCAGAAGCCTGTGCTGGAAGAAAGATAGCACCTGAATGCCAGGGAATTTCAGTGAATATGTCTGGTTTTCCACAAAGTTTCCTAGGTGCATTGTAGGCACTTCAAGGAGACATTCTGACCAAGATTTCTAGTTAAAATTCTGCTCTCTCACTCACTTCTAGGTTTTACGTTTCTAACTACAGACTAACCAGACATTCCCTCCATGCTCATTCAGTGCTGCTCAGAGCATTTCTCTGATCTATTCCTGGAATCATTGCAGTTTCACAAGTGAGCAGAAAGAAGCAGCTGAACAGAGAGTAGCTCAGCCTAAGTAAGTAGGCCCAGCCAGCACTCACATATGACGTTAGAGTGATTATCAAGCCTATTCCTACCTAACTGAAGGGGCACCACCAGGCATTCACTCAGTGTGCACCATGGTGACTCAACAGTGATGATAGAAGGATGATCCCTCTACCCAGTTTGGTGCTTCTGTTTTTCCTGGGGCTGAATAAATAGGGGAGTGGGCAGGGAGGGCCAAATGGTCACACCTGGGGTGGGAGGAGACTGCAACAGAACCCAGGTGCTCTGGGTTTGGGGAAAGAAGGGGAAAATGTTTAGGAAATATTTCTTCACTGAAAGGGTTCTCAAACATTGGAGTGATCTGCCCAGGACAGTGGTGGAATCATTGTCCCTGGAGGTGTTCAAGCAGTCCATGGACCTGGTGCTTAAGGTCATCGTTTAGTGCTGACCCTCAGTGCTGAGTCAAGGGGTGGACTGGGTGATCTTTGAGGTCTCTTCCTAACAGATGTTTTCTGTGGTTCTGTCTATTTTCTCTCTTTCTGAAGGAGAATCCTATGTCCTTCCATGTTCCCAACATCTTAAATAGATGAGTAGTCAGAAATCTTAGCTTCCCTCATTACTTGAAGTAATTTTCTACACTTCTTTCTCATAAAGTTCTTATGTAAAGGTATTGATGGAATGGCAAAGATACAGAA
Organism: Psilopogon haemacephalus; assembly: GCA_013396835.1. Taxonomy (NCBI): domain Eukaryota; kingdom Metazoa; phylum Chordata; class Aves; order Piciformes; family Megalaimidae; genus Psilopogon; species Psilopogon haemacephalus. Next base: position 402,804 of record VWZI01000464.1, on the reverse strand, counting down.
AGCAAAACAGTGTCTTACCTTAGCTCAGACAAAGTGGTACAAATGCATTGTCATGACAAGTTCATGTTAGCTCTTGGCAGTGTAATTCTTCCTAATATGACCTTCTAAAAAACCCAAAATTCATCAATCAAAATGTCACATGTTGCTAAATTTACAGTTTATAAATTACCACTGTAAAATTATGTAGTAGAAATCATCACTTAAAATTGTGCTGCTTTTGTATCTCTTTAGATTTAAGTGGTTTCAAAAATGAGGCAGCAGGCTCTTTAAATCACAGTTTCTAGGCAGCATCTCTGCTCCTGTGAACAGGAAAGGTTGTTTATATTGCATGGGCCAGCCCAACTGTGATTGATCACAGGGTGCTGCTGCTGTTAGCATGCTAAAGAATGCAGTTATGTTGAAGCTAAAATGCTAGGGCAGGTCACCCACAAGAATTAGGGAAAAAAAAAAAAAAAGATTCATGTATTTTAATGGTTATAAAGCTCAGCCTGCCACAATCTCTAGGCCCTAAATCACCCTGAATATCGTTGGGGGTATAAAATCAAATTAAACTCATTATCAAGGTGTGTGATTTCTCTTCACTGCATTAGCAGCCTCCTGCATAAACCCCAATCCTGAATCACCCAGAATATACATCCTAAGTAAAAAATGTTTTTTTAAGAGAAATTTGATCGTGATAGAGCTAACACCTTTCGTAGCAAACACTCAGTAAACAGAGTATTTAAATTAGAAGAGGTAAGAAATAATTCTGCTAGATCGTTACAGCTTGTTAAGGCTCAACTGCTCACTTTTGACCATTCCAGCACTACATGGAGAGTTACCATGTAGCTTTCTTACAACCAAGCTACAGCTTTTAGCTTTGTTATGTGATGTTAACCAGTTATTTTGCCTTTGTGAATATTGGGTTGTAAATTTTGGTGGGGAAAAAGAAAAAAAAAACTTAGCACAGGAGCATGTTTTTCCTTTTTCTACTTCAGTATGTATTGCTTAGTGGCTGCACCCAACTGAAGTATTCCTCCTGAAGCCAGGGAAGACACAGAACTAATTTGAAAGCCAAGCAGAGTTAAAAGAAAGACTTCATTGATTGAATAGGGTTTTGGTTAGGGTTGAGTTAGATCAGAATGACATTTTTTATACAGAATAAATAAAACTTTTATTAACAAGCCTACATATATAAAATCAGACTTTGATACATTGAAACAAAAGAGGTACAGGAGTGCATTCTACAGAAACACATTCATTTACATTGCACTGATGAATGCCAAGGATAGGAATCTGTGATAAAATCCATAAAGAATCTTATCCAATTAGTAGAGTCAAAAGAAGGTGCATGTTTTCAAATCAGTCACAATTCTGATAAGAAGCTGTTTTTATAGAGGTCTTTAAAAGCATGGCAAGAGGACAAAGCACATGCAGGTTCTTAGGTGCTAAGCAGTCCTTTTATACAGTTTATGATTGTAGAAAGGATGCTGCATCCTTACTAATGTTATTGCAAACAAAATTCAAAGAAAGGTACTCCAAAAGTTTCCTCTTTTCTTCCAAACACATTTTTGTGAAAGTGCAAAGGTAGCAGACACTGCCATTTCATGGTGACCTTGCACATTTCAAGAGGGAGCTGATCCACAGTGGTTTGGGGCAGAGCAGGGCATTGATGCTCGGCAGCTCCAGTAGTATGTCCTCAGATGACCTTGTGGATGGATTTCTATTTCAAAATCATTCAGAAGTTAAATATTGCTGAAAATAGCATTCAGTCTTGTTGTGCTCCCTTTCATGGCTTCTAGGGTGAAACCTGTCCTAATGTCTTTTACATCTGAACTGTCTTTGGCTAGGCTGTCTTTATAGTCAGTGGAGAGAAATAGACACTTTGGGGGCATGATTCATCTCTTCAGAAGGTAGACATCTAAATAGGTCAGATGAATCAGACTGTAGATTCACATCTTCCTTACTAGGGAGAATAAAGGAAACCTAGGGATCAGCTTAGATGTTGATGCCTGTATTACAGATATCTAAAGTTACATGAAATGAACTCTGTCTATAGGAACGAAGTCAGAGCTCAAAGTCAGAGGAAAATATCTTACACTTCAGGAAGCACCTTTTCCTTCAGAGCTCCTGTTCTCACTGCACTGGAGTGCACAATCATAGTCATAGTCATGAGGTGATAAATAAAAACTTACACCCCTGTCTTCTGCTACTCAACATTTTAAGATATGAAAACTAAGTAGTCTTTATTGTGTGAATAAGCAATTTATATGCATCTATCATCAATTGTTCCACTGGTGCCACAGTGGCATTTTTTCACTACTGTCTGCTAACTATCTGGATATACAGGATCTCAACATAGTTTTTATTGGTTCTTGTAAACCATTTTAGAATACTTTTTTTCTTAATGCAAAATCTCTGCAAGTAGAGAGAAGTGAAGACTGCAATTAATTTAGACTAGTAGAATCACTTAAATTGCTTTCCCATCATAACCATAATTGTTAGTGCCAGAGTTTGACTGAACTGCCCAGTAGATGCAGTTGGTGCAGTATACCTGAAAGTCCCTATGGTGAATATTTCCAAGTGCTAACAAATGAGTCTTTCAGAAAGACTCTCTACTTTGTTTTGGTCATGTTTGCTTTCAGTATCAACCATAAGCAATAAAATTGAATATGCAGGAACAAAGAAAATTATTTATTATATATTTAATACACAAAATCAACAAATAGATGTTCATCTAACCCACTTGGACACCAGTGAATCTTTTTTTGTATGCAGCTTTTCTCCATTGTGTTTAAAACTCCAGATCTCAGCAAACCTGCAAGACTTTTGTCAGATGCATACCCAGGAGTCACACAAGGATGACAGCCTGGAGGAAGCAGATTGCTAGTGAGGCTAGCAGGTGCCAAACCATGCTGTTTCATGACCCAGTGTAAAGTTGCCAAAAATAATCTCAAATGTACTTCAGTAAATAAATGTAAGACCTCTTCGGGCTTTAGAAATACAGTCTGTAGAAATGTCTGAGACTAGGCAAGGAATTTAAAGTTAGAAGACCAGCCTTCTAATTTCTGGTCTGCAGCAGATTAACTGTGTGCAAGTAGTGATGCCTTTTGGCCAGAATCTGTATTTTTCCACTTATAGATGGCATGCTTCTCAGGAGAAACTGGAAGCAGAGCTATGATGGATTCCATAGATGAAAACATGAAATAAAGTTGAATCAGATACAAATGTTGACTAAATATCTCTCTCAGATTTTCCATCTTCCAAAGTTAGAGTATTTAGCTGTCTTCATTTCTAGTAGCTTCAAATGTGTAAACAGCTATTAAAATTCCTTTGGATGTGCAGTGCTATAATATTAGTTTATTTTATTATTAGGGGTAAAAGCAGATTCATGGCTAGAAAACATATTGGCTTGATCAGCCTGAGAATGCTTTGCTATAGATAAAGTAAGATCCTAAAGGCTGTCTTAAGAAATTGCATTTAACTTTAAAGATAGGAATACCAGGACTGTACTAAGTCATCTTGAACTTGCAAATTAGAGTGTAAAATTGTGAGAATCATTTCATTAGTCAGTACTGTGCATTTAATATGTAAAATTAGATCACTGCAACAAAACATATGGCTGAAATGGACAAACAAATGCAAGAAGGGGGAAAAGGAGATTAAAAAGCAGATGTGAAATACAGTATTTTAAATATTGTATTTAAATTTTAAATCCTTCTGTCACTGTATCCCTTTGCAAATCTGCTACTGAGTGTATATTCTATAAAAGCACAACATCATAGGATCATTTAAGTTGCAAAAAACCTTTAAAGATAATTGAGTCCAACCATTACCTAATTCTGCCAAGCCTGGGGCTAAACCAGCACCACATCTCTGCATCTTTTCAACACCTCCAGGGATGAGGATTTAGCTGCCTCCCTGGGGAGCCCATCCAGTCTTTGGAAACTCTTTCATTCAAGAGGTTTCTTGTCATATCCAACCTAAAGCTCCCCCAGTGCAACTTGAGGCCATTTCCTCTTGTCCTATGACTTCTTATTAGGGAGAAGAAACTGACACCCATCTTGTTCCAACCTCATTTTGGAGAATTGTAGAGAGCCAGAAGGTCTCCCTCATTCTCCTTTTCTCCAGACTAAACAACTTCAGTTCCCCCAATGTCTTCTCACAAGACCTGTTCTCCAGAACCTTCACCAGCTTTGTTCTCCTTCCCTAGACATGCTCTAGTACCTCAATATCCTTTGTGTAGTGAGGGCCCCAAAACTGAACCCAGGAGTCAAGGTGTGGCCTCACCAGTGCTGAGATACCTACAAGTTTCTAAGAAATAAGGGATGGTAGTTATTACAGAGGAATGATGATTACTACAGTTTGTAGACACCCAAAGAAATGCTTGTACCATTGCATTTTTAGAGTGCAAATATATTTTCATGGTAAAAAGCACTTGATCTTAAAATTGGATTATGAATGCAAAGCCAAGGAATCTAAAGTTTAAGTGGTATCATATAGTAAATAGTGCAGGAGAAACTGGAACTTAACCTTCTGAAGTCTATGAACATGAGTATACAGCACATTTTGAAGTATCCACTGAGATGTCTGTGTGTAAAATGACAGTGTTTTTTTGTATAAGAGATTAGAAATCCCAAAGGCACATAATTCCTTTCTGGATATACATTGAGAAAAACCAACAAAAAAAGTATCTTTTAAACCTAAGACTTCACCTTTAATATGTAGCTGTGTATTACAAATGCAATGGGTTGCATCTTTGAATGCAAGCAATGAACTCATAGAAGATATGACTTCTGATTCAATAAGCTGATGTAAGAGATAGAGTCCATCTTAAATGACAGTATATTTACCAAATGGAAGCCACTTAATCAGATATCCAGATATATCTACTCATAGATGCACAAGGAGACTGTGGTTTTCATAAACAAAACCTCATCCGTATGAAAATTGTGAGATGAAGGTTTGATATGGCTTAGTCTGGTTTGTATGAACGAGCAACGTGCCCTTGTGGCCAGGAAGCCCAATGGTATTCTGGGTGTATTAGGAGGGGTGTGGTTACTAGGTCGAGAGAGTTTCTCCTCCCTCTCTACTCTGCCCTGGGGAGGCTGCATCAAGTTCAAGGAGGACAGGGAACTGCCTGAAAGGGTCCATTGTAGAGCCACAAAGATGATTAATGGAGTGGAACATCTTCCTTACTAGGAAAGAAGGGTGAGAGAGCTGGCTGTCTAGTGTGGAGAAGAACAGACTAAGGGGTGAATTCATTAATGTTTATAAAGATGTGAAGGGCAGGTGTTAGGAGGGCGGAGCCAGGCTCTTCTCAGTGATATCCAGTGATAGGACAGTGGAGAACGGATGCTGGAACACATGTGGTTCCGCATAAACATAAGAAAAAAACATTTTCACTGTCAGAGTCATGGAACACTGGAACAGGTCACCCAGAGAGATCATGGAGTCTCCTTCACTGGAGATGTTAAAAACCCACCTGGACACATTACTGTGTGACATGCTTTAGGTGATCCTGCTATGGCAGGGAGGTAGAACTTGATTTTTCACGGTCTCTTCCAACTCCTAATATTCTGTCATTCAGTGTTGTTCTGTGGGTATTTGGACGGGGTTAATAGAAATATGTATGTTTTTGCTCCACATCTCTTGTTATCCTATTGGCTGTTTCTCTCAGCATCTTTTTCCCAGTGACCTGTGTAACAAAACCTAAAAGTGATGGCTTGCTTTCAAAACCTGATGCTATGCTGTCTTCAAGGTTAAGATACTGAAATACAGATGTCTACATGCAGGTATCTTGCTCTTCTCTTAGTCAATGGAGTTGACTGGTCAATAGGTGACTGGCTTGATGAATCTCTCTCTAGGCTGCACTGGCTTTACTGACTACATATCCATTGTCTGCAGGAGAATTTTAGACAGTGTTAGCATGTACCTGTCTAAATTTAATCTTCAGATTTGCTTCATGTAATATCACCCTACTGCAGTTTCTGAATTGTCTGGAGTGGTGTAAGCTCTGTCTACAGCAAAGTAATGCAACCAATCCATCCTGCTCTACCCAATTAAAAAAAATGTTATTAGTAATTTCTATTCTTAGGGAGAACAATACAGTATACTTCACTTCAAAAATATGTTAATTACAGTTCAGATTTTAGAAGGTGTCAGGTTAAGGTGGACATCTAAGGCTATGTACAGAAGTTGCCATGGAAATGATGTGTCCAGCTTGTCTGAAAATCAAACTGGGTTAAGTAAATAATTTGTTGAAGTATGTAATGAAATTTGTTAAATATGAGCTTGCATTTCTGGGCATTTCCTTCTACCTCTATGAATATTTATAAATAGCCTAATATTTAAATCTGTTTTACCAAGTTCAGATGGGACAGAGTTTAGCATCAAAAATGGTAGAGCTAGATAATGGTTGGATGCAATGATCATAAAGGTCTTTTCAGACCAAAATGATTCTATGGTTCTGTATAACTGTGCTTTCCGAAAAAGTAGTTAGTGAGCTGCAAAAAGTAAATGGTTAATTTTTATGGGAAAATCCTCCATGGTCAGATGGAGTCTATATGATTTCCTTAAACTGTTTTATAGAGATGAATTAATGGATTCTTTTCAAGGCATATTGCCACATAAAACTTAGGCTCAATGTGAAGAAGAAAGTGTAAGAAGGAAATGACTGCTGGAAAGGATGTGCATTTTTCATTTTGCATTAAAATACTGGCTTGTTTAAGCATAGAGTCACAGAATGGTAGGGGTTGGAGAAAACCTCTGACAATCATGTAATTCAGCTCCTAATGGGATAACTGGAGTGTCTTTCCTTATTAAGTCTGCAGAGCTGCTTTTGGTGAGAAGGCTCGGGGAATTTGTAGAAAGGAACAAACATATCACTTAGGATGGTTTCCTGTGTCCTGTACAGAAACCACCAGGGGAGCTCACTCTGTGATGATGGTTACTCACTGAAGTGGATCCCCTTTCACCTCATTTTTCTATGTTTATTAGCAACCTGACTTTCTGTGGTCCTGGGAAACACACTGAAAATTAATCTACTCTTTAGTTGTAAGAATCAGTCATAACTTTCTTGTTGTTCTCATGTAGTTTACCTAACTCAAATGACAAAAGTAGGCAGCAAGAACTACTGTGCTGTAGCGCATTGCGTAGAGGATGGTTTCTATACTTTAATCTGCTTTTATTGCTATTTCTTATGCCACAGGAAAATTTTGGCTTAAGTCTAGATCCAAAGTTTTGCAGAAAATAGGGATAATTGTTAATTAAATTGTCTTCCCAATATTCCAGTTGCTATAACTCATTTCAGTTTTGCATTTCCAATAGTCAAATATTTCAAACCAGTGAATTCTATTTTGAGCTAGATGAATAAAATACAAATGGTTAATATATGTCTTCTAATCATCTCTCAGCAGGATCCTCAGTTATTTCATATTATATGTTGAAAAATCTACATCAAATAGTCTAAACACTCAAAAGCTAATATGTGCCAGGATTAATTTTACTGGGGTAAGTTAATTTAATCACCCCCATGCATATGCATTGTGGTGACTTCTTTAATTACATCATATATTATGTTTGTTACCTTTTCCTCATTCAGTTTACAGAATATGTGATAGTCACTTAATGAGCAACTGTTCAACATTTCCTTGACATTATTCAGTGTGCGACCCCATACCTCGTTTACTGCAGAGTATCCTACTCTGAACACAGAATTATTAATTATTATTAATTTCCTTATTTACACTTTCCTATATAACATTGAAGTGATGAACAAACATTAAATCAGCTTTACTGCAGCCCTGTGGAATTGGAAGACAATGTGATTCCTGTTTTATGGCTGGGGAATGGTGGCACAAAGACATTGTGTTCAAAAGGTGCTACTGATTGACAAGACCAACCTGAGGTGCTTAGGTCCAAAAGCCTCAATTCTTTACTGTTTAATAGAGCTTTTCTAACTCAAGTCTTCCTGTTTCCAGCTGTGTCTCTGAGCATTCATCACTTCTGCAAATTCAAATGCCTCATCTCAGTGAGTCACATAGAAAATGAAGAATATACTTTTAGTGACCACCTGCAAAAAAAATAGGGTTGATCTACTACAATGGAAACTTTATGGGAAAAAAAAAGAAAAAAAAAAGAAAAAAAAAGAGAGATATAATCCTGCTTTCTAGGCTGACACTAAATTACCTTAACCATTCCTTCTCATCTTGCAATGCTGTTCCTTTTTTAGTGGCTTAGTTCAAAACTTTTCACCAAATTAACCTTCTTTATTGCACAGCTCTCAGTCATCCTTACAGCAATGCTCATCTTGTGCACTGTATGAAGAAGGTGTATTTTTGGGAAAATGGTCTATGAGTAATGCCACTGGTCTCCGTCACAATGTTTTTGGTCTTTTTTCTTTTCAGCCATTACTCAATTCTCAAACACCTTTTCTATTCCTTTTTTCTTCATCTGTGTTATAACTGAGTATAATCCAATCCTATGTCCTTAGCAAAACAATTCCAGTTCCAACTACCCCACTGTCTTCTTGTCCTGTGTTGTTCTTTCTTTTACCCTGAATGTAGGCCAGATTCTTTTCCTTTACCTTGTTTTCAATCCCTTTCTGCAGTCTCTGTCTGTACATATTAATCCTTCATTCCTTCAGGGCTGGATTCCCAGGCTTTTGTACATCTTTCTCATTCCCACTGTCTCTGTAGCCGGAACTCTATCATTAAGCTTTTAAAAATTTTTTTCAGTTTCTATTTCTCCAACCATCCATCTTCATTTTCCTTTGGAAAGTATGGAACTGATCAGAACTCTCTTTACGTAAATAAAGTAAATTAGAGAGCAGAACCTCTGTTCACTGAAGGACAGTATTTCATGACTTTCATTATCTGACAATTAGTCTTAAACCCAGAGATTCTGATAGATAAAACTAGACTTTTGGGATGCTGCTTCAATGCAATTCCAGAATTCAGCACAGAAATAAGACTTACTGATTATTCAAGTTACAGATGCACCTCTTGACACATCCCAGTAACAGCTGGTCAGGTTAATCTCTTCATCACACAACAGAATGTTAATTTAATACAATATATTGGACAAAGCCTCTGCAGAAAAGTGCTGCAACGCCAATAGATGGAAATTGTACAGTTCTAGATAATGTTCACTATACTTATTGCACAGTCATACAAGATTTCAATCTAGAAGAGATTATCTAGTATTTAAATAACCTTATCTGCATATTATTGTATTGTCCTGTAGCTGAAGAGGGCCTAATTATTGTTTGATCTTGAATTTAAAATATCTGAAGGTGGTGGATTCAGATCCATGCCACCTAAGTTTTAAAGCTTTATCATTCCTATGCTAGAAATTGTAAACAGCTCCATGACGGACTGAACATCTTCTGAAAGGAAACCAGACAGCACTGGGAAATACTCATTTTGCATTGATTAATTATTGTAGTTACTTTCCATGCCGGTTTCTTGAAAGCCTCACAATGCTGCTCTCTCCTACTGCTTCTGTCTTTTTTCACTCCATTGCATTTTGCTTTGCCATCTTGGTGCCTTATTCTTTTCCTAGTGAGAAACTTAGAAGAGCAAGTGATCAATAAAACATTTGAGAAAGAGATGCCAGGACAGCCTAAGCTTTATAGTTGAGTCTGTGGGGAACGTTTTAAATGAGGGCAAGGATATTGGATTTGGAAGGAGACAATAATGATGGTTAGATTTATTAGAATAAATATGTGAGATTTTTGCTTAGTTCCCTGCCTTGTTCACATCTTCTGGCTGCACTTGTCTTTCTGTCACACACTTCATTATCAATAAAATGGAAATAACACTGTCTCACAGATACTGAAATTACTACTTCACCACAGAAGAACACATACCATAGAAAAATGAAAAACATTGCTTACTTTCAACTAATGTAGTATTATGACTTGTACGAGGACTGTCATTGATGGTGTGTCTCCATGAGTACTATCATTGACGGATGGGGAAATTTTAAAAGCAGTGCAACTGAATTTTTCCCAAACTTTTTTTTTTTTTTAAATTTTTTTCACAGTTCTGACTACTATTTTGTTATCCTCTCCTCTAATAGAGTAATGTGCTTCTTAAAGCTACTTGCTAATGCTCATATTTCACCACTGCTCCTGGTACCCCACAATACCCTCTATCTAAATTTTTTGTAATTTAAATCTGATTTCCTGCAGCAAATTACGCTGCACACAGCAGCTGCCTTTGACCTGTGTGTCCCATGCAGTGTAGAGGGGTTTTGAGGCTGCCCGAAGGTGAGAGATGTTGAGTGTGTGTGTAGCAATGAGACGATGAATGGAAATAACAGTCAGATACGGTACAAATATATAACTGCTCCGTGGAGAAGAGGTTCATAGCTCTGTTTTCACAGCAGGAGTCTCTGAGTTGAATGAAGTATCTCTTTGCCTGTTCTCAACTCGAGAGGAATCAGGCTATGTACTCATTATACTTACACTGTCTTGTTTGTCTTCGTAGTTCAAGTAGCCCAAGGCAGATGTGAACACTGTTGATACTATTGTGTCCTCACTGTTTTGTCACTCAGGAGTGTGAATTTAGGGACATATTCCATAGCTGTCTATTCTGAGGTGTTCTAAAATTATTTCCAAATTAGTTCTGTTTTGGGAAGACCCATCTGTCTTCTGTGGCTGAGTTGTTCAAACAGCAGAATTCCACCACTGTGGAGGCAAGCAGAGTCTTTTGTATTGAGTTAAGACTTGCATAAAAGCATGGCCAGATTCTAACTCACACAAAGGATAATGGTGTAGGTTTATGTGCTGTCAAAGTTCACAGATTTTCCTATGAAGGATTAAGACTGAAAATGTGTAAAGCCTAAATCAATTACAGCCTGAACAGCAGCTACCACCTCCCTCAGCTTTGAGCACATTGTGCAGTTTCCAGTTCACACTGGTCTTAAATATTGACTAGCATGGCATGATGAATATCTCAGAGCATTTTGTAGTGGTAGTTCTGAACAGTTTTGTAAGGGTAAGGATCTATCCATGCTACATCATGTCGGACAACAAAGGAAAACAGCATCAATTCTTTCCTTCTCCAGAAGGCAGGAATTTTGTAGATCCTAGCTGGCATGAGCTGCTGGTCAAGAAAATAGCCCTCAGAAAAATATATCAGCCAAAACTGAACTATTTTCTGTAAATAGTCACAAATGTGCAAAATCAGTCTGCTTCATATAATGTTCAGCAAAGTGGGATATAGTCTCATGTTGGCTACATATATTGTCAAATTATGGCTTCAGATGTAGATAGGAACCAGGGATTATGGTTGGAGCAGAAACGTAATGCTGTTTTCCCACTAGGTTTGCTCAGAACTATGTATTAAATGCAGAGGCAATGAGGACATTTTGTAGCTGCTGGACTTCAGGCATAACACAATGATGACATTGTGTTATTCCCTGAGCTAGGGTCTAATTACTAGTGGAAGAGATTTTTTGTTTTTCATTTAAAGAGAAATACTCATATACATAATTTTTTTTTTTTGGCCTGGCAAAAATGTCCTAGTTCATATTTCTTAAGTTTTTTTTTAAAATACATAAAAATACCAATTTTTGTGCTTATTTGGTCTGAGCAAAAAGTGATGTTTTTATATTAAGAATGACAGGCCTGATTCTACAACCTTTTTAATGTAAGTATTCGCACAGTGACTCTTCTATTTATCAGTGCCAAGAATATCTAAGATCAGAAAGCTCTTTCCTTTCATTTCCTGAAAACAAAAAGGCAGAAATCTACTTCCAGTCCTCAGTGAAGCTTTAGGATGCTTGGGGCTTTGTTTATCCTAACTGAGTTTACATTTGCTAATGATGTGTAACATTTTTATCTGGTTTGCTTCTGTTTGAGTGATGCTTAAGGAGTGCTTGAGTACAGATCAAGCTAAAATCAAGGAAAGTAAAATGAAATGGGCATTGATGCAAATGGGGTATTATCTTCAGCCAAAAGTCCTGTGTTCTACTAAAATTATTTTTCATACAGTACCTGCCTTTCACTTAACAGGCTGCCCATGGAAATGTCTGAGTCACCATCCCTGGAGGTATTAGGGACGTGGTTTAGTAGTGAACTTGGCAGTGTTAGATTTATGATTGGACTCAAAGCACTTTTCTAACATAAATGATTCTATGATTCTATATACTTAGACAAACCTTTGCAAAGCAATTATGGTTTGGATTTGGGTTTTTTAACATGATCTGGTGAGAAATTATTCCTTGTGCAACTGGAGTCATGCACTGATTCTTTAGTTGTTAAATGCAGAAAGTGTTAAGGTCAGAAAATCAGCACTTTGTTACTTAAACAGCTTTGATTCTGGTTTTGATACAGAAAGTGTGAGAGTGCAGTGTATGTCTCCTGTACATAACATTCATTTAATATGATGTGTTACTTAATTTTTGTTGTATTGTTATTACTCAGAGATCTTTCTATTTTACAAGTTATCTTGGAAGAATGCATATTTTTGAGTATTCAGCAGTAAAACTTGCTGACACTTTGTCATTGCTAAGCATTATGGATGGTGCAGTTTTGGGTTTTTTTTGTGTGTGTGTTTTGAAAGAACTTGCCACTTCAGTTCACAGAAAGAGCAGATTATATTCCAACCAGAAATCCATGAGAATGCACAAAGTCACTTCTAATCACCATTTTTTCCTGCATTTATCTGGTGTGAATAATCGTTAAGGAATGTACTCATTATTGTATGACCAAGTAACAGTAGTCTCTGGACAACTGCAAGCAGCTGGAAAAAGAGTAGTGCAACCCCAAAACTGCTGTTACATGCTGCAGAAAAGATATGATCCTTCCTCACTTCTTCTGCACAGTCAGGGATCTGGGTCTCTGTTTTATATTTTCAGCCATTTGACATTGAAACTTCAGAACATGTATTTTGGTTGGAGGACAGATATATAAGGTAGAATTTGACATCAAAAATGCCTTTAGAAATGCAGCCCTTCTCCTGCATCTATTATCTCCCCCCGCAAAAAAAAAAAAAAAAAAAAAAAAAAAAGTGTTAGCTATCTGAAAAACCTAATGTTATGGCATGCTTCTTGCACAGCTGTCACAATTTCTTTCTTATAATCTTCCAAAATTCTGATAGACTCTGGGATTTTTATCTACTTGTGTGGCCCACTGTACATCTCTTTGAAGTCAAATATTGAGTGAATCTAATCTTGATGAAAGATTTGCCTAACTCCCATGTTGTTAGCCTGTTTACTCTTTTCCAGAGCAGCAAATGAGTCTAAAATTTTGGCATACTCATTAACATAAGAATGTTTCATGTTCATTGAGAAAATAATCTATTATACTTTAAAGAGCAAAGAGTTCTAGAAATGTATTGCTTATAACTCTAGTAAAAGTATTTCAACCTATTTATACTTCTACCAGTTATTAACCATTAAAGCATTAATAGGATGGATGTAGGTATGAAATAAATATTCCATTGTTAATTATGTTTAATTTTCCATTTAGCCCAGACTGCTAAACTGTTTGTAAAGGAAATCTCATCTGCATTGCTGAGACTTAGACATAAGAACTCCTGGAAATACCACTAGATACTTTCTGCACTTTCAGATGTGAAAGTACCTTTGAAAAATCTGTTCCTGAGGGCCTATGTTTTACATCAAGTGATATTAAAATCTTGATGACTTCTTCACACACACCCAAGCTGATAAATTGTGAAATGATTATTCCATCTCTTCAGCTAATCTTGCCCTTGTCCTGCTTACACAGAATCACAGAGTAATTCAGCCTGGAACAGGTCTCTGAAAGTAATCTATTCCACTGTCTTGCTCAAAGCAGATCAAGCTTCAAAAGTCAGATCATGTCACTTTGGACCTTTATGCTACTTCAAGCAACTCCAAGGATGGAGGCTCCAGAATCCACAAGCCTCCATCTTTCTATGTATGCTCTTCTACCTTTATTGTGATTTTTCTGTTTCATTTTTATACAGCTAGCTAGGTATGCTAAAGTTCTACTGGTCTTTTATTGCAGATGTAGATGGTCCTCCTCTTATTCTTCTGCTCTGTTTTTTCCCAGAGATGCTTTTTTATCCTGTTACCTGACCTCACTTACATTTGTTGTAATTTTCTCTTGACCACATTTCTCTAGCTTCTTCCTTGCATAATTCAAGAATGTTTATTAGTGTTCCCATTCCTTGAAAAAACATGCTGACTCTATTTCCCTCTCTGTTGCTTCCCCCTGTTGCTGCAAAATCACTTGTGTTATTTATGCATTACCATTCTGCTGTGTCAAAAGCATCTGATCTTCAGTGATATTAAAAACCCCTTCAAACTGATTTCTGACCTTCTTGTTGGCTGAAACCACTCCCACCAAATGACCTAATGATTCTCTCTTAGACAGTTCTTCATCCGCCTCTCACATTTTTGGTTTTTATCTTATTAAATCTCATATCTCATATCTTGGATTCCATTCTTATACTTCTTTTCCTCCTGAATCCTTAATCTTTTATTTTGTTCATCCTTTGAAGCATCCTGATCTGGCTTCTGTCAAAATCCTGAAGAGTTTTAGTTTTGATCCATCTCTCCTCTCCTTTCATAAATCATCTATACAGCCCTATCCATAAATAAATACAACTGACATCTTGTGCTGCTGACTCAGATTAGTATCTGTACTCTGAGTATTATAATAGCAGATCGAGATAGGCATGATTAAAAAAGGGCTTTCCTCTTAGATGCTCCTTACTGCCTGTTTTCTCAGTCACTCCCTACTCTGCCAGACCAATAATACGGATGTTGCTTTTTTTCTCTTTGGATCCTCCTGTCAAGGCTATGTTTAAATATTTTAGATTCTTTACTTCATAACACATCTAAATTGTGGTTCTTAATATGATACCAGTAAATCTCTTGAAGTTCTTTTGTGCCTATCTACAGAGTGCATGACAGCATCTGTTCTACATACCTGACATGATTTTCTTCTCACAACAACAAAGACGGGGAGGTGCTGAAGTGGGCCCAGAGAAGGACAATGAAATTGGTGAAAGGTCTGGAGGACAGGTCTTGTGAGGAACAGCTGATGGAGCTGGGATTGTTCAGTCTGGAGAAAAGGAGGCTGAAGGGAAACCTCATTGCTCTCTAAAACTTCCTGAAAAGAGGTTATAGTGAGATGAGGATTGGTTTATCCTCTCAGTTAACAAGTGAGAGGGAATGGCCTCAAGTTGCACTGGGGGAGGTTTATGTTTGATATTAGAAAAATTTCTTGACTGAAAGAGTGGTCAGGCATTGGAATAGGCTTCCCAGGGAAGTGGTGGAATCACCATTCCTGAAGGTGTTCCAAAAACATGTAGATATGGGGCTTTGAGACAAGGTTTAGTGGGCGTAGTGGTGTTGGATAGACAGTTGAACTTGATCTTACAGGTCTTACCCAACCTTAATGATTCTATCATGGCCATGATAGAAACCCTTGGCAACATAATAGTAAAAAACAAACAAACAAACAAAAACCATGTACAGATGGCTAAATAGTGCATGTGAATATGGTGCAATTCATACAGAGTTTGGGGTAAAAGGTGGAAAAGCTGGAGTAGGCTAATCTCAGGAAGTCCACTTCATACTAAATCTTAAATGTCACTGTCAAATAAAGTTGTTTTGCTTGTTGTGGTTGGTTTTTGGTTTTGTTTTTTTTTTTTTTAATTTCTTTTTTGCCTTTCTGCTATACTCAGCCTGTAAAAAGGTACATTACTGCTATATAGTTTATCCATTTGTTCTGGTATCTCCGAATTTACTTTACGTAGTTGCAGAAAAGAACAAATTAAGGATGGGTATTTTGTTTTCTGTTTCTGCCTTTACACAGATATTAGTCAATTCTGTAACACTGCATTTGTGTCATCATATCAAATCTGCAGTAAAAAGATGGGCTGTTCCTATAAGAATCCTGAAATTTTTCGTGTTGTTCACCTGGTGTGCTTCTGAGGCTGAAAAAAAATCTTAGTAAAGTCAATGTTAAGCAATATAGTAGGAAATGTAATGTTTCCAAGCTGAGAAGTCAGAACACCTCTAATTGTATCATGATCTAAGCATATGCGTGTTGATTCCTGAGACAGACAGGTGGCTGTGGGAGAGACAGGAGGGACAGTAAGGGTAAAGAGGAAGGCCATGGATTCAGTTTCCAATTTGGTTTTACTTTGAGCTTTTTAATTTCATGAATATCTGAGCATTTGAGATGTGATACAAGTAGAGAGACTGCATAAGAATTAAATTTCCCTAATGTAATTTTAGTCTTTCACTTGACTCCAATTATTAACATTCTTGGTTTGCTTTGTGATGGTTTTAACACTCAACCCATACTCCCTATCTCATTGATCATAAAATGGGGGTGTTTTGGAGGGAAAAAAAAATACTAAGGGCAGGTGTAAAGTACTGGATCTGGGGAAGAAAATCCCATGTATCCATACTGGTTGGGGGTGATCTGTTGCAGAACATCTTTGGGGGAATGGATCTGGGCGTCCTGGTAGACAAAAGGATGACTGTGAGCCAGCAATGTGCTCTTGTAGCCAAGACAGCATGTTGTGGAAGGTTCTCTTCTCCATGTGATCTGCCTAGGTGAGGCCACATCTGAAATACTGTGTCCAGTTCTGGGCTCCCCAGTTCAAGAAGAACAGAGAATTGCTGGAGAGGGTACAGAAAAGGGCCACAAGGATGCTTATGAGATTAGGAACATCTGTTTTATGAAGAAAGGCTGAGAGAATCAGGTCTTTTTAGCCTGAAAGGAGAAGGCTATGGGAAAGAATCTCATAAATGCTTATAAATACTTTAAGGGTGGGTGTCAGGAGGATGGGACCAGTCTTTTTTTCAGTGGAATCCAGTAATAGCACAAGAGGAAATGGGCACAAAATTGAATGTAAGAAGTTCCATCTAGACATGAGGAATTCTTTACATTGAGGTTGATGAAGCACTAGAACAGGCTGCCCAGAAAGGTTTTGAAGTCTCCATCTCTCTGGAGATATTTAAAACCCACCCAGATGTGTACTTGTATGACCTCTAGGTGAACCAGCCTTGGCAAGGGCTTTGCACTCAGTGATCTCCAGAGGTCCCTTCAAACCCCTACCACTTGGTGGTTCTATGATATCTTTAAGTTTTATAAGCCTCCAGTATTTGTGTGTGTGTATTTTACATTTATCCACTGACTAGAATTAAAACTCATCAGAGGTATTTACATTTTAATGTTTTTTCCTTTTTTCTTTTAGCTGTACCTTTAGTAGCCCTTAACAACATTCTTTGGGCCTTTGGTTTGAGCATTGTTGTTTCATCTGGCTTTAAGATTTTACAGCTCTATCTCTTCCTGAGTTAAGGTGGCCAGATGCAGCTATGTTGATCCTCAGGTTGTCTGGTAGGGCACTGGAATGCAGTGGAGCCTCAGTTCTATTGCACTCCTTAACAGAGATAGAAGTTCATTTTTTTCCTTGAATAAAGTCTATTTTCAAGATCTTAATTAGTCTCGAGGAAATCCAAAACTGTAGTAGAGTTTATGACAATCATACCAACGATGTACTGGTATACATTACTATGACAAAGACAGGAAAAAGCTCTGGCTTTGTGTATCTGTTAAAGCCACTCACCTCTTGTCTCCAGTCTAAGCCTAGGGCAGTGCTTGGAAACTGCAGTGCTGAGAAGAGTGGTGTGCTTAAAGCCTTCGTTCAGTGTAGCATGGCTGGGCAGAGTATTGTGTTAATTATAAAGAGAATTCATGAAGTTGATTCTGTCCCTTTGTCCTTTTTTATATGCATATTCCCTTCTTTCTGAAGAGGGACTCATCTCTTTTTGTGCGCTTACAGCTCACACTGATAGCGGTAAAGGTGTGCGAGTGATAGTGCAGAAGGAATTGCTGTTCAGCAATAATAAGTTTAAATACCCTAAGCCTATGTTATTTACTTCTTATAGAAAAGGTAGACTGTTAAGATCCTATTCCCATGACTCCCCTTTTTGATAAAATCTGTAGAGTCACCCTTAAAACTAGATAGGAGGATGAGTTGTGATTTGATTGCTAATCCACAGGGAGCTGGAGGAAGACCATTGCCTTCATTTCTTATATTCCACTGAACAGCTCGCAGACCTTAACAACTTTTGTCCATTACTTTAGCTGGATTGGATTGGAACCAGTAACATAAAGGTGAAAGGCACTAAGGACCATTATCAATCCCTAGTCACACAGACCTCTTTTGCCTGTCTTCTTGAATTTGTGCTTCATCAACGGATGTGATTCTATCGCAAAGCACCCAGAACTTTTGGTATGGACTACACAGACATTTTAAAGCACCTGGGGACACAAGGAGAGTTTCTTTTAATAATTCAGGCTAACTTTAATGCACACCATAAATTAGATTTAGTCCTTAAAAATCCCATTAGTTTCCTCCTTATCCCCCAACCTTCCATTCTTTTCTTTTTCTAAACGGATAGGAAATTTTATGAAATCTTCTGTGGAATTTTCATTTTTAATTTGTTTCACCTTTTTCCTAACAACAAATGAGGTGAATAAAAAAATAAGGTGGATTGCCAGTAATCACTGATAGGAATTTGTGTAACCACACTGGTATTGTGATACAGGAACTGTATCACTGTTGTAAACCCCAGATGACATATATTAAAATCTGCATATTACCCTTTAGATACTTACTCAACCTAAATTGTGGAAAGCCAATTAGTTATTTATATCTATTAAAGCCCCAGAAAATAGTTACTGATCAAAATGTCTGCAACAACAACAAACACACACCACACAACCCCAAATCACAAAAATGTCAAAATTTTAAGTATTATTACTAAAACTGGGAATGAGGAGGCTTCAAGCTTACAGATTGATACCTATTCCTATTTCTTAGTGGGGACAGTCCATTCCTTCCACATTTATGAGCACAATTAAGTGTTTAATTCAATTAAAGGATAGTTGGTAGCTCTGCAGCCTGGAAAGCCCTGTAAAACCCTGAAAGCTGTTGAAAATTGGCTACGCACACGGTTTAGCTCATGCAGCAAAGAATTATCCAAAATGGAAAGGCAATTAGCAACAAAACTTTTATGAAGCACTAAGCTGTAGGCATTGCATTTGCCAACGGGAAGTTGTACATGTTACACAAATGAACCCTTTCTCTACTGACACATACCAGGTTTTAGGAAAACTTGGAAGTCTATCTCCTGTTCCCACCTTGCTACTCAGAAATCACATGTAATGCTGCAAAAAACAATCTACTTTTGGGAGGGAGCTGCCTCTAACTCTTCATGAGGATTAAAAAATGGGCTTGGAATCAGTAATTATTAGATCAGGATGATAATTATTAGCAAATATCCACCATCAGAACAGCAGTCACATACTGGATTCTCTGCTCAGATCTGTTACTGTCAGTCCCAGCTTTTCTTTTAGCACCTATGATTTTCAATCTATATAACGAGTTTATTATTTCTATGCTTAGATCATGAATCAGAGCTTGCACATCCAACACATGTACCGGTGCACAGTCAGCTCATTCTTCTTGCTGCCCAGTCAGAATGGACATTGGCCTGATCTGGCCCACCACTTCTAAGGCTTCTGCCTGAGCTAATTAATCCCTGACCAAATCTGCTTTGTGTCTGGCTATGTTGGAACACGGGCAGAAGAGCTGGGGTCTGTTACAGCACGCAGACAAGCCCGGAAGGAGGGCTGGGTGACAGAACAAATAATTTTCCTAAAAAGAGGTTGGCAGTTCTTATTCCACAGATCCAAAACTGCATGAGCTCCCATAGTTTCTGTTTTATTGGCAGGGGTTTCTCTTTTCCAGCTCATTGTGCAGGGTCATTCTGAGTGCCTCACTCCACAGATTAGTGCCCTCTTTACTCCATGTGTTAGGAGATGTTAATCTGGGGAGATTCTCTTAACTGCTGCAAAGAGAAAAGGATGGGTCCCTGAATGTCTGTAATACCCTTTTTAATTCCTCAGATGAAATGTGGAATATGCATACAAAGTGTTCTTACTGCAGGGATATTCAGAGGGAATATTTAATGCTTTCAGGAAAACGAATTTAAGATGCAACCCTGCCATTGGACTCAATCTTGACACAATCAGAGTACAGGAGCATGGCCATAATGAGAATCTATACATGAAAAAGCAACTTTTAAAAATATTTTTCACTCCTGTGATCTGAATTTGGCAGCAGTGTAATCTCTGGAGGCTGCCATTTTGGTGATAGTTCCAACAGGAGACTCAGCCTAATGACCTGTATCAGAGCGAGAAAAACAGTGCCGCAGCCAGACATACAAGAAGCTGCTGCTACCAGGATACACTGAGAACTGGGGATGGTTTCCAGAGCCACTCAGATGTGGGATTTGCTGTCAGCTCTGAACTATATCCTCAGCAAGGTGTTTGCGTTCGTTGAATACAAGAAATAAGGGGAAAAAAAGGCTCAAGAAAAGTTCTAGAGTTTGTAGAGAAGCGTGAAAAGTCTGCTGTTGCTTCTAGTCTTTTGGATGCAGTTTTGATTTCCTTTGGCTGTCTTTTGATTTTCATATTCCATGGTAAAACATGTTAGTTATAGGTCATTCAGAAAGAAATAACTGTCAGAGACTTAGCTTTTGGTTATTTAAAAATTAAGTGATTTTCATTCCTGGAGTGATTTGGGTGATATTTTCAGTATCCAGCTATCTGGATTTTTGGCTCTCTAAGCTCTTAGGCATTTTGGACATTACTTTTAAAAGTGCTTTCCTGGTTAGCCAATGCCATATATTTGTCTTTGCTGTAAGCTGTAAGAGAGAGGCAAATCCCTGTTATTTATATTAGTCTTGAATGAGATCAGAAACTGATTCATCTGGCAGTCAGGGAAGTCACTTAGGGGATTCCCTAAGCACAGCCCTCAGTCTGAGTAGAGTCATGCATATCTGTTGTATTAACCTGGAGCACACTTACTTGTCACTTCATGTGTTCCACATAGGTCATAAAGGCTGGTATGTCACTCATTTTCTAGTCACATTGATTATTCTCAGGCAGGGCATAGGTGGCTCTGGCCTCATGATCTTAGCAATGGAGGTATTTATACAAAAGCAATGCTTGTTTAAATTGCCTGTTGTTAAACATGTCTTTGTTATTTCTAGAAAACCTTTGCTATACCTGTGTTGTGGTAGCAGATTGTGAAAGAGCAGAATTTTCTTTCTCTTTTTAGTTTCTGCATTGTCATTCTTTAGTACAAGACATTGTTTTGTGTAAAACAAATCTGCCATATAGTAGTTATATTTTTATTCCAAAGTACCAGGGAGAAGAGCCACATGAAATATAATCACTTTGAACACAAGTTTTTCAGTAGTTTTCTTCATAAGTTGGTAGCACATCAGATGGTTACTTTACAAAAGCAAAGATTAAGATTTTTGAATACTATTTTCTTTCTTTAAGTGTTGCTTTCTCCACTAGAAGACCACCACAAAAAGTAAGGACAACAGGCTACATACAAAGAAATTGCAATGAACTGTGCAGCAAAACATGTCATCCCATTCTTCATAACTGGGCTGAGAACAGCTTGCAGTTTGCAGCACTGTGAGATGTGGTCTGAAGTAGGTCTCTGAATCACACTGGGCTATTCATGTGAAGGACTACTGCTAAGTAGTGCCCCACTTCCCTCCCAGCAGTGTTTGTAGGACAAAATCACAACCTTTTGTCTGTCCATGGGATGTGACATTCCAGGTGTGGTCCTGCTGCATGGCTTCTGCACACAGATCACTTATATGTATTCTAAAAGAAGTTGGGAATTAAGATTCCCTGTTATGTCCTAAAGTAAAAGGTTCATCCAGTAGCTTGAGCAACATGTCACAGAATCACAGAATGTTAGGAGGTTGGAAGGGGCCTCCAGAGACCATCCAGTACAAGCCCTCTCCTAAAGTGGGTTTGTCTAGATCAGGTTGTACAGGTGCATTTTGAAAGTCCTTCAGAGCAGGAGAATCCACAACCTCTCTAGGCAGGCAGCCTGTTCCAGTGCTCTGGGAAACTTGTAATAATGAAGGTTTTCTGTATGTTGAAAGGAAGCTTCCTATGTTATGGTTTGTATCCATTATGCCTAGCCCCATTCTCATGACCTCTAGCACTTAAATATTGAAAAGGTCCCCTCTCAGTCTTTGCCAGGATAAAATAGACCCAGGCCGTTCAGCCTCTCCTTATAAGAAAGACATTCCAGTACCTTTGTCATCTTTGTGTCTCTCTGTTGGACTCTCTCCAATAACTTCCTGTCTCTCTTCAGCTGGAAAGTCTAGAACTGTACACAATGCTCCAGGTTTGGCCTCACCAGGGCAGAGTAGAGTGGGATGATAACTTTGTCAACATGCTGGCCATACTCTTCTTAGTCCATCTCAGGAAAGAGTTGGCCTTCTTGGCCTTGAGGCCATGAGCCTTCTTGGCTCATGGTGAACTTGTCCACCAGGACTCCAAAGTCCTTCTCCACAGAGCTGCTTTCCAGCAGATTAGCCCCTAACCTGTACTGGTGTAGAGGATTCTTTCTCCCCAGGTGCAGAAATATATGACTTAATATTGATCAGCTCAGTTTTATTGAGTTAATATTGATCAGCTGTGCTTTAAATTTCTTTCTTACTCATTTTGAACTTCGAGCCCTTCCTTGGTTGTGTTTAAAATTATTAGAAGCTGGTCAGTCAGTCTGCTGCTGCATGCCCATGTTTTCTCTTCTACTAAATCCCTCCATCAGATCACAGTGTGGATTTCAGATAAGCAGCTTAAACAGAGTATTATCTTGGCTACCATGTGTCAGAGGGCATTCCCAGGATGCTTTCCCAACACATTGTTTGCCACTGTACCTAAACCACTTAGTACAAAGGCTAATGGGTCTTCATAAGTGAACATACAGTTATAGGGGAATAGATTGATAAAGTGTTCCAGGATCCAAATCAAAATTGTCATAGGTATTTTAATTGGAAAGCATTTTCCTGCTTTCTGCCCAGATTTAGAATCATAGAATTTATCAGGTTGGAAGAGGTCATTGTCTGACCATCCTGAAGTGAGCAGGGACATCCCCAACTAGATCAGGTTTCTTGGGGCCCTATCAAGCTTGACCTGGAATGTCTCCACCACCTTTCTGGGCAATCTCTGCCAGTGTTCAGCTTCCTCCTAATGTCCAAGATAAGTCTACTGTGCTCTAGTTTAAAATCATTGCTCCTTGACCTAGTGGCACATGCCCTTGTAAACAGTCCCTCCCCAGCTTTCTTGTAGGTCCCCTTCAGATACTGAAATAAACTAAGATCTTCCTTGAGCCTTCTCTTCACCACACCGAACAACCCCAACTCTCTCAGCCTGTCTTCATATGAGAGATGCTCCAGCCCTATGATCATCTTTGTGGTTCTACTCTGGACCTGCTTCTGTAGATAATTTCTCTGCACATAACTTCTCTGTTATATATAGATTAATGGAAGCAGACCAACAAAGAGAAGGGGAAATCACCAACTAGGCTTATTTGCTGTTTCATCATTCCAGATACTTTCAATTTTAATAAATCTTAAGCCTGTGAAGCAGACCTATCTACTGAGACTGCTATGAAGGAAACTAAAGTGTTTTTAGGCTGACAACTTAACATACTACTGGCAGGAACTCAGAACAGTAGAATCATTGAATGCAAAATCCCTTATTCTATGCATAAGCACTTTGCTTAGAGTCTCATATGCTGATGAGAAGATTGTGCAGTGTTTTGCTATATGCAGTGGTCAAAGTACTGTTGGCGTAAAGAAGATTTAAAGAGTTACCCTGGAAGACAGAGTTGGTATAGAATAAAGCAAGTACCACATTTGCCATGGTCCAGACACAGGGATGGGCTTTGTTGTTTCTGTGGTAATTTGTAAAACTTTGTTTTGACATTGCAGAAAAAAACCCTCCTACTTTTAGGAGTCATTACAAATGGTTAGATTAATGTTCAAGTTATTGTGATAACAACTCTCAGACACTGGCCTCTCACCATTGACTCTTAGGCAATAAAATTGTTACATACTTACAAAAGCCTGATTTTTAAAGAACTAAATCAAACTGTCTATCTCCTTCACACTTCTAACCTACAAGTTTTTTTGAATTACTGAAAAATAACCCAGGGACAACTGTTAGTGCTAGCTACTGTAACTTGACTTGACATTTTTCGTTTTCACATTAAACTATAGTGCCTTTTACCTGTCAAAATCCTTCCATCTAGCTGCAGTAAACTGCAGATGTTAACTGGACCAGCTTTACAAGCAAAGTGGAAGAAGGTGGGGAGCACTGCCACAGGAAAGTGGCCTCTGCCCTCACACTGCCTGTGCCCAGCAGCCTGCCTGGGAGGCCATTTTACCCTGGGGATGCTGGGACTCAGGTGGTGCTCCCTAACCCAATGTCCTCTCTAACCTGGCTGCAGGGCTGGACTGAGAAGAGGAAGTGACTTCTGGCAGTAAGAGCAGCTGCAAAGCAGCCAAAGCAGTGACATTCTCTTAGCTATCACTGGGCGTTCACTGCCTGGAGCTGAACAATTCTGGTGCTCGTTTTCTTCTTACCCTGCTGCACAGACTCCTTGCAAAAGCTTTGTTCTATGCCTATGCTTTTATTTTTCTCTCCCTTCATGAATACTAGGAAAAAAAATATTTTGGATATTAGGCAAAATACCTTCACAGAAAGGGCTATCAGGCATTGGAGCAGGCTGCTCATGGAAGTGGCTCATGGAAGTGGCATAGCCACTATCTCTGGAGGTGTTTGAAAGATGAGTGGATGTGGTTATTAGGGACATGATTTAGGGGTAGCAGCTTAGCAGTAATAGTGGGATTGTGAGCTCTAGGCAAGCAGTTGAACATGATGATATCGAAAGTCTCTTCCAACTTCAATACTTCTATGATTTTATGGTTTTGTGGTCCTTCTTTCATCTCTTTCAGGGTTTGGTCTTGCTACCCTTTTCCCCAATTAGTTAATTCATCTGTACCAAAACACCCCTGAATGAACCTAGATGGTAATGGCACTTTATTTGTGTACATGTTTCCTCTCTCAGCTGCATTTTGTCTGCTTGCTCTCTCTTCAGGTTCTCAGCTTTCCTGGCAAGTGCTGGCTGATGCTCCCCACTTGTGTAGAGCATGCACAATAATTCTGCCGTCTTCAGTGCTCCACTGGTCTCTGCTAATTAATGAGACAATTAAGGGTATATTATTTTTAAAGTTTCTATTAATTCATTGTAAAACTATTTCCACATTATGAATATGCTCCTGTCCCTAAACTGAGCATGAATATACACAAACATTTTAAATCATAGGATTATAGAATACAGTAGGTTGGAAGGGACATTTAAAGGTCAGCTGGTCCAACCATCCTGCAGTAAGCAGGGACATCTCCAACTAGATCAGCTTGCTCAGAGCCCCATCAAGCCTGACTTTGAAGGCCTCCAGGGATGGGGACAACCCTTCCTGGGCAACTTGTGCCAGTGTTGTTAGTCCACAATTTATTGCCATTGTTCATGTGCCCCCTGCAGACTATATTTTTTCATCTAATCTCTGAAATGAATGCATCCATTACTCCTACAATCTAATAAGAATTCCCAGGCTTCCCATATGCCCTTTCTGGGGCTATCCATATTGTTCTTTAGATGAGAAGGGCAAAATTAAGCACAGTGTTCAAGCATACAGTCTACATCAATTAGTACTGCATATATGCAGTCTATTTTTAATTCTGTTCAGTATCCTGCTTGATGTTTTCTTTGCTTTATGGTACAGACAGCAGGTGTTTCTCTGAGAATATGTCGTTCACATGATTCCCATTTAAGCTGAGGCAGGATGAATATTTGAACCAGTAACTCCTAAAATATGAAAGGTTGGTAGAATACACCTGAGTACTGGAAAGGAGCACAAGAAACAAGGGAGATTTCTAAAAAAGACTGAAGAATTCTGAGCAGATTCTCACCTGCAAGTGGGAATACACAAACAGAATGGCTTTAGAAAGTAAGCAAATACTGGAAGATATGTAGAGAAACATATTTATTTCTGAAGAAAGCGAGTACTGGGATAAATACTGGAAAAAGGAAAATGACAGAATTGAAACAGAAGAGGACAGGTGTGTTTGGGCTAGTGTCTAACATTCTTATATTCACTTCTGCAATTTGCATTGTCACAACCAGCTCGCTCACAGGAAGGTCGGTTGTCCCCAAGGCTTTCATGAACTCTGTATCAGGGATGGATGACAGTGTGCAACCCCTTCTTCTGTTTTCTCCTGAGACTGTAGGCTTGACTTCCATAACACTTCTGGTTTTGTATGTGGAAAGCTGCCAGTATCAACATGATTATGATGACAGCCTTTAAAATATATGACCAAGAAACTAAGTGGAACAGAAAGCAAGACTGGATTGCTGGGGAAGTGTTAGACTGGGTGTTTTCTGTGTATGAAGCTTATCTAAAATATATTTTCTGCTTTTTATATAAATATAACATTTTTTTGGCCTTTCTCATTTCATTCATTTATCAACATTAGAGGCAAGGCCTATGTGAAGCAGAAGTAATTTATAACTCAAAAAAAATTGTCTTACATGCACCAGATACTTTTTTTTTTTTAAATTTTGTGTGTCAAACCTTCCCTTATCCCCTTACTTCCATCTCACCTGGCAGCCCTTTTAAGGAATTTTTTTCCAATTTATGCCTCTCTTTCTTAAACTCCTGACTTTTTTAGCAGTTGAATACCTTCTTCTTTTTTTTTCTTTTATACTTCTGAACAAATGAATATTGTAATTCTCATGTGAATTACTTTCTCTTGATTTTAATTGAATAGATCTGTCATTCCTCTTCTACCTGTGAATTGTGAGTTCTTTTGACATATGCCTAAGACTTCTAGTAAGCCATAGTATTATATAAGCTTAGAGCAGTGGGATTCTCATGCCTGCTAAAATTTGTAGGTGTTCCATCAACAACAGCAACAATATAATAAATAAGACCTAAGAAAAGTAGTATTCTTTCTCCTGTTTGTGAAATACAGCTGTGATATCTGCCAAACTTTGCTACAGAAGTTTGTCTTCTGAGTTAAATGGCAGGCTCTCTAGAGCAGGTCTTTGTGTAGCTACAGCAGTGAGAACATTCCAAACATGCAGATTTTATCTTTGATGATGAATTATTCTGTATTATTTATTTATAGAATCACAGAATAGTTTGGATTGGAAAGGACCTTAAAGATATCTAGTTCCACACACCACCACCACTCCACCACCCCACCACCCCCACTCCCGCCATTGGCAGAGACACCTCTTACTAGACCAGGTTGTTCAACTCTGACTTTGAACACTTCCAGGGTGGAACCTCTACAATTTTCTGATCAATGTGTTCCAGTGCCTCACAGCCTTTAAGGAGAAGGACTTTTTCCTATCCAACATTAGCACAAAATATGATTATCTGGAGCCTTTCAAAATCCACCTGGACATGTTCCTATGCAACGTCCTCTAGGCATACCTGCAGTGCTGGGGTGGTTGGACTAGATGATCTTTAAGGTCCCTTCCAGTCCAGAGATCCATTCTACCCCCCACCATTCTGTCATCAAGAAGCAGTTCTTTCATCAATTTAGAGCCAAAACTGGAGCAAGGAAGACTTGTGACTTGGAACAAGGAAGACTTCCCTCAGTGAAGACGGAGTTAGGAAGCACTTAAACAGGACATATATATGTCCTGTCAGGATGCATCCATGAGCGCTCAGGATGCTGACTGATGTCATTGTGGAACTACTCTTGATAGCTGGGTCACAGGAAAGGTTCATAAGACTGAATGAAAGGCAGTGTCACGCCTATCTTCAAGAAGGTCAAAAAGGAAGGTAGAACCTCAAATCTTTTTAGAACAAATTAGTGATTTGATTAGTAGTTCTCTCTGTTGCTTGCTGCTGTTATATCTCAACACTCGCAGTAGCTGAGTAAGATAAAATGTGGCATTAGCTGAAGCATAAAAAGAATGAGATTCACCAAATTTGTGGTTTGAGTTTATAATCACAGATTTTTCAGAATGCTTAGTGTTACGGGGAACTTGTCATCTTCAAACCAAAGTTTGTGTTGCCTTTAGTAGGAGTGTCTGATACTGTTGTTTCTGGTAATTGAGTCATAGTGGAGCCAGGCTTGGAATCAAAGCTAGTGTAACCTGCTCAATGTCTGGTTGAAATGACCCAGTTGCCATGACATGAGACACAGCTGCAGAGTCTTCAGGGAGGATTCAGTGACCTTAACCTTTTTGATCTGCATCATTCTGCTCTAGTTCTGATATACCTAGAGGATGATAACCTACTGCTGCCATGAGTTGCTTCATATGCTTGCATGGTAGTAATTAGTGCAGTGGAACAAATTATTTGAGTTTGGCAGATAACCAGTCTTGGCACTGTGAGGCCATTTGGTCAATTTCTAGGGATTTTTGTTTGCTTAGAAAACCAGAAAATATTTAGCTACAAAAAACACCCACAAACTACAACCTTTCAGAAGAATCGTATTAGCCACATTATTTCCCAGTCTTTCTGGATTTGAATTTTCAAACTCAGTAGAACTTAGATTTTTCCATTATATTTGTCTTGGGTTTGCTGGTAAAGAATCCCAGGTCCGCTGTGGACTGCAGGCAATCAATGATTCTGAGTCAGTCAGGGCAGCTGATTTGAGTTTGCTCACAGGTGGATGCCAGACCATGAGCACCACACCTTGTGTAAAGGGGAAAGCCTGAGGAGAGAGGAGCCTGTTGCTAGACCTTTCTGCCTGAGCTCCTTATCACCTTGCTCATCTTCATTTTCCTGCTCTCAAGGAGTTGGGTGAGTATTTGTTCCAGACTAATACCAGATTGTGCCATGATGCTAAGGACCCAAGTTAGTTGATAGGCATTACATTAGTACAAAATCTTGATCTCTTACTTAGGATATCAAAAGGAATGGAAACATTTGAGCTTCCAGCACAATAGGAGAAGACACTGCTTTATGATGAGGGTGATGTGGCACTGGAACAAGCTGCCCAGAGAGGTTGTGGAGTCTCCTTCTCTGAAGATTTTCAAAACCTGCCTGGATGTGTTCCTGTCCAGCCTGCCATAGGTCATCCTACTTGACAAGGGGGCTTGGACTCAATGATCTCTGGAGGTGCCTTCCAATACTTAACATTCTGTGATTCTGATGACCTATTTAGTAATGTTAGAGTAAAGCAATCAAAATCACTGTCCTCAAACTGAATCTGTGCATTTTAAAGTACATCAGTTTACCTACAGATGTTTAAAAATAGAAATAAGAAGTCAAAATACAACAGATGCTCTTATTAGTGGACAAATGTAAAGTAGATCTAACTCTATTTAAATAACTTTTAAAATAAGATAATTTCCACATCTGCCATATGCCTCCTCACTTCCCCAAATATATACAAAACAGATACTGTGATTCTGACTTTTACACTTTGACTGTAAATCTTTGGCTTCAAAAGTGAGTCATAATGAAGTCAGAAGGAAATGAGGCTTTAGGTCTATACAAAGTAAATAAAAGCATTCTGGCTGCCCATCTTAACCCAGAAAACAAGTGACAGAGCATGGCTTGCGTCCATTAGGCTAAACTCTTTTCTGCAGTAAAGCCTTGTCTCTGTTGCATATTGGGAACCATCCCAGGGTTGCCTTATTTTCCAAACTGTGCCCAGGTGTTGTCTGGAAGAGTGCTAGCTCCCATGAGTCAAATCTATGCCAAGGAGTGCACTAGCAATTAAATAATATGGACAGTTGCATGCCATTGTGTCCTGGCCCTATTTAGTTGACTAGCATAACAGTTGACTAGACAATGTCAGCAAAGGAAGCTGCTGGCACAATAAAACCAACAAGAGTTGTAACTGCTAAACTGTTTGGATACCAATTAAGTGGATCTTTATAGGACCAACTGTGGAGTGGAGGGAATTGAGGATAATCTTTGTAGTATGAATATCATAATAATGGTGCTCTGGAATAAATACCTTAGATACTGCAATTTTCAATTGCCATCTCCATACACATGTACATACAAAAGTACACATTCAGTGGCAATTTCTTATCTTTATTACTCTCATTTCTTATGGATAGGTCTCTTCCAATAGTTAAAACTACTGTTTATTAGCCAGTATTTTCTATGGATGTATGAAATAAGTTCAGCCAGTTTCTCTAGGTAAAGAACCTAGAGGACTGTTTCAGTCCTCCCTCACTTCCTGGACAGGCTCTTGCTTACATTGCAAGCATACATAAGATGGACTTTTCAACTGCTTTTATTCTTCAAAAGTCATGAGGTGCTTGGCAGAAGTAGAAGCTTTCTACTTTAGCAGTTCATTCAGATAAGGTTGCAATGATTCAAATATGTTCCCAATCAGTAAAAAAAGACAATTGGAATCTATGAACTCATGGTTCAGAAGAAAATTTTCCAGCCAAATTATTCAATACCTTTACTTTGCTCTGACAATGCATATATTTTAGTGTAGTAAGGCTACTATACTAGTATAGTAAGTCTACACCACTGCAATTACTCATGGAAGTATTACAGGTATGAGATTTAATGAAAGACTGTGTGTGGTGA
>VWZI01000464.1:325691-363139 GCA_013396835.1 Psilopogon haemacephalus | reverse complement strand
TTTTTTTTTTTCTAGAGAACAAGATCAGGTCAGGGTTAAAACAAGCAAAGGAAGTTTACATGAAATGATAGATAAGGCACTGAGAGATCACATATGCACTCATATTTCTGTATTTGACTTCCTGTATTTATTTGCCTTTAACCAAGACTGAGGTAGGTTGGAAGCCTGAAGTACGTTATCAAATCAATAGGATGTTCTTAAGAACTTAGCACATTGCTTGTAATTTTGGAAAGACTTCCTGATAGTACCTATGTCAATCTTTCTGAGCAAACCTGTGTTCCTTCTCTAGGACTATCCACTCATTGCTTCAAAATCTTAAAATCCTTTTTCTTTTCTCACTAGTTGTGAAAAACAAGGCTTTACACTGATGCAGACAAAGTGGCTAAGAAACTTCCAGGTTTGGATTTTAATAGCATTTTGCTGCAATGTAGGCACCAAGTACTAGAAACAGTGAGATGGTATATTTATGGGTTGGCACTTGTACCAGCAGTAATTTAGACCATGGTAAGCAATCATTTGAACGAAGAGTCTTGTCACTGGAAAAAAAGTCCAAGGTAAAGTTTGAAGGTGCAGGAATAAAACCAAGGCCTTGCTATACTTAGACTATTTGATTTGTTCCCTCTCACTGGTAACACTTCAGACTCTGCCACAGCAATCTGACATGCTTGCAAGTGTTCTCTGACAAAGCAAAGTTTACATTGGCCTCTGTTCTCACCTGCTGTGAACCACATCTTACCTGCAAGCATCTTCCTTTGTGTATCTTATAAACTGCTGGTAAGATTGCCCAGCTGTGCACCTAAGTATTCATAGAATCATAGCATGGTTTAGGTTGGAAGAGACCTTAAAGATCATCCAGTTCCAATCCCCCGCCATAGGCAGGGACACCTCCCACTAGATCAGGTTGCTCAAGACCTCATCCAGCCTGGCCTTGATTCATCTCCAAAAAAATACTGTAATGTGCTCAGATTTGCTTAAATAGGAGATAAGCCCTTGTATTCAGCACACCTTGAGATAAGCTGTTGTATTTAGCACACCTTGAGACCTGTGTTTAGTTTTGGGGTCCTCACTACAAGAAAGACATTGAGGTGCTGGAGTGGGTCCAGGGAAGGGCAAGAAACTGGTGAAGGGTCTGGAGAAAGGTCTTGTGAGGAGCAGTTGAGGTAACTGGGTTTTCTTTGGTTCTGATAAAAGGAGACTGAGGGGAGACATTCTGACTCTCTGCAACTTCCTGAAAAAAGGTTGTGGTGAGATGGGAGTTAGTCAGTTCTTCCTGGTATCAAGTGATAGAACAAGAAGAAATGGCATCAAGTTGTTTTGGGTAAGGTTTGGATTGGATATTAGGAAAAAAATGTTTCCTGAAATAGTGGTCAGTCTTTGGAACAGACTATTGAGGGAGGTGGTTGAGTCATTGTCTGTGGGTTTTCAAAGAATGTGTAGATGTGGCATTCTGGGAAATGATTAAATGGCACCACGGTGGTACGTTGATGGCTAGACTTGATGCTAAATATCCTTTCCAACCAAAATAATTCTATCATTGTATTTGTAACATAAGAGCTCAAGAAATACAACCTACTACATTGTAAGAGTTTCCTTTTTTGTATTCTTGCATTAGTAGAATGTACTCAAATTGAAGCCTTTCAAATCCATTAGAGAAGTGTCAACACCTTAGCACATTAATGTGTTATACAACATTTAATTTATACTTAGAGGGACCATTTTTAAGAAACGGAAGTGGCAACAGTGGACATTGGTTTTGGCAATACCAGGAGAAAGACTAAGGATTGAAAGTGGGGGCAATATAATTCAGCAGTTATGCCATTCAAGGTTAAGTGAGAACACTTTTTTTGGCATTATCTTTGTTTTATCTGTTCTGTGGATAGATACTTGTTGATTGACTACTTCCTACCTTTTTTATGTATATTTATATTCATTAAAAGGCTTAACATCATAGGCATTTTTATTTGTGTTCTAACCACATCTAGGTGTTTGGACCACTCTCACACATACACATGCATAAGGAGTAGCTTTAATTCCAGTGTGACAAAGAGAAGCTAAGTGCCAATGGCATCTCTGCTTCAATTAGAAAGAATAAACTTCTGCTCATAATTGTTTCTATTAAGAACTGTACATATTTCTCATTTAGGGCAGCAAGACCTACTTGGGGAAGGAAGCATCCCTTTAAGTAGTTTGTAAACTGCTTGTTCTGTTGCTTAAATTCACTTCTAGAACTATTAGTTTATGAGGAGATGGAGTTTAGTTTTTATGATTGTTTTGCTTCTTAATGAACATTTAAAGCTTGTTTAAGATTTCTGTAGTAAATTATGCTTTGTGCCATGTAAACAAAGTTGTAAAGAGTCATGGATTACACATCTGATGGTAGCAATGTAAAGCTAATATTGGCAAATGAGAGAATGGGAAACCAGTTGCCTCCTTTCTAGTGTGCAATCAGTGTGAGACTCTCTATGATGGGCAATTACCCTAACTGCCTGCCTCAAGCAGCAGCAAGTTACATGATCAGTCCAGTGAACAAGATTATACACTCCCCAGTACTTGATAAAGAAATGCAATCTGCACTGATAGCTCTCCTAACTCCAGTGTACTGCTTTTAAACTTAAGAAGCAAAAAAACAGTACTAAGATAATGGAGTCAGAAAGCTAAGGATCAGTCATCACAGAATTGCCCAGGCTAGAAGGCATCTCAGAAGATGATCTTATCCAGCCTTTTGTAGGAAAGGGAGCCTCACTGAAATTCTGGAATTGTAGAATTGTTTCAGTCGCAAAAGGCATTTCAGATTGAATCCAACCGTTCGCTAACTCTACCAACTTTGCTTCTAGACATTGTTCTTCAGCACCACATTTCTACATCTTTGGAACATCTCCAGGGATGGGAATTCAACCACCTTCTTGAGCAGCCTATTCCAGTCATTGTGAACCTTTTCAGTCAAGAAATTTCTTTTCCTATCCAACCTAAACCTCCTCTGGTGCACTTTGACACCATTTCTTCCAGTCCTATCACTTATTACTAGGGAGAAGAAACCAAACCCCACCTCACTCTAGCCTCTTCTCAGGAAGTTATAGAGAGACAGAAGGTCTCTTCTTGGCCTTCTTTTCTCCAGACTAATAACCTCAGTTCCCTCATTTGCTCCTCACAGTACCTGTTCTCTAGGCTCTTCACCAGCTTCTTTCATTTCTCTGGATCAGTTCTGACACATCAATTCTGTCTTGTGCTGAGGGCCCCAAAACTGAACCCAGGGATCAAGGCTGGCCTTACCAGTGCTGTATACAGGGACATCCTGTACAGTTGCATCTTGTTTTCAAGAACTCAAATACTGAATTCCTATTGCAGTAAATTTAGCATGGAGTGATATGGTTGCTCAGAATCAGATGTAAAACCTTTCTTCTGCTGCTGAAACATCTCAGACCTTTTTCATATTGATTTTATTTAACAGATTTGGCTTTGTTCTTGTTGAAATAGGTAGAAAAAATAAAATGTCATACTTAAAATAATCTGTAATACAGGAAATCTCCTTCTAGTTGTGGTATTTCTAGCAAAATGAAATCATGAGTATTCCTAATCCTTTGTTTCAGTCTGTGCTGTTTAGTAATCTGTGAGGGAAGGAAGCCAAATAAACAGCTGGCATGTTTTAGCGGTTGCTACAAGCTTCTCTCTTGGCTGTCTCTGCCGAATAGAAGGGATTGCCTGGTGAATTTAA
Source organism: Psilopogon haemacephalus (assembly GCA_013396835.1). Taxonomy (NCBI): domain Eukaryota; kingdom Metazoa; phylum Chordata; class Aves; order Piciformes; family Megalaimidae; genus Psilopogon; species Psilopogon haemacephalus. Next base: position 359,427 of record VWZI01000464.1, on the reverse strand, counting down.
ACGCAGGGCTGGGTGCCACACATTCTCATTTTGCACTTCAGCTGTTATGTTGAGCAGTTCTGGCACAAAGCAACTCTGCAAGCGATGTGGTTGCTCGGCGGGAGAGAACGAGCCTTCTCCAGGGCTTACAGCAAACAGCAGTGAACTTCTAATAAAGACTGTCAGAAACCTTTGCAATCCTGTTTTAGTGGAGAGCCTGTTTTTTTGGCCATATTCACTGAATTAAATCTGCCAACATATTTATGTTAAAAAAAAAAAAAAAAGTCACATCTTTCAATACTTCAAAAGGGCAAAAACACTGTGTACTTTTTGGGTGATGAAGAAATAAGCATAAGATGTTAATTACCATGACCAATATCTAGTTGGTGGTGAGGATGCAATATGATATGTGGTAGTAAAGAAATTTTCACTTCTGGGAATGACTTTTCCCCCAAGAAAAAAATCAAGACCTAGTTAATATTCATTAATTAGTATGCATTGTAATTGCACAGTGTGGTAATATGCAGGCTGTTATTGATTATTTTAATTCTCTCTTTCATAATTTCTATTTTAATGTTACCAGTTCTGGTTTATAGAAATTGAGAAGATCAATATTACTTTATTGCCTCAGTGTGATATTAAAAAACATCATCAATGTTGAACTAATTAACAGCAATGAATTGCACATGATTAATTTCCATAATCCTGTTCCTATTGGAATGTATTTTATCTCCTCTTATTCCTATTCTTCTGTCATAGTGGACTTGTTGCATCTTCACTCTGGGGGTAGTTAAGTGTTGAGGTATGCAATGCTGTGAAATCAACAGGTTCCCTTTGACAAGCAAGGTACTACTCTGAATTTGTAATGATTTGTATTAGTGGATACAAATTTACACAAATTGCTTAACTGACTTCAACATAAAGTTCAGTGGATGCTTACAGATTTGTATCATGGCTAGCATGAGAAGGTTCCACACCTCACTGTGGCTTCTGGTTGGCACTGTAAAACATGGAATTATAGAATTGTTTTGGTTGGAAAAGACAACCGTTAAGTAACTGGATCCACGATAAGCTGTGAGGTTTAACAAAGCCTGAGTATGGCATTTTGTATAGAAATTTGGGTTTAAAATCCTGATGGTAATACAGCGCAAAATGCTGTGATCCCTTATGTCAATTTTTTAAATGTGGTTTTTTTTTTCCCTGGTCCTTATGCTATTAATGATCTCCTCCTTTTACGTGTTTAGAGGTAAACATAATGACTTGAATTCTGTAGCCCATTAACTTCTTCTACTGTAAACTTTCAACCCTGTCCTCTTGTCTTACTAATTTAAGTCATACACTTAAATATGTGGCTTTCTATATTACTTTGGCATATCCTGAATATGGTGTAACTGTCTGTAGATTTATATGTATCCTGTGTTCAATTTGTTCTGTATGAATCCTGATTAAAAACCTAGTAATACATCAACTTAACTGCAGTTAAACTTCAGAATAATGTAGAGCAATGTTTACATACATATGCATGAAATACTTCTTTATGTAAAGATTTGAAATACACAGAGAATTTAAAAAATTGATCATTTAATTATCTATAACCACTTGCAGTGTTAGAACTCTTATTCACATGTCTATGTACATGAAGTTTTGGTTTATAAAGCTTTGCCTTTAGATATACAGTGAGAAAACACTGCGTTCTACAGCCAGTGCTCAGTCCATCTTATTTGAGAGCAACCTGTTCTTTGTGCCTTAATCCACACTATTCTAAGATCTGTTACCCAGAAATCTCCTTTTATCCATCTCTCAACCCCTAATGAACTCTGTTAAGAGTGGTAAGTCATCTGCCTTTTCTACACATGGAAAAGAAGTTAGTTTCCAACTTAGTTAAAATGTATAAATCCAGATCCAGTATCTTTCTGTATACTGGGATACAGGCCATCCAATGCAAGGATTGTACATTCCTTTTCACTGGCTGATCCCTTTTTACTTATTCTGGTGTCACTCTTCATTTCATTAATTTTTCATTTTCTGCCTCCAGGAAACTTCTCTCTGATTCTGGCATGTTTCCCTCTTTCTCCCTAGTGAACGTACTTGAAACAAAGAAATCTTTTAGCCTTGCAGCTCTCAGTGCCTCATCTGTCATCAACTCGCCTCCATCTATCACACCAATAGACTACAGTCTCCCTCAAAATCCTCCTGATTCTTATCTGTTTGTAAAACCTTTTGTTTGTCCTTCCACCATTGACTTGAATTGTTTTACATTTTTCCTTTCTGATGTGGCACTTTCTGTTTTTACCCTTTTAACAGATGTCTCAATTATAGCAATAATACTATTTATCTGCTGTTTGTAATCACAATCTGGGGAGGAAAAAGAAAACACAGTCAACAGCTGCAAAATGCTTTAGGATTACATCCTCCTGTAGGTTTCATACAAAACATCCCTTGACTTTTCTGCCATAGCAGACGACTTGCCTTTTTTTAAACAAAGAAGCCAGAGTATACATGATGCAGCTTGTATACTCTGCAATGGCTGGGACAGGAGCTCCACCACTCTGAATTGCCTCAGCCACACTGAAGATCAGTTTAAACACTTTCCACTGGTTTGCATCACCTGAGCTTATTGTTTGCCATGATATTTTAGGCAACTAGAGAAATAAAAGATGTTATGTTAGTTGAATCAGGCTCAGGTTCCCAACCGTGATTGTTTGCTACTACATGCTGATGCATTATACAAAGCAGTGCACCAAGTAGTACCTGAGAGTGAGAGATGGAGCAGGTGCTGACATTGTGTAGCAGAATTAATATTAAAAATTGTCAGTCCAAGGTTAGAAGTGTTGCCTCAGCACAAGATGATTAGAGGACCAGATCATCTCACAACTAGAGGCGGAGAGACTGAGGGCTCTTTAGCCTGAAAGGGCTAATCAATGCTTATCAATCTCTAAAGGGTGGAGGTCACGAAGGTGGGGCTAGGGTCTTTTCCAGATTGCCTAGTGATAGGACAAGGAGCAATCAGCACAAACTAGAACACAAGACCTTTTACTTGAACTTGAAAAACTTCACTTCAGGGCACTAGGTCAGGCTTCTCAGAGAGGCTGTTGAATCTACTTCACTGGAGACTTTAAAAACCCATCTGGATGTGTTCCTGTGCAACCTGATTGAGGTGAGCCTACTTTAGCAGGGATGTTGAACTAGAAGATCTCTGGAGGTCCCTTTCAACCCCTACCATTCTGTGATTCTAATTTCAATAGATTCTAACAAGGCTTCAGCAGCCCTTGTGAGATGAGTTTGCATTCTCCTCTCTGTAAAGAATTCCTGAGATGAGTGGTCATAGAGGAGATAGCCTTTAAGTAACGGCTACACCTAACTATTTAGTAAACATTTTATTTGTTAATTTTAGACTCAGTGATGTCTTGGTCTTGTCTTGTGAACAAAGATGGCAGTGCTTATCATCACTAGTGTAGACAAGTATATCAAAATACAGTCCTTACTATAAAGAACTATGGCTGTAAGTGGTGAAAAGCAAGCAAAATAGAAGACATTCAATGTCAACATGGCAACCAGCAATCACAGTACACCTGCTACTTGATCTTTGTCAAGGTTTGGCTTGGGCATTGCCAGAATTGAAAGACTCAAGGAGCAATCAGATGTACAAATAGCTTTGCAAATGTTAGTAGGAAACAATAATATTCAGATAAACCAGAGGAAATGTTAGAGGGTGTTAGAAAACTTAACAGTCACATGGTGGAAACTGGCATTTTTTGCTTCAACTTTTCTTCCCAGACGAGGATATTCTATATAACACTGGCTTCTAATTTCTTGTTATCTTTGAAATATTACATTAACACTGTTAGGTAATATTGTCATAGCTGGTAAATCATCAGCCTAGACTTGAATTTTGCAATTCTAATCCAAAATGTTTGCTCAGATCCCTAAGCTACCAACCAAGTTGTTCTCAGGTAACCCATTCTTTTGTTAAGAGTATCATAGAATCATAGAATGATAGAATGGTTTAGGTTGGAAGGGACCTCAAAGATCATCCAGTTCCAACCCCCTGCCATAGGCAGGGACACCTCCTACTAGAACAGGTCACTCAAGACCTCATCCAGCCTGGCCTTGAACCCCTCCAGGGAGAGAGCAGCCACAACCTCCCTGGGCAACCTGTTCCAGTGTCTCACCACCCTCACTGTTAAGAACTTCCTCCTAACATCCCATTTAATTCTCCACTCTGACAGTTTAAACCCATTCCCCCTCATCCTGTCATTACAAGACCTTGTGAACAGTCCCTCCCCAGCCTTCCTGTAGGCCCCTTTCAGATACTGGAAGGCTACTATAAGGTCTTCTCGAAGCCTTCTCTTCTCCAGGCTGAAAAGCGCCAACTCTCTCAGCCTGTCCTTGTAGCAGAGGTGCTCCAGACCTCTGATCATCTTCATGGCCCTCCTCTGGACTCTCTCCAGCAGTTCCATGTCCTTTCTGTGCTGGGGGCTCCAGAAATGTACACAGCACTCCAGGTGGGGTCTGACAAGAGCAGAGTAAAGGGGAAGAATCACCTCTCTTGCCCTGCTGGCCACACTGCTCTTGATGCAGCCCAGGACACAGTTGCTGTCTGAGCCACATGTGCACACTGGTGGCTCATATTGAGCTTTTAATCACCCTAGACCCCCAGGTCCTTTTCCTCAGAGCTGCTCTCCAGCCACTCACCACCCAGCCTGTATTTGTGCTTGGGATTGCAGCGACCCAGGTGCAGGACCTTACACTTGGCCTTGTTAAATTTCATGAGGTTAGCCTGGGCCCACCTCTCCAGCCTGTCCAGGTCTCTCTGGATGGCATCCCTGCCCTCCAGCAAGTCAACTGTGCCACACAGCTTGGTGTCATCTGCAAACTTGCTGAGGGTGCACTCGATTCCTCTGTCCATGTCGCTGACAAAGATGTTAAACAGCACTGGTCCCAGCACTGACCCCTGAGGATTGCCACTTGTCACTGTTCTCCAGGTGGACATTGTGCCCTTGATCACCACTCTCTGTGTGCAACCATCCAGCCAATTCCTTATCCAGCGAGTTGTCCACCCATCAAGTCTGTGTTTTTCCAGTTTGGTGACCAAGATGTCATGTGGGACAGAGTCAAAGGCCTTACTCAGGTCCAGGTAGATGACATCAGTTGCCCTTCCCTTGTCTACTGCTGCTGTGACTTCATCATAGAAAGCCACCAAATTTGTCAGGCATGATTTGCCCTTGGTGAAGCCATGCTGGTTGGCATCAGGCACCTCTGCTTTGTTCTCCATCTGCCTTAGCAGAGCCTTGAGGAGGATCTGCTCCATGCTCTTGCCAGGCAGAGAGGTGAGATTGACTGGTCTGTAGGTCCCAGGGTCATCCTTTTTTCCCTTCTTGAAGATAGGTGTTATGTTTGCCCTTTTCCAGTCAGTGGGAACTTCACCGCTCTGCCATGACCTTTCAAATACGATGGACAGTGGTTTGGCAATTTGATCTGCCAGTTCCCTCAGGATCTGTGGGTGGATCTCATCAGGCCCCATGGACTTGTACACGTTCCTTAGGTGCTCAATATATTGAACTATATTAGTTTGATACTTAATTGTGGTATGTATAGTTAATTTTCACCCTCAAACCATCCTGACAATTTTTAAGCCTACCTAAAATCATATTTAGAACATAATCTGTTGTTTCTGAAATGAACATTTTTCTAAAGACTCTCTATTTCCATATGTAGAATCACAAAATCACAGACCAGTTAAAATTCGAGGGGATTTCTGGAAACATAGGCCCATGTACCTGCTTGAAGCATGGTAAACTAGAGCAAACTTCTCAGCTGGGCTTCTAATGTCTACATAGATGGAGACTCCACACCTCTCTGGCCAAGCTCTTCCAGTGTTTGATCACCTTTACAGTAAAATAAACAAACAAACAAAACCCCAAATTCTAATTCTAAATGGAGTTTCCTGTATTCTGCCTATCATTTGTTCTTATTGTCTGTTTTGCTGTTACTGGATATGACTGAAAAGAGTCTGATTCCCTCCTCTTCACATGTCTCCAAACATTTGTACATATTGATAAGATCTTTCTAAGCCTTCTGTTCCCCAAACTAACTATTTCAGCTCTCTCAGATACTCCTCACATGAAATATTCTTCAGTCCCTTCATCTTTGTGGACTTTGCAAAATATGCCCATATTTTGTACTGAGGAGCCCATAACTGGATTCAGCTCTCCATGCATGGCCTCACTAGTGCTGTGTAAAGAAGGCTCACCTCAAATGACCTGCTGGCAATGTTATTGGCCTTTTTTTTGCCACAAGCATGCAATGTGAACTTGTCCACCAGAAGCCTTGGGCCCTTCTCTGCAAAGCTGCTTTCTAGCCTGTCATCTCCCTGACTTTCCTGATGCCCTGGTGCAGGAATTTGCACTTCCCAGGTGATTAGGTCCTACTTAGTCACTTGCTAACCTCATTTCTACAGTTTCAGTGTCTTATTTTCCCTTCTTATGATTCCCATTTCACATAAATTTTTAGTTTAGGGTTACATGTTATGTACTTTTCTAAGACTTGTCTTGTATGAATCAGATTGTGATGGATTAACCCATATTCTAATGGTATTCACATACAGATTCAGTTTCTTACACTGAACTATTTTGGGGATTGGATGATATAATTAATGGGGTTTAATTCATTGTTCCAGAAAAACATTTTGTAGTCTTAGTCCATCGCTGTGTTTGTGAAAGACTTAGAACAGAGTGCAATTGCACATGCCCCTTCCTGAAAGAGCATAGCTAAAGATAAATATTCTGGCTGTTCTCAGTGTAGCTCTTTGCATTGTCCTCTCACATTTTGACTTTATTGAGTTTCTAGAAAAAAAAAACTGGTTACCAACCCTTCTGTACTTTTCAGGGGACTTTAATTTAAGAGCCCCTTGAATTTCTCAGCAGCAGAACAGATGGTATGATGTGCATGTTACCATCTGACAATATTTTCATGCCTAGGTGTCTTTTTTTCAGAAATCACATGGTCTAGGTAGAAAATTCAGACTTTATAGTAATGATATTGCTGTGTCAGGTCTGCTAATGTAGCAGCTGGTAGTGTCTGGAGGACATATATTCCTTCTATCGTTGGAGAACTGTCAGTACTACAGCTTTCTCAAAGTCTTGCAAAACAAGTTCCTGTAGGAAGCAACTCTCTGTTTGGCCCAGTAGGGCTGGTGGATGAGAATCAACTAATTTGGAATTAGGGAATTAACAGTGGCATGCAACATCAGGAAGCACAGCTTTTGTTTGAACAGGAAGGCATTTGACATTCCAAAATATCCGTAGCAAGCTGATTTTTAGCCTGTAGGAAGTACAATGCAATCCTTAGACTGGATAACCATGCACTCGACAGAAAGGCAGAAAGTCACCTTACAATGTGCAGACAACAGAGAACTACTAGTACCGTTACCACCAACTTACCTAGGGACGCCACCCAGAAGCAGTAGGGCACCTTCTCCATGGATCAGATAAATTACAGGCCTGAGTAAGAGTAAGACACTCTCTTCAGGATTTCCATCTCCCACTTCTACTGAGGTCTGTCCAGACACCAGATTGCCTGTTCCTCCCAACATGAGACCACTATCACTTACCAGACATCTGCTAAATCAGACATAGGTTTTCAGCTAAACTGGTTCCCCAGCAGCCCTGAGTGATGTGGTTGAAGACACAGACACTTGGATTACTCCAGCATGATTGAAAGACCTAAATACAGCAAACAATGAGAAAGTAGATCATATTTTCAGTTTAAGGAACTGAAGGCAAAGCTACAAAGGGGAAAAAAAAAATACAATTATGTGTTGGTTATGCAAGAGAAAACTGGGGCAAAAATGGGATATACTCCCAAAACCAAACCTTTACCCAGCTTCATATTGTTGCAGTTATTTCAAGAGTAACTTGAACGAGAAATTGTTGTATAAAGGATGTGTTTAAAATATTTATCCTTGTTAAACAGTCTTGCTGTTTGTATCACACAGTAAGTAAACCTTATTTAAAAAAAAAAAATTCAGTAGAGACATTTTCAGGACTTAATGACATCTGGACTTTACATCTATCCTTTCCTTCTCTCACCCCAAAAGACAAATGACATCACTGTATATACTTACTCTGGGTCAAGCTCTTAGCTTCTAATATGTAAAAAAGCATCCTCAGATGACACTGAAAGAGCGATTGGACCAGGAGCATGTTTGTAAGATAGAGCAGAGGCATCTGTCGTCAGAGCTGAGGAGCATGTGGAGGATGGAGAAATGCTAGAGTGTGGCTGGATGACATCTCCAGTGAGGCACTCTGAATTGGCAGGTGCTTGGGGCAACTGTCTCTTGCTCCATGCTAGGTGGTGAGCACAGCAGTGGTGCCTACTCACTGCTTTCACAGGTTCAGAGTCATACTTTTAGCATGACTACTGGAGGAAGGCCAAACAGGAACAGATGGGTAGGGAAGGATGTGTGTGAATATAGATGGTGGAGATGGCATGAGCCTTCATGCAGAGGAGCCTAGGGTACATCTAAAGAGTGTTTTTAAAAAACCTTTTTTAACAGTTGCATGGGCTGAGAATCTGTCCATTTACAGTGTAAAATGTCCTAACCCTTGCAGACAGATAGGAAAAGTGTACAGGCAACAAGGTCAGATTTAACTGTTCAGTGCTGAGCCTTATTACTGAGCAGAATTTCAGCATAAGTTGGATGGCCTTGTCCTGTTTTTGATAGTAAAACCTGGAAAAGATTACTAAGCTAGAGGACAGCAAGCAGAGAATAGGATATAAGGTAAGGATCTTTCAAAGACTAGAATGGGGCAGAGGGTAAATGCACACATGTACTGTGAATTGCACAGCAGGCCATTGTGAATTTGATGGGCCAGCTTCCTGGGCTTAAGACAACCTGCATCTCTACTGGGATGGGCTCTAGAGGTAGGTGTACCATCTCCTTATGTCATTACACTCTTTAGTGACTGATGACCCCCAAGAAAGCAGTTTTTCACATTCTGGTTAATGACATGTTTTAAAGGACATCATGAGCTTCAAGCTGTGGGTGGCCAGTGCTGCTCATACACAATGACTCTGACTTGTGGTAGTAGTAATTCTCTTCCTGCCTGGGCCTCTCTTCAAACCACAAATATATGATTATCACACAGGAAAAGACACAGGTAGCTGAAGGAGTAGAGTGGACATGGTATATGGTCCAGTAGTAGTTCATGGCTCCGAACGTGCCAAATACAAGGAGGAGATGCATCAAGTGCTACAAAGGCCTTTCCAAAGGCAATACATACCATTGCCAACACTGTCTCATTCCTAGTCCTCGGGTGCCCTAAAGATGGCTGCAACATAGACACATAAGGAATTTTCCCATCTAGGAAGCAGTCTTCATGCATCTGATATAACCAAGAAGGTCTCTCAGATAAGCATATGAACAAGAAACAAGAAAACACAGCTGCAGAAGGTGACTATGATCTGCCTTCACATAAGGATTTCCGGTTCAAAGGATCTGAGTAAGCCAGGAAGCCAAAAAGTTTTAAAGCAGCAGGTGCATTCTTCCTTTGTGTTGAAATGTCCTGACATATCTTGTAACAGATCATCTGTGGACATAGGTCAGGATTCTTGAGAAGCATTTTTTTTTTTATAAGGCTTCAAATGTTTTGATGGTAATACTTTCCACTAATATTTTCCACACTGGGACTTAGAGTTGAAACCTGCTTTTTTGTAACATATATTCAGAGAAATACAGAATGGTGAGGGGTTGGAAGGGACTTCTGAAAATCACCTACTTCAACCCCCATGCTACAGTAGAATCACCTAGAGTGAATCACACAAGAACATGTCCAGGTGGGTTTTGAATGCCTCCAGAGGAGACTTCACAACCTCTCTCAGAAGCCTGGTCCAATGTTCTGCTACTGTCAAAGGCAAAAAATTTATCCTTATGTTTGTGGAATCCCCTGTGTTCCAGTTCGTATCCACCGCCTCTTGTTCTGCTATTGGGCACCACTGAGGAGTGCCTGTTTCCAGCTGTCTGACATTTGCTCTTTATGTATAAAAATACTGTGGTTAACCTTTTTTCAAAGGTATCTTTTGAATTATGTTGAGGGGGTTTTGTAGTAAAGAAAAAAAGAAAGTAACCTCTGGCATGAGCCTAGGATTAATTATGTTGATGCACTTTCTGCATGAAAGTCCACATACTTGCTTGTGATTTGAGATATGCTGTGGGACAGTCTGTATTGTTGCCTAAATTAAGATTTCTGGCTTAAATTTAGCTTCTTTGCTATCAAATAATATACATAATTTGATTGTGTAGATGGTGAGAACAAAGGAAAGTATTTCCACAAAAAAATACAGTAGCAGCAATAACACCCTCTGTTCTGTCTTGGGTCTCTGTGGCATGTTGCTGCTCAAAACGTGGAACAAAGAGAATGAGGAGAGATGTGTTTTCTCTCTACAACTACCTGAAAGGTGGGTGTTGATCTCTTCTCCCTGGTAACTAGTGATGAGATAAAAGGAAATGGCCTCAAATTGCACCAGGGAAGGTTTAGATTGGTTAAAATGTCTTTACTGAAAGAGTGATCAGGCATTGGAGCAAACTGCCCAGGGAGGTGGTGGAGTCACCATCCACAGAGGTGTTAAAAAAACATGTAGACATGGCACTTTGGTACATAGTTTAATGAGCATGGTAGTGTTGGATTGAGGTATGGACTCATCTTAGAGATTCTGTGAGACCTTCAGAACTGTCCTGGGCAAACTGATCTAGGTGAACCTGCTTTAGCAGGGTGGTTGGATTTTAAACATTTTTTCAAACCTTGATTCTGCGATTCTATTCTGTACTTGCTTCACAAGCAGACAACATCTACCACATCTAGAGGTTTTTACAAGGTGCATAAATGTGGTGCTAAGGGACACGTTTTAGCACCAGACTTTGATAGAGTTAAATGATGGTTGGACTCGATGATCTTAGAAATCTTTTTCAACTGAAAGAATTCTGTGACCCTATCTTATCATCATGATGGAAATGTAACCTTCAATATATTCTTATCATTGCATATTGTGTTAGTAGACTACTGCAAAATACTTAGGGTATTTTGATTCCTAGTTTCCTTCACTAAATATTAATTATAAACCTTTTCCTGAAGTGTAGAAAGAAGTATCTTGATTTCATATTTTCTACTTTCTTGGTGCTGGTCAGCAGTGAAAGTTTGTGTAATTCATGTATTTATAGCTGAATATTCATAATAAACTGTTTAATAAACTGGCCCACAGAGTAAAAACTGCACAAACTTACATATTAGGGACACTATTTGCATTGTCTTTCAGAACTGATGACAGATATACTGGGGTATTTGAATTTGTTTGGTGATCAATTTATTTTTGGCTTGTTGGCAACATTTTATAACAAGTGAATAAAAGAATTGATGTAAATATTGCAAACAGCAAGCATGCAGGCTATGGTTTTCTTACTGCTGATAATAAAGGAAATGGCCCAATTGAAATGAGTACAAAGACCTCAAATAATAAAGCAATGCATTATTCGTAAAATATACTATCCTGGACCAAATAAACAACCTATGTCTCTCTCAAAGAAAATAAAAGCATCAGACACAAAGGCAGAGGAAGAGCATTAGAATTTAACAGTGTGATGGTCAGGGGTTTATTCCCTGAAGAAGATGATTAGACTTTCAGAACATACCCAAATTAAGCTCTGGAGTAATGCCAATGCTGCAGAGTCCTTAAGAGAGTTCAAAGATGTAGCCTAGCAGCCTTCACCTTTGCTGTGCTGTCTCCTCTTTAGATCTTGCTCTGTTGATGTTAACTGCTTAATTCCCAAGTGAAACACTGAGATCTAACCCACAGGAATAATTTATGATGCACATTAGCTGTCTGATATGGATTACCTGATTTTATTGAGTAGAGTATTTCGATCTTATATCCTTGAATACCATGGTAGTAACTATACTACATATAAATATCTACTCAGAAAAGTAGTTTAAGCCAATTATTTTTTTTATTTTTTTTTTTTTAAATACTTGCAGGTTCTCTGTTAATAATAAAAAAAAAATCCTAAATTTCTGATGCTAGCTTTAAAAAAAGTCACCACTGCATCTGGACTTGAGAAATTCTGGTTATTACTAACACATGAACAGATTTGTATAAGGAAGGGAAGTTCAAGTGAGTAAAAGCAAAAAAACTCACAAAGTATTTTAGTCTTTTTTACCTGAATGTATGTCGTCTATACACTACTCTTAATTTATAAAAGATAATCAGTATCTTCTGACCAGGGCTGTATGCCTCTTTTAATGCTAACATGCTGAAATTTCCATGAAGCACAGAAAACTTGGACCGTAGAAGTAGATACAACATCATGACAGATGATTTTTCTCCCTGATCCTCCAAGATTATAAACAGATGATTTGTATTTAGGAAGTGGTACAGGTTACCCCAGTAATACTGTATACCTCACTTATACTTGCAGCACTTGCCTTTGAAATACTGGTAAGCTTGTCAATATTAGCATTTCAGAAACTTGTGACTGTGTTTACATTGTATCTTAGAACTCTGCCAAAGATAGTTCCCAGAATCACAGTCAAAGTTGGGGATATTTAGCATTTTCAAGATCAGGTTAGAATGATTTGTCTTAGTTATGCACATCTCCTGTTAAGTTATGCAAATCTTGACCTATAATATGGTTTGAGATGACATGGGGCTTGAACACATTAAGTTTTCTTCCAGGGATAGATATTCATGCATAGCCAAATCCAGAGACTCAACACCAAACATCTTGTAGTCCAGTACTGGAGCAGCTTGACACAATGTAACTTCCATTGAAACCAGTGGTACTAACATGCTGAATAAGGACTGTTGTCTTGTAATTGGTGTGAGACTTGAAACAACTAGAAGTCTTTGCAGGTAATTTGTTTCAGTGTTTATTACTTCTTTTTTCCTTTCAAATTTTGCCAAATTTACACATCCTTAGTTTGCTGCCATAAACAGTTCTCTTTAACAGTCACATCAAAGTTTATGTGTAGGCAATTGCAGATTGGAGTCTTAGTGTATTTTATCTCTGGACAATGGTAGATAGTCATAGGACTGACTCCACCATACTGATGTACAAATTGCCATTACAACTGCCATTTCTAATGGTCCTTGCAATATATGTCAAAACTAATAGAGTAATTGTTTTTCACTGTCATCCTTGGTTTTGCCACTGTAGCCAAAATACATTGTCAGAGACAGAGATGCCAACCATTAAAAAATGAACATGATTAAAATTTTCTCACAAGTTTTTGTAAGAAGAAAACCTGGCATATGGCTAACTCCCAATTATGGAATCAAGTAATTTAATATTGCCTCAGCATGATTATGGTTACTGAAAATATAATCACCCTTGTTCATTTGTTGATAGCGCACATCCTAATATTTTGTGATGTTAAGGTAAATCATTGCATTTAAAATATATATATTTGCAAACAGTAAAAAGAAGTGGTACTATGAAGTACATCTGGTACATGTTTGAGATGGTTTAAAATTAATATAAATTGTGTAACCCAGCTGCCAGGAGATTAAACTGATTTTAAAATTAGTTTGCCTTTTAATGCCAGTCTTTAAAAACAAACAAACAAACAAACAAGAAAAACAGTTTTGCAATTGTAGTCACTTTTATTGTCACTAGGGATTGAATAGAGACCAAAAAACTACAACAAAACAGAGTGAATTCTTAGAATTATAAATAAAGGTAAGAATGCAATCTAACACCCTGTTAAAATTGGAAGTGTTCTAAGATCTGAATGAGGTGAGTGAACAGGCAGTAACTGTGGCTAACTAATTTTTATAGACCAGGCATAGAGAGTGAGGCAACTTATATTCTACAAAGAGGAGTCCAACAGTAGTCTACTTAAATAATAATGAGTAATCAGATGAAGGAGAACTGGGAAGACTTAAAAGAGCAAAAAAATGTACTTTAAAGGAAATAGAGATGCACTGTGAAGGCAGAAGGGAAAAGAATTAAGAGCTTATTGGGAGAAAATGTTGAAAAACATAGTCCATCTTGAAGTATCTCTCTTACTAGAAAAGTCTGAGAGACCTGAGGCTCTTTTGCCTGAAAAAAGAAAGGAGAAGATCTTCTCAATGCTGATTAGTATCTGAAAGGTGGGAATCCAGGGGATGGGGCTGTGCTCTTTTCAGTGGTACCCAGTGATGGGACAAGGGGCAATGGGTGCAAGTTAAATACAGCAAGTTCCATCTAAACATATTGAGAAAATTCTTTGCTGTGAGGGTGCTGGAGCACTGGGCCAGGCTGCCTAGAGGTTATGGAGTTTCCTTCTCTGAAGACTTTCAAAACCTACCTGCATGTATTCCTGTGCAACCTGCTCAAGGTAACCCTTCTTTAGCAGATCCTTAGATGATCTCCAGAGATCGCTTTCAACCCCTACCATTCTGTGATAGTTGAAAGGGAAATGTGTAAGCATAATGTTGAAGTGGTAAAGTGTAAAGGAGGATAGCAGAAAGGGAGATGGCCTGCAGGAATAAATTAAGAGACTGTAGTAAGTTGAAAACCAGCAATGATGATTCCTTTCCTGCCAGCAGCAGAACCCTGGGAGCCATAGTTTCCAGAATAGATGAGTCAAATCACAAGCTCTGGCAAGGAATACACAAATCACCCCACAAAAGGTAGGAGAGGAAATCTGGGACGTGTTGACTTGTGAAGGTAGGTAGGGAACAGAACTCAGAATTTCATGCAGTACCCAATAAATGACTGTTGGTATTTTTTTTAAATGTGTGAAATTTTTCTGGTTTTTTTTGAGAAACTAAGGAAAAACTGAGTGCTCACTTGGGACATTCAGTTGCTTATCTTGTTAAATAAATTGAGACAACATTGACCAGAAGCCTTCTGTAAGTTAACTTCCTGAGCTTCGACCTTGCTTTTAACTCTACTAACTCTTCAAACATCTCTGTCCTTACAGAAAAAGAATGGTAACTGCTGCTGACACAACCCCCAAATTTATCCTTGGAATATCTACAATGAGCACTACCAGAGACAAATTTCCCCCTCTGTATATAATTCATGCATTCAGTGTGAAATTCAGTTTTTCCTGTTATTAGCTCTACTGTGCTGCTAGAATTGGTTGATACTACACGCACCATAGGTCATATGATAAGACTTGAGGGCAATTTAACTATTACATCTAAACTGCTCAGTAAATTTTAAGTTTTATAGCTACAGTTGTTTATAAGAAAGATTTGGCAATGTCAGTCAAGAGCAGCTAGGAGGTAGGACCACCAACACCTCCAAGAGGAATGATAGTGAAACCCAACAGCAAGAGAGGAGTAATATCTTTGGAATCTTAAGTCACTTCAAATTACCAATTCCTAACCTGTATTAGACATTACCTGAGAGGCACAAATCTCCTTCTGGCCACACCAGGAAGCAAATTCTGGAATTGGTAGAGTGACCTGTAAAAGACCCTATTTTAATGTGGGAATTCTTTTTTAAGAGTGATTTATGACTATATAAAGTGCTGCACTTCATGTTGTATGTATGCAGAGTTGTATATTTGTATTTTAGATATTTATACAAAAAATATCATTTGAAGAATCTGTTCAGATGTGTATTGGTTTCATAGGCTGTTAAAAATATGTATCAAAGAAAAATTAACAATGAAATGGATGCAAATATATAGTGATAGATGGTTGATATAAATTAAGTACACCTATAAAGTAACAAATGTAAATGAGTTTTTACTTTCTCACACAAAGAGGGATCTGAGAACTGAAGCTTGTAAATTCTATCATCAGTATTTTCCTGAGCACATGACATTTCCTTCACCTCATTCAGAAGAGGTAATATTTTCAAATGCTAGCTTATATAATAAAACATAATTGAATACAGGAAGATTGAATCTGCTTAGCAGGTCCAGATGATAAGACTCATGAAAGACTGGTGAAAAAAATGACACAGATCCGTTTGTGCAGAAGAGAACGTATGTCAGGTACTCAAGCAGTAGCAATGGTTGCAGCTGTTAAAAATGGATATGCTGAACACCTAAATGTTCTTTATCATAGTAAATTATCGGGTTTGTATACAGAATGTCTGAAGTATTGGTAGAAAAAAAAAACCTGCAAATTCTAAACAATAAGAATCTTTCAAGTTGCTCTAGAATTAGTCCCAGAAGTTTGGGAGCAGATAGACAGTCTCTTTTTTTTGAGGACAACAGACTAAGGCACAATCTTGATTTACTACTGGCTCTGCTGTTTTATGTTCTTGTTTGTGTGGAAGATAAGGTTTTGATGTACTGTACATTATGTGCTACTAAGGGAAGTGGAAAGACTTGATTGCTTCTGAGATGATGAAACACAGTGAATATATATCCCAATGGGATGCATTCGCCTTTGGGACATGTCAAAACCTTATTAGAAACTATCCATAGCACATAGCACAGGAAGCCTCCCATTTTGTGCTCCCTTTGTTCAAAGTATCCAGTAATCACTGCTTAGACTAATTATGTGATGTTGCCCTTATCTTAGACTTGGCAGTGGTATGACCCATGCAAACTCTCCCTCAGTGGGATAGGGTAGTGAAAGCATGCTCCCAACTGTGCTGCAGATTGGACACTTTACACCTCTGCTGGCTACTTACAGAGTGCATGGAGGGAACAGCTTCTGTCTTTGGTTCATAGTCAGAAACTCTAGACTGTAATTACACACCTCAGCAAGACAGATGAACTTGGCAGCAAGAACTACTGTTTGCCTTTTTATTATGGCTACTAGACTGGATGAAACTGATGCAGTTGTTACCTTCATCTGTCTTACTATGATCTGACCTCTTTACACAGAGGCTGATGGGAGAGCAACAGTATGGCAGTGACAGGTCAGTTGGGATCACATTCACTGGGGCATGATGGTATTGTCAAGCCATCTCAAACGTATCTTCCTGGAGGAGTTTTTTGTCACAATTCATTTCTGGGAGAGGTCTGTATGTTAGCAAATAACTCTTCTTCATACCTTTCTCAGAGGATAGCCAATACATTTGAAAACTGATAATAGAGAGAAAGGGGTGGGGAGGAGAAGTAAAAAATAACATAATTTTCTTAAAACCTGTCCTTGGCAAGTCACATATTCTTCTGGCAGATGCCAATTGGGCTTTCCTCATCTGACATCACTTTTCTATGTTTTACAAGAAAAGAATACTTCCTTTGATTGTGGTGCTATTTGACTTCTGAAAATGTGGCTTGCTTACAGACTTAATCTTACTGACACAAACTTCATGAAGTTTGGGAGTAATACCATGAAACAAATTAAAATCTCTGTGTGGATGCTAATGTGTTCATTGGGCATTGATTGGCTCTTTTTTAGTGCATCTCCTGCTTATCAACTCTTCTTTGTTAGCTGATGAAAATGAGTTGGATTTATTACTGCATTTCTGGCTCAAGTTTTTCAACAGGCCTTCCAGATCATTGGATGAGTAGCATTGTTCTAACTGGAAGAGAGACAAGATTCAGGTGAAGTCAAGGGACAGTGATAAGTATTCAACACTGGGAAATCAGGACACTTAGTAGGCTATATAATTAGTTCATTTAGCGTGCATAATACAGCTATTGTATTTACAAAATCACACAATGCTTAAGGTTGGAAAAGACCTCCAAGACTGAATCCAGATGCTAACCAAACACTCACTGCTAGGTCAGCACAAAATCATATGCCTCAGCAACGTGGCTCTGTGGCTTTTAAACTCCAGGGATGGGGACTCCACGACTGCTCTGGACAGCCTGTTCCAGGCCTTAACAACCCTTTAGGGGAAGAAATTATTCCTCATGTTCAAACTACAGCTGGCACAACTGGAGGCTGTTTCTTCCTCTCAGTGTTATTACAGCCCTTAGTTAGCCTGATTCCTTTGCCAATCTATGTCACTGTTGCATTAAATAGCATTTCTCTTCTGTAAATACATTCAGATTTTTAACTGCTTGTTGGGTTTTCATGTTCTATCCAGCACCATGTCATCCTAAGCACATACAGAAGAGGTCGTCAGTTGTCATGGCAGGTATTTAGTGTTCACTGAAGATTGTTTATAGCAAATGGTGAAGATTATCTCTGAAAGGCAGAATATACACGCGGTGGTTCGGCAGTTACCCGCCCCCACACTTTGAAATAACCCAGGCTAAGACTCAGTTGGCTGGAAGTTAAGGAAATCAAGCTTTATATTTACAGCTTTGCACAATATACAAGCAGATATTTACAATATATAACAGATATTTACAGATATATACAGTGATGAGGTAATGCAGAAACACCACACCCCTCCCAGAGATCAGAGTCCCCAAAAGGGGGGTTTCCAACTACCCTATCACCTTCCTCCCACTTCCCAATCTTATCCCACTGTGTGCCTTACGTGACAGGAAAGCAAGAGTAGATCGGCCGGGGGATTATGTGGTGGTTTAAGCAGTTACCTGCCCCCACACCTTTTATAAACCCCGGCTAGGACTCAAAAACACTGGAAGTTAATAAATGAAGCTTTATATTTACAGCAATGCACAATATACAAGCAATTATTTACAAGGTATAACAGATATTTACAGATATATACAATAAAAAGGTAATACAGAAACACCACACCCCTCCCAGAGACCAAAATCTCCAAGAGAGGGGTAACCAACCACCCTCTACCACCTTTTTCCCCCTTCCCCAGTCTTATCTCACCACCTGTTGATGCTGCAGATAAGCTGAAGTAGATCGTCCAGGGGGGTTAGTTTAGTAGTAGGAAGACGTTAGTAGTTTTACTGAGAAATAGCTACCAAGACAAAGGGACAAAGGAGACCATACAGAGAGAAGCAGCCACAGCCAGAGCAGTCAGAAACCATCTGATATCTAGTGTTTTGGTACAATTCTTAAAAACAACTTTTTTTTTTTTTCTTTCTCAGTAAAGGTCTGGGTGAAGTGACATAATGTGTTTCCCTCTCTTAGCCAGTAGTCTAATTTATCACTCAAATTCTCCAATTAGCTCAAACCAACACAGATTAGCAACAGGAAATTTTTTTTTTTTTTTAAACCTATGAGTGAAGTAGCATCATCAATGTTTTCCTTTCTCAGCCTATAGTCTAATTTCTTATTCAATCCTCCAATTGGTTTAAACCATGACAATGCAATATGGATTTACATATGAATTTCAGCAGCTGAGGTTGGAGAGATTGGTCTGTCAAATTACTCTTATTCTCACACTAAACGGTGAGCATCAGTGGAAGACTCAGCTAGTGAGGTCTCCCCTCAGCCTCTGTTTTTCAGACTAAATAAGCCCAGTTCCCTCAGCTGCTCTTCATGAGACCTGTTTTCCAGGTGAGATGGTGATCATGTGACAGTTAGTGATACATTCATACAGCTTTCATGAAAAAAAGTAAATCGTTTTCATCTATGACGTTTCTGATATCATATGGCCAAATCCTATGTCTCAGGATATTTATGAATTACAAGGAACTGTTTTAGAGTTGTAATTATTTCAGAAGATTTCTCACAATATGGTGCACATTATTCTTAGTTTTAGAACTGGATCAATAATTAATCAAAAGCAATACCAAGCCCTTGATTTTAAGCCTAGGCCTTTACTGAGATGTTTATAAGGAAGTACTCTTGCTTTGAGTTCATTCAAATTCTATAAAATAGGATCATTGAGAAAAAGGAAAATTCAAGGTTATACAACCCAGGTGGCTGGCGTGCCACACAGTTTGAAGATGCAATATTAAGCTCACCCTCTCCCTTATTTCTATTTAATTCCTAATTTCCTCTACTTAGTATTTGAAGACGGTTTCATAAGGAAATAAGGCCTGTGAAATCTTTTTTTGTCTTTCATTCACCTTCACAGCAATAACTCCTGAAAGCTCACATCAGTTAAACAGTCAAATAAAAGTCTTGGCCTTAAAGGAAGTTGGTCATACAAGTTGGTCAGGAAAACTGCTTTGTTAGTGAAGGAAAGACACACAATCAAGTAAAGTCATGTGGAACTCATCTCTCTGTCTAAGAGTCTGGCAAGACAAAATTACACCTTCACTCACTCTAGGAAAGTTCCATCAGATCTGACTTTTATTCACTCATTAGAAAGGATTCAGTAGCTCTTTGAAGCAGTTGCAGTCAAAACTTCTGTTCAGATTTCATCATGGCAGAGACTTCCCAGTGAGTAGCCAAACTGAATTAATGAGTGACGTTTCAAAAGCAGTAAAGCTTTCTGCAGAACAGGTGGAGTAAGCATCTGCAGAAGGTGAAATATAAAAGTTTTGGAGTTGTATTGTAAAATACCCTCCAGTAGCTAACACTGAAAGCACAACCAAATCATTTCAGACATTGGCTGTAGAAACTGGAAATAACTTAGGCAAGGATAAGGCTCCACAGCTGTTTCTGTGGCTACTCTTGTTCCACATTGTGTCTTTTGATAATTTAACTTAGTCTCCTTTGAAACAGAAATAGATTAAATTGCAAGAAACAAAACCCCTTCAAAATGCAAAATACTTGTTCCTGGATATTTTCTTTTTCTGGGTTAACGCCAATGGGTTTCTGGGTTAAGCACCACACCAAATGCTTGCTCACTTTCTGCTGCTGCCTTCAGTGGGATGGAAGAAGAGGAAAAAGTAAAAAGCAAGAAAACTTGAGGATCAATATTAAAAAAAAAAAAAAAGTGAAGGAGAAATGAAGGAAGAGAGAAAGACAAGTGATGCAAAGGCAATCACTCATTAGCTGCCACAGGTAGACCAGCTAGTCTCTGAGCAAACTATGGCTAACCTACCTAAATCTTATTGTTGAGCATGATGGAACATGTCTCTGGCTAATTTGGGTCATCTGCCTGGTTATGTCGCCTCTTGATCTGTTGTGCACTCTCCACTTAATTCACTGTATGAGTCAGATTGGAAAACCAAGAAAGCCTTGACACTATGCAAAAGCTAAAACATTCGTGTGTTTCTCAATATTGTTTTGGTCAAAAATCTAGAACATAACTTCATATGAGCTGCTATGAAGCACATTAATTCTGTCCTAATCAGGTCCAGTACCTGATACAGAAGATTCTTAATACCAAGTAGATGGGCCCAGCAGAGAAAGACCTTGTGGTATTATCAACAGCTGCTTGAACTAGCCAGTGTGTGCCCAGGTGGCCAAGAAGGCAAAGCAGCATCGTGGCCCAGATCAGGAATAGTATGACCAGCAGGACCAGGGACCATTGTACCCCTGTACTCAGCACTGGTGAAGCCACACCCTGAGTACTGGGATCAGTTTTGGGGGCCTCACTCCAAGAAGAGGTGCTGGAGTGGGTCCAGAGAAGGCCAAGAAAATTATTGAGGGGGCTGGAGAATAGGTCCTGTGAGAAGCAGTTGATGGAACTGGGTTTGTTTAGTCTGGAGAAAAGGAGGGGAGACATTCTCTACAACTTGCTGTAAGATTGAAGTCAGGTAGGTGATGGTCTGTTCTCCCTAGTAACAAATGATAGGACAAGAGAAAATGGCCTCAAGTTGCACCGGGAGAGGTTTAGGTTCAATATTATAAGAAACTTAACTGAAAGGTTTCTCCATGACCAGAACAGGATCCCCAGGGAAGTGGTTGAATTCCCATCCCAGATGGTGTTTCAAAGATGCAGAGTTGTGGTGCTGAGGGACATGGTTTGGTAGAGTTAGTGATTGGACCCAAAGGCTTTTTCCAACCAAAATAAATCTATGATTCTATAAAATATACTCTGACCTTTCTCAGTAAAGTGTTGTATTTGAAAGATAGCCTATTGCCATACTATATTAAAAAAATCTTAATTTTAAGGATCCTGTTAAGACTTTGGTGGATTCAGAGACCTCAGGACTCTTGTGGGAGGAAGGCTTAAATGTCTGTCTGTCAGCTTAAATGCATATTTTAAGAAGACTTTTTACATTTTGTTCTATCAGTAAGTGCTCTTTCCTTCTCCCCCTACTGTCTTCCTACCAATAAAGCCATGCATGGATGCTGCTCATTTCTCAATTCTGAGACTGTCACTTTTCTTTCTAACCAGCCTTCTGTGCTGGAGACTGCAGCTATAGCACTTTTGCTTTGGCTGGGCAGGCAAAGTGAATCCCAGTGAAGCAATATATGAGTTATGAAACTCCCACCACAAATTTTAATATCAGCACCTGTGATTGATGAAGCCAGTCTTCCAATCACTGCATGGAGGATTTTTAACACATAATTTTCATGATGGTAAAGTGAACTTCTCACATAAACCCTCAACACAGTATATCTATGTGGGTAGCCTGGCTGCCTGAAAGAAAACCCTACTGTATAATACCTATTTTCTTCTCAGTGTTAGAATTCTTTTTCCCCATCCTTCAGAGTTTCTTCCCTGTGTCATTGCCCTGTCTTACGGATACATAATGTAGTGCTCTAAACTATTCCTATTTCATGTATACCCATGCACATTCATGTACATGTCAGTGTAATACATGTCTAAGCCATCTGGTATCTTTACTTGCAAATGTTCACACAGAAAATTGACTGTGAGTAAGGTTCTGAACCTGCCTGTCCAAATGGTCCATATTTGTTTGATTTCTCTAGCAAATGCATAGATTCTATTAGTGAGACTGATCCAACATATTTCCATGTGTCAGCTGTACCTGCTGCAAGTGTCATTCTGTTCAGTGATAACAGGACTTGCATCCTAAAATAGAGAGAAAACAAGAACATCAGGTCCTTTTGGAGATCTGAATCGTTTTTTCTACCATCTGCTGACCAATGCTTTGAAAGAAAGTCTGTGTCTGGATTGACACCTTTCTTCTTTTTAAGCCAATAAAAGATTGGCCTGTAAAAACCTAGACATGCTATGTTTGCAAGAGAAGCTTATTAGAACATAAAATATCAATGATATCATATGATTGCAACTCATTGCAGTATACAATAGCTGTCACAGGTACTGTGCACTGGCTATATTTAATTATCGTTTGAATCTGATTGATTTAACTGTATGATAAATCCATTTTATTGTTCTAGATAGCGTGAAACAGAAATTGCACAAGTTGGACAAGAGAAGAAATAGAACATGTGTACTTTTGGAAAGATTTTCTTTTATTAATATTTTTTTTTCCTTAGTAGTTACAGCACCTAAGCTAGAAATGGTAGGAATTAGAAATGCTACTGCTGGACCCAGTTTAGTTGTCATCAGGTGTAACCAGTAGAAATGTTTACATGATCAGAAGGAGCGTTTGGAGCAAGAGAGTTCCTTTCTCTAAAGCACTTGCAATGTGTGTTGAGTTGTATCTGCTGATGTGTGTTCAATACCATGATTATGTTAGGCTGGCTTCAAAATTGAAAGTGCTGACAGAAGCAGAGTATTACAGGGCTTGAAGTTCAGGTTGTAACATGAGAAGCTTCCTGTTCCAGTTGCTTCTTTCAGTTTTTGTTCTTGTAGTGTTGGTCTTTTCCACCAAGCTGGCTGATGCGTGCTTGGATAGGAACCATTATATTGGTGCTTCTGCAGTGCTTTTCAATAAAATAGGCTAAAGTAATAGTGCATTGAATCATCTCAGTAAATTCCTTATCTCAACCCAGAAGCTTTGTCTAACATCCCCCCCCCCAACATCTGTGTTTCAGGTGGGGGTCTTCTGGGAGCAGGCTATGTTAACCCAGGACAACCTGATATTAGTGAAAGAAAAATCAGATGGACCAGTGATGTATCTTAGCAGTGTGTATAAAATAAGGAAAATAAAGCCAGTTCCCATGTTGCACAAATTTGAATATTCTACATTTTGTATATTAGCTATACATCCTCATCTTTTTCTTTCCACATGAAGTATGTTTCATGTGAAGTCAATCATTATTAAATTCCATTTTAGATGCTATCCAGCAAGGTCCCGTAGACCACCCAGGAAAGAGTATTTTTATAATTTACTCCAATAAAGTCTTTCTTGCATAACGCAATTTTAAGCACTTTATTAAGAACAAAATTTACTTGATCCTGTGTTCAGCATAGTACTGACACAATGAGCTGTCATCTTCTTGGCTTTGAATTGGTGTGCAACTGCATGGAAATTCTGCTGTAATCTAACCTTAAACACCTTCAGCTGTATTAAATTCCTGTGGAATTCTTCCTGGAGCCTGTACTCATTGCAACTGTAACCTCACAGATAGGGATCTAGTACTGATTCAGCTCACCTTTGTTCTCTCACAGACCAAGTATGTTCTTGATACTGGGACAAACAACAGCTGGTTTTCACTTCTGCGGGCTTATGAGATATTCTATTGCTGTGACTTAAGCACAGCTACACACTCTTGCTATGTGCAATTTTGTTCTCCCTGTTAAAAAGTCTGATTTTGGTAGCAGTTACACAGTCACCACTGAAAAATTCTCCTTCAAGGGCACTGTTGCCTAGACTGGCTTGAGCTCAGGAGAAAATGGTTTCACTGATATCCTGACTGCTAACAGGTGAGCTAGACAGCGCTCCGCCTCTGCAATCTATACCATGTATACTGTTTTCTTTGCCATTTGTCGCACAATGCCTGATAATCTGCAGCAGGCAATCTTAGCCGAGCCACTGTGTATCTACTCAACAGGGACAGATGTAGTAAAATTCATGAAAGAAATTTGTCTTTATACTTCTTAATAGCCCTGTGATATAAACTGCAGCACAGGAAGCTCCACCTCAACATAAGGAAGACCTTCTTTACTGTAAAGGTGACAGAGCACTGGAACAGGCTCTCTGGAGAGGTTGTGGAGTCTCCTCTGGAGACTTTCAAAGCCCCTCGAGATGCATTCCTGTGTGACTTGTGCTAGATTATGGTCCTGCTCTGGCAGGGGAGTTGGACATGATGGTCTCTGGAGGTCACTTCCATCCTGTGAAAGGCTATCTGAATTAATTTCTGTTTCTTCCCTTGTACCTTGGATAACAGAATTTGCACTTTCTGTGTAACTGTACTGCATAATAGAAAGAAATGGTCATTTGCACCTGCTGCTCTTGTAGGGCAGACTTTAGACAGTCTGTGGTGTGCTACATGGCATGGTGCTGCAATTCTGTGCAGGCTCATGACCCAGAAAAATCATAACTGTTAGCATGACTGAGCAAAGGCTAATTATCCCTTCCTTTGATTGCTGTAAGTAGTCTGACTGCCCTACAGAGCCTGCTATTAGTACACTGTCTTTGGTTCCAGAAGTAGCTCATCTGCTAGGAGGGGGGCATTGGGGACTTCTTGAAGCAATGTATTAGGTAGTGTAGGCATATGCTTAAAGTCTTCACACACATTTTCTTTTCCACTGGGGCAAAGGTGTTCCTGAAAAGGTTTCAAACAATTTCCCTTCATATTCTTACATCTCAGTCACATCTGTCAGCCCCCCCCTTAGTACTGATGCTCTTGCCCAAGATACATTTTTTCTCACTTCTGATTGTATCTTCTTTCCAAGTTTGTGAGCTGTTCCTTCTTCAGTTGCATTGACTTGTGCCTTGATATAGCTTTCCTAATGCTTGTGCACCTCTGAAAAAGATGTCTTCCAAATATTTCAACAGTCCCTCCTTGTCTCCTTATCTACTTTATGTTTTGGTTTTTTTTGCTAAAGGCACAAGTGGGAAGGTGATAATCAGAGAAGGCATTAGGGGAAGAGTCACAGCACTGACCTCCCACCTGTTCCACAGCTATGCAAGAGGTGTAAATGAAGAGAGAAAATAATTTGGGCTGATGGCCAGCAAAGCAGGCAATGGCAGCTGTGTTACTAGAGAGCCAGAGAACAGGGCAGAAAGCCAGAGCCTATGGCCTAATGCAAGAGGTTAGGCAGCCCTGGGATCCAGTCAAATTGACTCCTCAAAACCCCTGTCAAATTAAAACAAAATTTGTATTTATTTGTATGTAATAAGAATATCATACTATATAATTCCCCTCATAAGGTAATAAAACCTCTCAAGTTCCTCCATGCTTCTTGTCCTCCAACCTATTTTCACCTACTTCTTGCACCTGAAGGATTTTTGTCCTGTGTTTCAATGGTCTGTGTGCTGCATGGGTACTTCTAGCTCGGTCAAACCCTCATAGGAAATGAGCTCAAAATTGCTATATAACCATCCCTTATTCAGGGAGCAGAAAGAAATTTGACTTTTTACCACATCATAATAAAACAACACTTTAAAGCAGTGGGTCTTGGAATATGGGAATGTAATGGATGGGTAATTATTTGATGTGAGTTTCTTTTTTTTAATTAATATTGTTAATTAATTTTCAATATTCAGGGCTCTCGCCCTATCCAATTATTTTAATAATAATCAGGTTCTTTTGCAACGGTCATGGAAGCATTATACAGATGATAACACAGGATCTAGAATGTTTAAGAAATAACTAGCAATATACAAGCATTAAAATCAATTGAACTGAAAGAGAGGGTTTCTGTGGTCAGTTATATCACTTGCCCACTAGATGGACTCAAGGAGCTCCTTTCTGCTTATGGCAGAAAGCAATTGGTGAATTGCAAGAGGCTTTAAGTATTTACTCACAAATATTAATCTCCCAATTCCCTGGGACTAACTACAGCTTCAAACAGTACCCAAACACTTGCAGAGGGTTCTGTTGGTGTCTTGTCAGCCAATGAGGCTTGTCATTCTTCCCAGGCTTCATAGGGTGCTGGGGAAAGAGGCAGACTATCTCTGACCTGGTCCTGATTACTCTTGATGATCTGTGTCCCTTCTAGGGCTTCCCGTCTTGGCAGGAGACTGTCAGGTGTGGGCAGGATGTCTTGTAGATGTACAGTCTTGGCATGGCTGTTACGCTGGTTATGCAGGCCTATTGCATGGAGGCATTTGGTGCCTATTCCTGGTAAACTTGAGTCAGTCTCTAGGCAAATTAGCCCAAAGCACAGGGCTTGTTATTCAGCAGAGATAACTTACAGCTTAGCATAGCATAATGCTGCAGAAGGCAATGACAGAATCACTGCCAGAAGCAGAGAGCACAATAAAACAGCACCAAGCAGCAAGAAAGCAAGCATTTTGTCTCTACCTGCTCATCTCTTTTATCAATACAACCCAAGACTAATGGGCCTTTAGACACAAATTAGCAAATCAGAATGGCAGATAGCCAAGCTTAACCATATTAGGTGAATCTATAGGCTTGCTTTACCCAAATTTGGGAAAACATAGGCCTTGCATGAGGCAGGAACAAGCCAAGTGTGTGTACCTTGTTTACCACAGGATGTAAACAGGAGCAAAACAAATCTGGGCAAGCCAAGGTCCTCAGACTCAGTGGCTCCAGGTTCTTTGTCCTCTTTCTTGCAGTTGCTTCTTCTCAATACAGAGAGAAGGAGATCAGAAAAACATATCTGGGCAAGCTAGGACATGTTCAAGCCTATTTTGGCCTATTCAGGCCTACCATGACAGGAAACAATAATTCATTGAGAATACTTTGACTAGCAAGCTGTGGGTTGAATTTTCTGGTGTGTGTAGATTCTACAAAGAAATATAGAAAAAATGCTGAATAATTAATACCTCAGGCACTGATGTCTAAATCTGACATGATTACTCTTGTAGTTGCCATTTGTTGTTCTTTATCATTTATTGTAGCATAGAGAGATTATAGGCACATGATTGGTGAAGATAGAAATAGAAATATAATAGCAATCAAATATTTTATAAACTGAGGAAAAAAGCATAAGGCATGTTTTCAACAGAACAGAACTAGAACTAGAACTGAAATCATGGTTTAAGTATTTAAAGGCCTTTTCAGAAATGTATATCCCAGAAAGCTGGACATGCAGTGAAAATGTGCAGTGGCTCACTTTTTTCTCCTGCAGAGGTTCCACAACACCCTTGGCCTGTGACTCTGCATCTTACAGCAAATACATTTTGTGTGCTAATAACCTGAGGACAAATGGCAGCAACACAAAAGACAGCAGTGGGATTACCTGATACCACCAGAGAAACACCATCATTCCTTCCACTCACATCTTAACTCCAAAGTGATTAGATCTTATGCTACTTGCATTAATTACAGAGAAGGTTCTTTGTTTTTATTCCTCTCCTCCTCATTCATGCTTCTGTCTTTCTTATAAACCACTTTTAAGTATTGAAAGGCCACAATAAAGTCTACCTGGAGCTTTGTCTTCTCCAGACTCAACCACCCAATTCTCTCAGCCTTTTTCATGGGAGACATACTCAAGAAAATATTTTGACCTTCTAGTTTCATTGTTCTCCCTCCTCTAGTTTCAAGATGCTGCTTAATGATCTTGTTCATGTGCCTTAAGACTTGCCCCAGAGGTAAACAAAGCTGAAGTGCTGAAGGGCTTGGCCAAGTCATCAATGGATGATTTATCCATTGGCAGGTAAAACATTAGGAATGCAGCACTATGTTTTTTTCTCCTGGGGAAAGTTGAGTCTCAGAAAGCCTGATGAACCTGCTTACAGCTTGGACTAAAGTTTGTTCATCTTTTTATAGAGAAGTTCCATGCATATGTAGGTCCTATGGTCAATCACTGTTGATATTCAATACTTTTCACTTCTTATTTCTCTTTTCTCAGTCAGAAAGATATTGTTTGACTAATGTTGCACTTCAGATACTTTGTTCAGTTCTGGGACTCTCACTGCAAGAATATTGAGATGCTGGAGCACTTTCAGATAAGGGCAACAAAATGGGTGAAGGGTCTGGCGGAGCAGCTGAGGGAAGTGGGATTGTTTAGCCTGGAGAAGGCGAGGCTGAGGAGAGACCTTATTGCTCTCTGCAGCACCCTGAAAGGAGGTTGTAGTGAGTTTGGCATCAGTCTCTTCTCCCAGGTAACTAATGATATGAGAAAAAATTGTCTCGAGTTGTGTCAGGGGAGGTTCGGTTTGAACGTTAGAAGAAAGTTTTTCACTGCTGCTCAGGCAGCAGGCTGCTGAGGGAGGTAGTGGAATCTCCATCCCTGACAGTGTTCACATAACATGTAGACTTGGAACTTTGGGAAATGGTGTAATGGTTATGGGGCATTGGGTTGACGGTTGTATTTCATGATCCTAGAGGTCTTTTCCAACCTTAATGATTCTATCAATAAACTATTGCACTTGGAAGGGACCTACTGATGATTTGTTGGTTTCTAACATGTGGCTGAGAAACCTAATAAGAAGCTAAACCTCACAAGGTCTAGCATTCTCCCAGCTGTGCTTACCATACTGTTCTGCATGCTCATAGACTTCCTGCTGAAAAGTTGTCCAAATACTTTGCAAACACCTCAAACATTGTACATATCTGATCAGAAAAAGAAGTATGCTAGAACCAGTAGCAACAATTCCACTGAAATCAACAAAAGAAAGAATGCAAAAAGTAGGAGAAAACACTTCAGCATGTTATTACAGTGGGAGTGTTTTGTAAATTGTCTATGCATTCTTGAAACCACAGCTTGCACAGCAGTTGATGGGTCTTTGGACATTAGTATTAGTAATTAACACCACATATCATTTAAATTGCAATTCAAAAGGTAGATGCTTTTTAATTCGCCATCTGTGTGGTGGAGGCAATAATAGGAAAATTAGGCTCTGCTTTAATTAGCTATAACTTGCTCAATTAATTAGCTTCAGAACACCATACAATACCTGTATTCATAACCTGTGCAGCTTCAAAATTGTGTGAAGCCTTATTCTTGCAGAGTTTTGTTTTTCTAGTAAGGCAGCAGTTCACATGTGTTCCTTTGAGACACACTTGTTACTGTTTTCTTTGGCTTCAGCATTATGGCTAGTATTGTCTTATGTGTATTTTTATTCTTGGGATGACTGCCTCATGCATCAACTGTTCAGAGATCCACTGGTGTGATGGTTAGCCTGTCATTTCTGTGGAAATCTGGAAACCTAGAAGAATAAAGCACAAAAGCTATTGCTCTATTGCAGTGCTGTGCAGGTAAAAGCAGACATCACCATGGTGCCTGTGAATGCCAGGATAGTTGTAGGTCTGTCCGAGCTTCCAGTCTAAAACCTGTATTTTAAGGAGTTTAGGTTTAGAATAGAACAGAATAAGCCAGGTTGGAAGAGACCTCCAAGATCATCCAGTCCAACCTGTCACCCAGCCCTATCCAACCAAATAGACCATGGCACTAAGTGCTTCATCCAGTCCTTTCTTGAACACCTCCAGGGGCGGTGACTCCACCACCTCCCTGGGCAGCCCATTGCAATGGCAAATCACTCTCTCTGTGAAGAACTTCTTCCTAACATCTAGCCTATACCTCCCCTGGCACAACATGAGACTGTGTCCCCTTGTTGTGTTGCTGGTTGCCTGGAAGAAGAGACCAACCCCCACCTGGCTACAACTTCCCTTCAGGTAGTTGTAGATAGCAATGAGGCCACCCCTAAGCCTCCTCTTCTTCAGGCTAGACAACCCCAGCTCCCTCAGCCTCTCCTTATAGGGCTTGTGCTCCAGGCCCCTTACCAGCTTCATCACCCTTCTCTGGACATGTTCCAGTACCTCAATATCTCTCTTGAATTGAGGGGACCATAACTGGACACAGTACTCAAGATGCGGCCTGACCAGTTCCAAGTACAGTGGAGGGATAACCTCCCTTGTCCTGCTGGCCACACTATTCCTGATACAGGCCAAGATGCCATTGGCTCTGCTGGCCAGCTGGGCACACTGCTGTTTCTCTCTGCCTGGCTCTTCTCCAGCCACTCTGTCTCCAGCCTGTAGTGCTGGTTGGGGTTGTTGTGGCCAAAGTGTAGAACCCTACACTTAGCCTCGTTAAATCTCATTCCATTGGCCTCTGCCCACCCATCCAGATCGACATCTGCTCCTAACTTGATGTCATCTGCAAACTTACTGATGATGGACTCAGTTCTCTTGTCCAGGTCATCAATAAATTGAACAGAATTGGGCCCAGCACTGTTCCCTGGGGCACACCACTAGTGACTGGTCACCAGCTAGGTGTGGCACCATTCACCACCACTCTCTGGGCCCGGCCCTCCAGCCAATTCTTCATCCATTTCAGAATGGATCTGTCCAAACCACGAGCTGCCAGCTTTGTCAGGAGCTTGTTATGGCAGATGATGTCAAAGGCTTTGCTGAAGTCCAAGTAGACTACATCCACAGCCTTCCCCACATTCACCAGTCAGGTAACCTGATTGTAAAAGGTGATCAGG
This sequence comes from Psilopogon haemacephalus, assembly GCA_013396835.1. NCBI lineage: Eukaryota > Metazoa > Chordata > Aves > Piciformes > Megalaimidae > Psilopogon > Psilopogon haemacephalus. The sequence continues at coordinate 328,408 of VWZI01000464.1, read as the reverse complement.
TTGGTCAGGCAGGACCTGCCCTTCCTTAACGCATGCTTGCTGGGCCTGATCCCTTGGCCATCTTGTAAGTGCTGTGTAATTGCACTCAAGATGACCTGTTCCATAACCTTGCCTGGCACTGAGGGCAGGGACAGGTCTGGAATTTCCTGATTCCTCCTTCTGGGCCTTCTTGTGGATGGGCATCACATTGGCCAGCTTCCAGTCTTCAGAGATCCCTCCAGAGAGCCAGGACTGTTGATAGATGATAGAGAGTGGCTTGGACAGCTCATCTGCCAGCTGTCTCAGCACCCTAGGATGGATCCCATCTGGTCCCATGAACTTGTGAGGATCCAAGTGCCTCAGCAGGTCCCTTACTGGTTCCTCTTGGATTGCAGGGAGACTATACTGGTCCCTGGTTCCGTCTGCCTGATTGGGAGGCCGTTGTCCTGAAGACAATCTGTCCCAGAACAACTGGTCTCCCTGTCGTGAGATATCAATTTAATTAGTATTGATACTCGTGGAGGGGATCCTGGAGGAGTCCCTGGATTCTCTGGATGCGCGGTGTGCAAGAATAAATGCACAAGTTGCTTAAAAGCCCAGAATAAACAGTTAAAACAATCAGAACTTAGGGAACAGAGAGCTTACATACAAAACAGATCCCAGCAGTGCCTATAAATGCCCACGGGGTGCGAGGGGAAACAATGTTTCTTCCGGAGGGAAAGGGAAAGAAGGACCAACTTATCCCGGATAGAGAGAGAAAAGAGAGAAGGGGGTTTTGCCTTGCCACTTCTCTATAAGCTGCGATACCTGTCGCTGCTGCCGCTGCTGCTACTGCCGAGCACGTGGCTGGAGCTCTTCACAGCACAAGGGGAAGATGAAGAAGAACCACTAACGGTCGCTGTACCCTCCCTAAATACCCCCTAGGGGCACGTGGAACTGACCAATAGGCATCTAGCATCCACTGACTGACCAATTGGTTCAAAATAGTCCCACGCATATGTGCAGCCCGAGGTCTCCTGGGTCCCGGGGCAACGTGGTGTGCTCCCTGACCCTGCACCCCTCCCGGACCTTGTAACAGAAGGGGGAGGGGGACCCTAGGAGCCGACCTAGCTCCGGGCATTATTCACGCCCATACCAGGACACTCCCAAACAGGCAGATTTAGATTTACTTCTTATTCAAATTTAGTTCTTCATAAAGGGAAATGTTATAAACACGCTTTCTTATATGTAATTTAAACATTAATAGAAGGGACATTTAAGTACACACATAAGGATGTAGGTATATGTGCATACACTTACATACACAGGCACATGTGCATGTCTCAGACCAAAACATGTTAAAACATAAAGCTATTCAAGTCTATAAGATGTATATAATTGGTTCACACAGTAATTTTGATGGCTATCACTTTAATGACTTTTAATCAAAAGAAAACAAAACCCTGCAGTACAGTAGTTGGTTCTTGGATTGATAATGAGAAAATAGACGTGAATGGATATGAATATGAGAAAATAGGCTTTTAGTGAAATCCTCCCCATAAAAAGTAAAATTTTTAACTATTTAATCTTCATCTTGAGCAGCTGGTGCACAACAAATGCTGTGAGTGAGTTCAGAGACATCCAGAAAAGGTAATGAAATCACAGGGGGAAAATAAATGAATGTAAAGAATCAGTTCAGAGTAGCATAGGACTAATCAGGTTAACCACTTCAAAAATTACTTTCTCTCTGCTGCTTTTCAAATCCTATTGATAACCCTAGGTAGCATATGATGGTAATGCACTGATTTGATATCATTCTGCAACTTCTGCTCTTCTGCTGCTAGTTTCTACTTCTTCCTTTCATGCTATGGCAGGAATATCTGACTGCATTCTGAACTGACCTCTTTGATCGTTCTCTGTTGTGATTTTGTGGATTTTGGGGGGTTTTTTTTGGGTTTTTTTTTTTTTGGTAATCATGAAGAAACAGGGATTGAGACACTGACTGACGGAATGTGAGAATTTAATTTTTAGATACCCGGTGTGATTAGAAGACAGTTCCCTTTTCAGATTGGTTATGCTCTAATTCACAAGAGGGTTTGATGCATGAACTCAAAAAGGAGAAACAGAGATAGTTGCAAAACTGCTGTTATATAAACTGCCTATAGATGTCCTTAGTGATTTCAAATAACTGTGAGAAAACATAGATTAAATACAAAGATTAAATACAAAGCTACATCTAAATTCTTGTACCTTTAATTTCCTACTCTCTGACTTTAATTCAGCTCTATGGACTTCCTCAAAATAGGAAACACAAGGTTGTAGGATTTAGGTGGAGTTTAGGATAAGTAACTGCATCCTGTAGGTAGTCAATGTCAACTGATCTTCTAAACCTATTCTTGTGGTTCAGCTTTGGAGAAATTTGAATAGGAGGAATGGGTTTGTTTAGTCCAGAGAAAAGGAGGCTGAGGGGAGATCTTCCTGCTGTATACAACTCCTTGAAAGGAGATTTGAGTGAAGTGAGGGTTGGTCTCTTCACCAGAGCCTTCACCAGCTTTGTTGCCCTTCTCTGGATATGCTCCAGCACTTCAGTGTCTTTTTTGGAGTGAGGGCCCCAAAACTGAACACAAGACTCAAGGTGAGGCCTCACCAGTGATGAGTACAGGGGGCCAATCACTGTCCTGAGCAAGAGCATGTCCATGCCTGACTTCAAGCATACTGATGTATCTTTATAATGTATTAGGTAGATGACATCTGAAAAA
>VWZI01000464.1:175000-325677 GCA_013396835.1 Psilopogon haemacephalus | reverse complement strand
AAAAAAAAAAAAAAAAACTATTTCCTTTGTACATCTACATTTATATATGCATGTTTGTAACATCTGGTTTTGCATGCGAGTTTAATTTTGGCTTTCTGTGTACATAATACTTTTATGTGATACCTGCATCACTTTAGGGATGCACAACTCAGTAATAGTTTTGCATCATATTTTTGTAAAATGTGTTACTTGTCTATTTTGACAAATCTTTAAATTAATTTTGGCCTTTTCTTATTCTGAAGCTGTTTTGAGACATGAGGTTTATGCAAAAGGTTGTCACATCTTCAGAATGTCACAGGTACTAAACCTTTTTGCTATTGCAAATTTTACAAAGGCAAATTTTCCTCCTGTTGCTGGCACTGCTTCTTCCCCATAGGTGGAAAGAACAGACAGAACTTTGAATGTCCTGTTTCAATGTCTTTAGGAGCCAGAATGCTTTTTCTCCATAAATAACTTTCTTTGCAGTTGCCAGGAAATGTTCTCTCACCCAGACAGAATAATAACTGTATTAGAAGTATACTGTCTCCTCAAAAATGCTGCCTTAGCTCCTAAATTTCAAGTGAAAATTTTGACAGGGAATTTGGGAAGAAAAGAAGCCCAGTAAACACAGAAGAAGCCACAATCTCCAACCCTGACTTTTTCCTGTATCAGAGCAAGTGTATGTAAAATAAAGCATGTACATAGCTCTATAAATCTTAGGTTTGTCTCTGTTACTGAGGAATAAGAAGAAAGCTCTTTTTGTGCAGCATTCACTTCAGTACTTTCTCCTGGCCGTCAAAACAGAACCATCTTTATAACATGAATCAAGGAAATAAAAATCTTTACTCCATTGGTCCTGGATGGCTGGCGATATAGTAGGAAGGTGTGTCACAAATTTGACATTAGGGATGCAAAGACAATTTTGAAAGTCTCTCTTTTTTTAAAAAATATCCTGATCTTGTACAAACATGAACAGAATTAAGCAGATTATTTTTCACTATTATCTGAGTAACTATTAAGTCAGAAAGCAAAATTTGAACTTGAGCCACCATGTACCCAGGTGGCTAAGAAGGCTTGGATCAGGAATAGTGTGTCCAGCAGGACCAGGAAAGTGATTGTCCTCCTGGACTCAGCACTGATGAGACCACATCTTGAGTACTGGGTTCAGTTTTGAAGACCTCACTACAAAAAAGGTGTTACGGTGCTGGAGCAGGTCCAGAGAAGGGCAATGAAGCTGGTGAAGGGTCTGGAGAAAGAATCTTCTGAGGATAAGCTGAAGAAACTGGAGTAGTTTAGTCTGGAGGAAAGGAGGCTGAGGTGACCTTCTCACTCTTTACAACTCCGTAAATGGAGGTTGGATTGAGGTTGGTATTCATCTCTTCTCCCTAGTAAAAAGTAACAGGACAGGAGGAAATGGTCTCAAGGAGCGGTTTAGGGTGAATATTAGATGAAACTTCTTGACAGAAAGGGTTCTCAAAGACCAGAACAGGCTCTGCAGGGGTGGTGGTTGAGTCCCCATCCCCTGGAGGCATTTCAAAGCCACAGAGATGTGGTGCTGAGGGAGATGGTTTAGCACCAAACTTGGCAGAGATTGATAATGGTTGGACTTGATAATCATCTTCAAGTTTTTTTCTAACCAAAATTCCATTATATATGTACATCCATATATAAAGATATAGATATATTGTCTTTTGAATATTTTGTAGTCTAGTTTTAGTGTTAAAAGTGTGCAAGTCCCTGAACAACTGAAGTAGGTGCTCTTGTTTTTGCAACAGCTGCAGTAAGCTGCGATCCTGTTTAATTTATGTTAATTATGTTAGCAGTGCTATGATTGATATTTTGCTTGTCTGTCTTATTAATTTATCTGCTAATTGTTGCATTTCTACTAGCTGTAAGCTATTTATAATGTACCTTTTGATAACCATAATGCAACAAATGTTTCTGATATCCTGTATTTCTGAACCAGAAATACCTTTGTTCTTTTAGAATGAAACAAATTACCTTTGTTTTTTTAGAATGAAAGTAAGATAAAATTAACAAATATTTTCTCTTTCTTTACCTGAAATACTTGTGTTTTGCATAGTATATATCCAGTAGAGGTAGCTTATGTTTAATCAAAACTTTACATGGAATTAATAATGCTTTCATTTCATGTGGTTCCTTGGTCTGTTTGGTCTTAAATGCTTTTACTTGTCTTTGATAAATGTCAGTCTGATTTTGTACCTTTGAAGATACTGCTGCTGTCTACATTGGATGCTATACTGAATTTAAAAAAATTAGCATGTGAATTGCTTCTGGTGTGCTTTCGAAATTTGGGTACTAGAAACCAGATGGTAAAGTCTGCTGCCTTAGTTTTCTAAGCATACAAGTTACATGTGTGCATGTTGTGGGGTACTTATAGACAGCAATACCTATTTCTGGATGTTGTGGCCTGGCTTATACAAAAGCCTATTGCGGACATTTAAAATCATACTTACCTGTCTGTGCTTCTCTGTAAAAATCAGAATACAGGACAATAGTAAATATGTTTAAATTGTGTGTTCATAGCTGGTCTATTTTTTCATTTGATTCAGAAAAAGAGATATTTTTACACACTCTCTATTTAAAAGGGTGAACTAGTCCAAGTTAAACCAACAGGCTCCTTAATATAATTTCAGGCTGAGATAATGCAGATGAATTCTGGAGATTAAATCCCAAACCTATGAAAAAAACTACCCCAAATATGCAAGCATACATGGTGTTTTGACTACAGAAATCCTATTCCCTCTTGAAGGGAGGACAGAGTGAGTTTGCTGTTTATTGTGGCAAAACTGAAAGTGAAATTTGCTGAGCTAAGTGGGACAGTTGAAGTTGGTTTTTTTTTTTTTTTTCTTTTTAATTTTCTAGAATCACAGAAGGTGAGGGTTGGAAGTGACCTCTGGAGATCATCTAGTCTAACCCCCCTGCTAGAGCAGGATCACCTAGAGTAAATCTCAGAGGAACACATGCAGGCAGCTTTGGAATGCCTTCAGAGAGACTCCACAACTTCTGAGCAGCCTGTTCCAGTGCTCTGCCACAGTCAGAGTGAAGAATTTTTTCCTTATGTTTATGTGGAACCTCTTGTGTTCCAGTTTGTCATAATGATCTGTTGATATGCAGATCTTTACTTCTGGCTGTGGGAACAAGTCAGTGATGTTATGTTTTTGTGGGTGATTCAAGCTAACAAAGGGGTCAAAACACAGCATGATTGTGATTACAGTCATAACAACATTTAAAATTTAAGCTAAAACTACAGTTATGACCACTTTGTCCTGAATTTCCATCAATGCTCTTTAGCTTTTTATTGTGTGGTTTTATTTCTGCACGCTCCTCAATATTAGTGCAGGTTATTAAAGTGTCCCACATTTGCCTTGTTCTTTATTCTCCTAGGATTTTAATGCTAATTTAAAATGCTAGCACATTGTTACAGGAGAGACTGGGTTGTGGCCCTTCAAAGGTAGTTACATTTCAGGTGATAAAATATGTGCTTATAGAAACATACACATACGGGACAAGCATAAATATGGAAACTTTCATTAGGTGTCCTGTACCCAAAATACCGATATATATACACACTTTCAAGAGTTATATTAAGTAAAGGTCTTTATTTATTGGTGCTTGTTCAGAACACAGACTGCTGTAAAATTAGTCTTCAATGTTCAGTCCTATGAGCTAAATGTGAGCCTGTCCTTTGAAGCACATTACACCTCAGGATGTACACATATGCAGTTGGTGTGAGCACAAGTTGCATGTGCTTATCAGAAGTGGAACTAGAACTGAACTGTAAACCTACCTTGGGTGAGTTCTCTTGAGTGGATTTTAAGCCTAACAGTGAATGTATATAATACTTTGCATTACTCGTGAGCCCCATGATAACCTATATTAGTTGGGTTTTTTTTTGTGATGGATAGATTATGAAAGCAGAATTTAATTATTTTGTGGAATAAGACCCTGAGCCACAGCCATTTTTTAGTACAAACCAAGGTCAATTCCCTGCCAGTCTGGTAAGGAAAGAGGTCACTTAAGCCCCTCAGAGATATCTCGGAACACCTCAGAACTATTTCTGTCTTGCAAAATGTTTAATTTCCATATCTGTTGATCCAGAAAGAAAATGTCAGGGTAGTACAAGTAGTTTTATTGTCATCTGAAAGGTAAACACAGCTAAATTGTCAGCAGATCTATTTTGAATTCATTTAACTTGATCTGTTCTACAACAGGCTTGAAGTTGCACACTTATTTGTCTTCTATGAGGTGCTGGAATTTTACTACTTTCAGAAGATAGGATGGAATGAGAAGCCACATCTTTTAAATTGTGCTGAGTGTAATTAACAGTTGTTGCACTATTGGACATAAAATATAGTGTCTTGATTCTTTTGGTTGCAGTCCCATGACACCAAAATTTCCAGAAGAAATTTAGTGAATTTGATGCAAATTTGGTTCAAAATCACCAATAATATAGAAAATAATAAAATATAATTTCTTGGTATTGCCACATGGTTCAGGTTACTTATCTCCTAGTTGAGAATAGCATGATATACATCTGTTCATGACAACAAGGAAATTACAGTTAGGTTAAGTGTAAAATATTTATCTGTATTTATTTTCTGATTATTACCTTAAATTTTACCTTCAGCTTTAATCTGTGGTGCTTCTGTTATATAGATATATACTTTGCTGGCTGGTATGTAGATATATATAGACCTTATTTCTGTTTAATTTCTTGTTATAAGTTATATTTCTGTTTAATTTCTTGTTATAGAGACTGCTTTCTTTAAATATCTACATCTATAGCAAGGAAGCCTAAATCCTTGTTTTGAGTGTATATGACCAAAACAAGAATTGTGACAGTAATAGTAAAACTTCTAGAACATTTTTCCTTCAGTCAGAAATGCTTAGAAATGGGAGAGAAATCAACACTACTGACTTCAAAGTTCTTGATGCTTTGATATTGAATGGCCTTTATAGCATGCTCTCTCTCTTATGATCCCTGACCATTCACAGAGCAAGAAGCCTGGTGCAGGACCACAGTTGATGACTGGTTAAAAGAACACAGTGTGGTTGCAATCCAGCTGCACAATTGTGCTGGCCTTTCTTCACAGTTGCATGAGAAAGCACAAGCTAGGACATAGATTGAGAGATTTAAGATTCAGTACTAGCACCAAAAAAGGTGCTATAAAATATTTGAACAAAATTTCAGATGTCCATCCCAAGAAGGGTTTTTTGGTTAAAGAGTCTGGAAAAGTAGGGAAATTGCTTTTCCTTGACTTTTCTTTAAGCAGTCTAGTAGCTTATTGAATCATAGAATGTTTTAGGTTGGAGTCAAAGATCATCCAGGTTCAACTAGAGGGACACCTCCCACTAGAACAGGTCACTCAAGTCCTCATCTAACATGGCCTTGAACACCTCGAGGGAGGGAGCATCTACAACCTCCTGGACAACCTGTTCCAATGTCTCACCACCCTCACTATAAAGGATGTCCTCCAAACAACTAGTTTAAATCTCGCCTCTTCCACTTTAAACCCATTAACCCTTGTCCAGTCATTACAAGACCTCTTAAATAGTCCCTCCTCAGCCATCCTGAAGGCCCCTTTCAGATACTGGAAGGCAACTACAAGATCTCCTTCTCTTCTCCAGGCTGAAGAGTCCCAACTCTTGTAGCCTGTCCTCATAGGAGAGCTACTCCAAGCTCTGATCATCTTTGTGGCCCTCCTCTGGACTCGTTCCAACTTGCTTCAACATTTGATGTCCTTCTTGTGTTGGGGGCTTGAGAACTGTACACAGTATTCCAGGTGGGGTCTGATGAGAGCAGAGTAATGGGTTGGGGGGTTGGAGGGGGCCTTGCTGGCCACACTTCTCTTGATGCAGCCCAGGACGTGGTTGGCTTTCTGGGCTTGTTAGAGTAACTTTTTATCCCACCAATTTTTTCTCTTTTGCCTTGTAGATCTTAGAATAAGACACAAGTACATTATATATGTTTGGGATAATCATACAGGTTTTCTGTCAGAACCAAGATCTTGATGTTGTTCTACTAAGGGCACTAATAGGACACATTCAATTAATGGGATCAAAATATTAAAAGATTATTTTTAAAGACCACACAAATATAGTCATGGAGATACAAGAATATTGTGTCAAAAGCCTTGTTAAAGTTGAGGTAAATGACATCAACTGTTCTCCTGTCATCCACAAAGGCAGCAACTTTATCCTAGAATGTAATTAATTTACAAGATGGTGACTAATAAGGCATAAATAAAGGGTGAAATGTTCACATTGATTCTGGTTTGATCTACCCTGCTGACATTTAGGGGACAGGAGTGTATTGTCCTAAAAATTGCAACAGTAAAACCAGCTGAAACCTCAGACTGAGTAGCAAGCTCCATGGATTGACTCCATGGGTCTGGTCTTTTGAAGTAAGCTCTGATATCATATGTGAAGCCAAGGTTTTCACATACACATTGAGAGCAGGCTTAAGTTAACTTTTTGGGCATGTTTTAATTCCCAGAATGTTCACCTTTATTTTCCTTGTGCTTGATGGTAGTGTTTCTAGATGAGACTACACATATGTGGCCATGTTTTGGTCAAAGAGCTTAAAATATAAACTACTTTAAAAATATGTAGTGACTAAATCCTGGGTCATTCTAGTTTGAGAAGCAATGTAAGGACACATTCTACCATGATTTATACTGTGCTACTTAAACTTCAAAGTTATGACACATTCCAGACGTACATTAAGATACTGCAACAGTGAGGTAACACCTCAAATACTGTGTTCAGTTTTGGGCCCTTCACTACAAGAAGGACATTCAGTTCCTGGAGAATGTCTAGAGAAGGACAATAAAGCTGGTGGAGGGTCTGAAGAACAGGTCTTGTGAAGAGCAGCTGGGGGAATTGGGGTTGTTTGATCTGGAGAAAAGGAGGCTGAGGAAAGACATTTTTATTCTCTACAGTTCCCTGAAAGGAGGTTGGAGTCAGATGGGCACTGGTCTCTCAAGTAACTAGTGATAGGACAAGAGGAAATGGCCTCAAATTGTACCAGGGAATGTTTGGATTTAATATTAGGAGAAAATTATTTCCTGAAAGAGTTACCAGGCATTTGAACAGGCTGCCCAGGGAGGCAGTCAAGTCACCATCACTGGAAGTATTAAAATATGTATGGATATGGTACCTAGGGACATGTTTTAATGGCCATGCTGGTGTTAGGTGTTTTCCACCCAAAACATTTCTATGATTCTATGACATGCTGGAAAAGATACATTAAAACTTGGGGTTTTTTTCTGTTATTTTTCTGCTGAGAGCAGCAGTAGAAGGTCAGTTTACAATTTTTAGGGAGACTGCACAAAGTACTAATATAGTGTTGGGTACTCAGCTCACATCAACTATTCATTGTTTTCCACATGCTGTTTGACTATGGGAATATAGAAGCATTTTAAACATGGATAATACATGTGACATATTTTGTTTCATTCTTTAAGAAACTAGATTTTTTTAAAAAATAATTTCTCTGAATTCTTTCATTTTAATTTCCACATAGAAGAAAGGCCATTTTTTGAGTTATAAATACTGAGCATACCTTTGCTATAGAAGTAGCACAGAAATCTTACCTGTAGATATTAGAATATTACATCATGGCTTGCTGAGAGTCTGTCTTTGTTGAGTATCTTGACAGTTGCAAAGAGATAAATTTTAAACCACAACCTTTTCCAGGAAATCAGATAATTTGCCTCTAAACATTTTACTTTTTTCACATTATGAGTATGCCCAATGCTACTGATTAGGGAAAAGCAAGATTCTGTGAAATTTTAGCAACATATTTGATTGACATTAACAATTATGCAGTAATTGTAGTATTTACCAGTACTTTCCATAGATTTTTTTGGTCATGAATGGTCATCTTCTATCCTAATGCAGTACAGATAGTGAATACTGTGCCTCAGTAAACACTGGACAATTTTTGATGGCATTAGAGAATCAAATTTTGGAATTTGAAGGGGAAAAAAGGGAAAGGAAGAATTTTGGAAGTCCAGATATAAGACTTTTATCTCACTCATTTATTGCTTTCTGGAATTCTGACAAATCATGGCTAGAGAGACACCAGAATAATTCACTAAGCAAAGTGTTAGCTAGGGTGGATGTTTTGGAACTTGGGACAGAACCTTGCAATCTCTGCACCCCCAGCAAGAAGTTTAGATACCCTGAGAATTTTAACAAGAGTGATCATTTTCAGAACTACCTGCCTGTGGAAGGAAAGGCTGAACTACCTTATCACAAGGGAGCAAAAATTGCCATTTGTCCTGGAAAAAAATGTTAATCTCTGGATGCCTCACAGCTGGCAGCCCTCAGGATGTCCATATGGTAGATATGTAATCAAATTGAGAAGTAGGGAGAGCAGTGCTGAATGGGAAACTTTGGGTCCTTAGTCTAGGATAATTCTAAGATGATATTCATCTATATTTAAAAAGAAAGCATAGAATCATAGAATTGCTTGGTTGGAAAGGACCTTTAAAATTATCAAGTCCAGCTGTTATCTAACTCAACCAAGCCTGGTGCTAAACCATGTTTCTCAGTACTACATCTTTGCATCTTTTAAATGCCTCCAGAGATGGAGATTCAACCACCTCACTGAAGAGCTCATTTCAGTCTTTGAGAACTCCTTCAGTCAAGAGGTTTCTTCTCGTAGCCAATATGAACCTCCCCTGGTCCAACTTGAGGTCATTTTCTCTCATCATATCACTTCTTATTAGGGAGAAGAGACCAACACCCTAACCTCACTCCAGCCTCTTTCAGGTAGTTGTAGAGAGTGAGAAGGTCTCCCCTTATCCTCATTTTCTGTAGGCTAGATGATCACAGCTCTGTCAGCATCTCCTCACAAAACTTGTTTTCCTGGGTTAGCACAGCCCAATCCTGCAAGCCCCACCTCACACACAGATGGGAGGGAAAGTAAAACAGAAAACACTGAATTGAGATAAGGAGTTTAATGAAATGATACAATACACAATTACCCTTGCCTGTTTAGTAGAAAAGCAGAAGCAGCAGCAGAATCACAGAATGTTAGGGGTTGTAAAGGACCTCCAGAGTTTGAGTCCAACCTCTCTGCCAAAGAAACTGCAAACATAAATGCAGTGGGTTTTCAAAGTCTTCAGAGAAGGAGTCTCTGCAACCTCTCTGGGCATCTTGTTACATCCCTCGCTATAAAGAAGCATCTCACCAACAGCTAGCAATGAAATGACCAATACTGGAAACTGGAAGGTGAAATGTGAATAGGAAGCCTCTCCTGTTATAATCTGAACTTCAAGACCCATGATATTTTGCTTGAGTAAGCAGTTCATTTTGAAGTTGGCATGATGTCAACATGGTACTGAATACACATCATCAGATTCAACACAAGCTGTGACACCTGTTCCCTAGACTGTTCACCAGCTTTGCTGCCCTTCTCTCGACCCACTTCAGCAACTCAATGTCTTTCTTGAGTGAGGGTCCCAAAACTGAACCCAGGACTCAAGGCGTGGCCTCACCAGTGCTGAGTACAAGGGGAGATAACATCCTAATGGAAACTTACCTTCTATTTGTAGAAGTTACTGACCATATCCTAGTACATCAATAGTTTTCTCGAAAATTAATACAGCCTTAAAGGTTGTGCAGCTACAGTTCACATTCTGCCCTTCAGCTACAGCAGTGCAGAAATTGCTTGTGTTAATCTGGCTGTTCAAATCCTCTTCACTGTTATTGCCTTAAAGTTTATGACCTTTAGTTTTTTCACTATAACCCACATTCTTTGTTCATAGGTACAGGACTTTGGAAATTGGCATATTCTTCAGATGAGTTGAATCTGCCAAATGACACAGTCCTGTGTATGTAACTGGCTTGTCTCCAACACACTTTATCACACCACTAATACGTGTTATCTGCATATTTCAGTAGCATATAATTTTCCAGAATACCAGTGAAGATCACAGAATCATAGAATTTATTTGGTTGGAAAAGGTGTCCAAGGTCATCAAGTCCAACCATTGGCATAACATTACCATGGCCATTTAACCACTTCCCAATGTTCCATGTCCACACATTTTTTTAACACCTCCAGTGACAGTGACTCCACCCCCACCCTCTCAGGTAACCTATTCCAATGCCTGACCACTCTTTCCATAAACATTTTTTTCCTAATATCCAATTTATTCCTCTCTTGACATAATTTCTGGCCATGTCCTCCCATCTTGTTACCTGATGTTAGAGAGAAGAGACTGAACCCCAGCTCACTTAGCTTTCTTTGAAGGATTTGTAGAGAGCAATGAGGTCTCCCCTCAGCCTCCTCTTCTCCAAACAAAACAATCTCTTTTCTCTCAGCTGCTCTTCATAAGACTGTTCTCCAGACCCTTCACCAGTTTTGTTGCCCTTCTCTGGACATTTCAGCGACTTCTTGTAGTGAGAGCATCAAAACTGAACACATCATTCAAGGTTCAGCTTCACCAGTCCTGAGTACAGGGACATGATCCATTGTAGTGTCATTTGCAAACTTACAGAATATTATACTGTTAAAATATAAGCCTGTGGGATTGCATTAGAAAAAGTCTTATTAAGTATGTATATTTTAACAATTATTTTTTTAAAGAACAGTCTAATACACATTTTTTGTTTCTGCATATATTTTTTTCCATCAGAAATATTTAACTGTTAGAAAGGTGTGTTTTTTTTTTTAATATGCTGATTTTATGAGGTGCCTATTTTATTGTGTGAATGTTGAGGAAGAGAAAGCAAATTTTAAAAGAATGTACAATATCCTAAGATAGCTCCTTTTTTCCTACAAGCTTTAAAATAGTATCAAAGACCAGTTTGAAGTGAGTTTGATTACAGAGTTTCCATGATAATATGTTGGCTGGTGCTAATTATGTCATCATCTTTATCCCATGTCAGCTTTTGTATGATGTCACTAAGGGTCAACATCAGGAAGATTAGCTAAGTGAGACACACCATTCTCTCAGCACCTAATAAAGATTAATTTAAACAGTTACAAGGGCATTGTTTGATGTATTCTGGAGTATCCAAGATGCACATTGACATGTATAACAGGGCATCTAGGTCACAGACAAGGGCAGGTAGATCTGTGCTTCTTGAAGAAGCAGCAGGCTGTGTAGGATGCACATCAACATTTAAAATAACTCTTCATGCCTGTAGCATTTACAGTATTTTTTCACTTCTTTGACCTGCTTCTGAATCTGGATTTTGTGGATCCTTCAGGGGCCTCTGCAGCTTAGTGATTTTTTCTTTGACTGTCAGTGTGGTTAGAAGCGTACTGACAGCATTCTTGAACTGAAATACTTTGGTCTACAAAGACAGGCACATTTGTTTTGCTATTTGCCCCTTCTACATTCATGCAGACTGTTACAACTGGGGTAGCATTTCCAGGTTAAGATCATAATAATTCTCTCGGTAGATTTTTCAGTGGTGACAAACGATGCTGCTTAATGGTTTTCAAACTTTTTAAAAAAACGTAGTGGGCTTAAGGTCAAGTATCTCCTGTTCTGGTCTCCTGTCAAGTCCTTAAACAGTGCAAGAGTTACAGAACAGCACAATGTACTCTTTTCTTATTAATAAAATGAAAATAACATCTTCATCTAGTGGGTAACTTTCGTGTTCTGGAGATATGCTGGTTTGTGTTTTGACATGGAAACTTGAAATCTTCAAGTGAATATAAAATTTTAGGACCTGAGAAGCTATCCAGGGTGTGATCTAAAGATGTAGAGCAGGCACTATGGATGGGTTAAAAGTTGAGATGCCGTAGTCAATGGAGAGCTAAACAGCATGGGAGAAGGTACTTAGAGATTGATTCTGTCCAGTCTGAAGTAATCCCCAGTAGCTGATCAGAGGAATTTTAATTCAAGCTCTAGCTACTATGTTAACCATGAGTAAGTTCAGTTGCCAAAGCATAGGCAGCTGGTGCCATTTTTCATGCAGGAAGATATATGAAACAGGGTTGGAAAATATAGCACATGCCCTTCTGTACCCTTTTTGACTGGCCATTGATGAGATACCTTGCGGTATCTCAGAGAGCATCGCTGGCTGACAATGATGGAAGTTCATGCTTCTGATATATATGCTGGTGTCTTAATTTAACAATGGAACCAGCTTAAAGTAATGCAAAGGTCCCCACCAGAAGGCTGCCCATAGTAGAGGCCAGTGCCTCTAGGTTTAGTAATATCTGGGTTAGGAAATCATCCCTTTAGTATGGAGTAAATCCCACTACCATGAATCAGAAGATGACTACCAAGAAGCAGAACTACATCAGTAGCACAGAGCCTCGTGAGAGTGGCCCTTTCTTTCCACCCAGTCCCTATCACTTAAAAATGTTGTGCTGGCTCTTTCCTCCTGATGTAGTGCTTTGAGGAAGCTCCTTAAAAGCACCCCTTTGATTTCTTCCTTGTTAATTATTTCCTGTGTTAAGGTACTGGTCAAAGAAAGTTAGGTGATAAAAGGGTTAACTGCAAGTCATTTGGACATTTTTACAAGAAATATGTGACATTCTTACCAGATACCAATTCAAGGATATTGCTACAAAGCCGTGATTGATTTTTTTTTTTTTCTGGGAGAATTAGAGTCCCATGGTCAATTTCTGTACTTCCTGACCTTTGTAAGATCATGTCTCTGTATGAACCACTGCAGATCCGTCTTATCATTCTGTTCCCCCATGTCCAAAGTAGCCAATGATACAGACATGAGATATCTTTTCCCTGACACAGTCTCTCAACATAGTTCAGTGCAATCTATGTTGTACAAAATTTTTAACAACCAGCTAACCTATATGGTTAACTTTCAAAAGTCTGGTGACAATAGTACGTGCAAAATCAGAAGAGATAAGTATAAATCAGTATTTATGATACTTTTGAGATCTAATCTGCAACCCTTGCCCCTGTCTGGTAAATATTCAAAATAGTTGTTTATTTGTTATGCATAGAAAGATACATTGCTTAGGTATGGTGTTTATAAAATTAAAGTTTTAGCCCTATGCACCAAGTAAGCACTTCCCTGAAATTTGAAAATTACATCTAAACAATGCAAGGTCATAATGCCATGTTAAATAATGTGAAAGTTCCAATGATGACTCTTAATCTCCTTATCAGTCGTTATTCCTTCTTTGTCCTCCTGCAAAGTGTGATTAGAAAGCAACCTAGAGTGTGTGACTCCTTGGCTTTAGTTTTAAATGATACAGAAATCTATTGAATCCTTGTTTCAGGATATATGGGAGTAATCAGGGGTTTATGTCAGAAATATACCTTCAAAAAGAGGAACCAGCACTTAGTCTCACACAATTTGCCATGAAAGCAGGGCATGCAAAAGGGCTGATTAAAGCAAAAATTGGTGCATTTTCTGTTTTAAAATAAACATGAAGATCCTAAAAATCCCCTGTAAGGTAGACTTTCCCTTACAGGATAAAATGGAATTAAAATAGTGTCAATAAATTGTGTGAGAGACTGTATCAGTCTGTGCATTGATAGTCTGTGCATGCAGGATAAGAACATTGACTGCCTGCTAATCTATTCCCAGATGGAGGTGGATGCAGACGAGAAGCGCCATCGCACACGCTCCAAAGGTGTTCGAGGTACGTCTCTTGCTTCAGTAAATCACTCAAGGCCCCTGCTCAGGGTGACCTTCATCCTCCAAAATCTCTTTGCACAATTCATTCTGACCCTTGCTTTTACACAACCTTTCTGGTAATTTTCTGTAGAAGAGGGGTACTTGTAATAGATGATAAATTTTTATATATTTTCCATCTCTCTGCAGTTCCCGTGGAACCAGCCATACAAGAGCTGTTCAGGTTAGTGCTCTGAGTGTAAAATGTATCCCCATTAGCAATTTAGAAAATTCATGCCTTTTAATGGGTATAATGCACTTTCAAGTTCATTGGTGGTTTGCTCATGCCCTGCTGCACTGATGAAATTAATTCCCTCAAGACTTGCTAATAAAAAGCATCCCCTCTTTTTTTTTTTTTTTATCCCTTCAGTTATTTGATTTCTCTTTCTGTCTTTGTTGCCCTCCATCTCTGTAATACCTACTGCTTGCTTTTAGTATAATCTTCCTGCAGCACACCAGCACCTTTATAATTAATTCACTCACTCTCTTTTGCAGCTGTCCCACTCCTGGTTGTGATGGCAGTGGTCATGTTAGTGGCAAATATGCAAGGCACAGAAGGTAATATCTGCAATTTCTCATAGTTTAGTGAAGAAATTTGGTAAACAAATTATCTTGCATGACCTTGATAAGCCAAACAATGATAAAAATTAGTAATTAGACATTGCAGAGGACTTTTTTTTTCCTTTCTGACTAGCATTTTTGCTGAGGAATCTCATTCCTGTCATCAGTGTTCTCTTGGTTTTTTTCATACCATTCTCTTGCTTATGTGTGGCAATTTAAAATTTGGACCTACTGACATGTCAGTGCCAGAGTGCCTCTTGTTATTTAATCTGTTTTATAATTGAATAAAAACTAGCTTCTGACCATTTTAAGTTTGCTGATCAGTTTAGATTTAAAGATGATAGTCTAAGACAAATCAGTGATGATAAGACTTTAGGGTTCAAATGTTATAGAATAGTTATAAATACCTTTACTTCATTTTCTAAGCCATTAAATGTGGAGCCATTTCCTTTAAGAAAATGTTTTTAGCTGTTTATTGTTAATAATATATCAAGACAGCATGTGTTACACATAGTACCTGTGCTTCAAAATAATTTAGAGCTCAGTCTACATTTCTGCGTCTGCAGTGTCAATCTGCAGTAGTGTTGTACATCTGGAAGAGCAGCATTCCCTTCCTCAGCCATTTGTCCATGAAATTCTCATGCAGTATTTTGAAAATTTAACAGCTCTAGAATACATGAATTTTTCTCATGTGCTCTGCATTTCATTTGGCATATTTTATACAGCAGCTCGCTGCAGGAGATGAAATGGATGATGTTTTGGCCATCTCTCATCTGAATGGAGGGAGATGTTCAAACTACTGTTAAACTCTCTTGAAACTGTTAAGATATTTTTTCATTCTTGACTTTCTCAGGTTTAAAAGCACTTAGGGTGTTTATGAGAACATGCATTTCACACCAAATCTAATAACTGCTTTGTAATGAGGATATATGGCTTTTATGAATTAAATTGAAATTGCACATTTGTGGTTAAGGCATTTATTTGAAATCACTTGTGACTTCTAAATTCAGGCTGTGGTTTTCTTCTGTCCATTTTCTTCATGTAAATACAAGCCTCACTAGTAATTAATGAGTGGCACCAAACACTCCTTTTCCCTCAGAAATTTTACGAGCAGTCAACAGTTAAATGACATGATTATAATGTCCTTTCTAGTTACAAGATTGTAATAACACACATTTCTTTGCACTTCATGGGATTTGCATGCAAATTTCAAAACCAAAAGTATTGGAATATACAGAGAGAAAACTCTTTAGCTTAAAACAAACAAAAAAAAAAAATCTAACTTCCGTATTGCTCTAACTTCTTAGTGTCCATGTTTGTATAAAATCCCTCTCTTTTGGGAAGGGGGGAGAAAAGAGATGTGAGGTTTGGAAAGATTACACAGAGTTTTGAGATGCTGATTCCATATTTTGCTTTCGTGACATGATTCTGGTATGTCAGTAGACGAACAGACTGAATCTCAGAGCTGTTAATTAAATGAAATTTTGGGCAGATGCGCAAAGAATAGATTTTGGAAATACATCAAAATCCCCTTTTTCCTTTCTTTTTTTTTTTTTTTCCCCCACTACTGGCTAAACAATTTGTAGTTTTTAAATGTTTTCTTGTCATCCTGATTGCCAATCCACTAATCAAAATATATTTAACCAATATATATCTTATTTAGTGTAAAAACACATAGTTCTTTGTGGAAGTTTACAACCTATGTATCTATTTTCTAGTCAGTTTTTATCTAGTCCAACTAACACCTACTAAACTTAAGTTTTTGAAAGAACTGGATGGTTTTTTTGTTTTTTGTTTTTTGTTTTTTTTTTCCTATTGCTATTTAGATGGGAAAGACCCTTGAACATTTATTTCAAGGAAATCAGACTGGCTTAAAAATTTGATGTGTTCAGGGAATTGCATATCTCAGCTGATGCCTAACTCAATTCCGTTTAGACCTGCTGAGCATTTTAATGAGGTTAAGACCTTTCCATTCACAATACCAGACCAGCTCATTATTAGGAATGTAATGCATTCACTTCCACTAGATGTAGTCAGAGCTCTCCAGAATTCCATTTCTTCTATAACATCTTGAATTCTATGGAGTTTCAGGGTGGTTTTGTTTTTGTTGCAATTTTATCCTTGCGATACCAATGTGACAGTGAAAACCTTATTTGGATACATGAACTGAAATAAACAGATCTCGAATTTGTGGACAGATTCAGGGAACAAGATGTTGTTCTGCTGATAAAATATTAGGTAAAAGTTAAAATGGAGTTTTATCCTGTATTTTGTGCATCAGTTGTATTTTTTCATTATGAAAGGGCTGCAATGTTATGGCTAGGTAGGGAAACAAGCTGGCCTTATTTCCTTTGAGGTATATGAAAACACAAGACTGGTACTAGTTAGGGTAACAGTGGCAACAGCTTGTATCATTTCCATCTTTTCAATATTTCTTTTGTGTGAAATCTGAGTTTGAAGTGAAATCTTGCATGACTGGATTGGTACTTTACTTTGAGCTCTTAAGTTTAGAGCTTAATTTTACCTTGTTAGCTGGACATGCTGATAGACAGCTAAGATGGACAGGTTTCTTTGCAGGGTACTTGACTGCAGGACACTAGGATCTTTCAAATTAACTCAGTGAAAGAACTTTTCTCCAGTGACTACATGGGAAATTCAGAAAGGTTAGCATCCCTGTTTGGGCACTGAGAGAAATTTCCCAAAGTTAAGTGGTATGTCTGCCTTCTTTGGAGCAGGTTAATCTCTTTATATTTTACTAAGAAACCCAAAGCTGTCATGAACTTTCTGCTACTCTCTGTGATGCACAGCATGAGGCAGTGCTCAGATGTAAAGTTTACTCAGATAGGTCTTCACTACCTGTTATTTATGTTCCCAGGCACCAGCACCATAACTACTAAGCTCATGCAGTTAAAGAAATGCCTGTATCTTTGCAATATCAGGTCCTAAAAAGTCAAAGTAAAAACAAAGGTTGGGAAAGATGTGGAAACAAAACCAAACCCAAGAAATAACAGACAATAACCAGAGAAAATTTAAGGAAAAACTTCTTTACTTCAAGGGTGTTGGAGCACGGAACAGGCTGCTCAGAGACCTTTTGGAGTCCCCTTCTCTGACGACTTTTAAAAGTCCACCTGGAAGCATTCCTGTGTAACATGATCTAAGTGACCCTCTTCTGACAAGGGAGTTGGATTAGATGGTTTCTGGAAGCCTCTTTCTACCCCTACCGTTCTGTGATAGTATGTGACTCATTTGGATAGTGAATGGAAAGAAGAAAAGAATTCAAATCTTAGAAGTGGAACAACAGACCCTCTCCCTGGACTATGCTCCTGATACTTTATTCACTTGATGGCTTTTCAGACCCATTGTGCATAGCAGCATAATAATGAACTGCATTCTTACATGTTCAGAGCTGTGGGTTAATTTTGAGAAATGAGTTTGGTACAGATACTTGAATACTCATAGCAGTGAACTATCTACCTGGGTCTATAGCTGTTACCCAAAACATACTGAAGACTGTTCCCACAACAGTGTTTTCTGGACATATGTTGGCTAAGTGTCTGAAGGAAAATTTGAGTGTTTCATTGCAGTTAGTAGGAGTGTTTCCATTTTCATTAATCAGCTTTTAAGACAATAGGGTTCACATTCCGCATATGCAAATATCAATGTAAAGCAAGTCTAGTTTGTGGTCTGAGAGCTGCAAATGCAAATCCCATATGTACTCTAGAATTAAACTGGCCTGTGCTATTTGCTGAGTAGATATGAATGACAGTTTTAGAAATATTACACCCTACTGAGCTTCTATGCAGTTAGCTTTTTTTTTTTTTTTTTTTTTTTAAAGACATGCCTAAGTTTTACTATGCCAATACGTATGTGGGCACACTATAAAACCCTGACTAGGTTCCATTAAAAAGATACTGATTAGGTACAATGGCCTATTCTCAAGTCTTCTTAACAGCATAGGGGTTGGTGTTGGTTTTGCTTCTTTTTCTCTTCTTTTTTGCTCAAGTAACAAAAGCAATTAGATCCTGTAATGGATTAATCACTTGCCGTAATGCCACATGCTTCAGAATGAAACATGTTCTAGCAAGTAAGAGCCCTAAACAGAATGTTAAGATAGTAGAGTGGCACTATGTATATTAATTTAGGATTCTTTTAAGGCATGTATCAGTGCATGTTTGAAAGCAGACAAAGCCATCATGTAGAGATTCAAATAAAACACAATCTTAGCCTGAAACCATACGCATCAAATTTCAGTGAAGAATGAATTGTTAAGTATAAATGAGAAACATTTCAAATTTAAAATGGAAATACTGATAGAGCCCTTGCTATATCATGAATTTCAATTTGCTTGCTGAAAATAAGAATTCAGATTATATAAACTATCTTAACCATTTAATCTAATAAGAAATTCCATGTGCCTTTTCTTCACTTCTTATTACAGTAAGTGATATTTTTTTTTGCGTTAATCACTGATACACTGTTTTGAAAAAAAAGAAGTGAGTCTCAAAAAATGGAGAGAGATTGTAAAATAATCAGGTCTCTAATATATGAGTCCTTTCTAATCACAATGCATTGTGTTTTAATTTTCCACCAAATTTCTCAATATCACCAGGTCTTTGTTGTTTTACTAGAGTGTCTCTGTTTCTGTTATGTTATACAGATAGAATTGTTTTGACCATATTTCAGTTTTATAAGCATGAGACTTGTCACTTTATACAGCAGATTTATTTGAATTTATAATTACTTGAGAGTTCAGCATTGCTGTTTTGATTAGGACACGCCCCACATACCCTTCTATCACCCTGGCATTATATACTGTATTTTACTTATCTATATTTTAGAATAGAGTGCTGAAATAATTCAGGCTCCAAAACTTCAAAATTAAAAGGCTCAAATTTCTCTCTCTCTTATTAGAGAATTATTGAATTTCTGTGTCTTCTTGTGCCATATTTCTTATTCAATTTTTTTTTTTTTCATATACCTTTTCACCCACCAGTTTGATTGCCATGGCTGCAGCCGTGGGTGAATAATTGCCTGTCTTCACAGGAGCATGTTCTGGAGCTAAAGTCGAGTGCTTGCTTCCTGATGTATGCCTCATTTGGATTCTGCCGACAGCCTAGGGGCTGTATTATTCATGCCTTGACAGATAGCACTCACTAAAAGCTTTGGAACAGGGCCAGGTACTGGCAGAGAGATAGTGGAGCATTGCAACTTGCAACTGAGAGGAGCATCTATAATACAAAAAAAGAGAAATCCTCATACCTCCCTTTTCCTGGTCTCACTTTGATGGAGAATTCATTTGCATCAAAATAAAATACCCTAAAAATAAATATTTTTTTTTTCCTAAACCATGCCTGAAAGTTTTAACACAATTTTCCACGTTTAATTGCAAAGCTGATTTTAATTAGGAAGGCCCTGCATGTGAAAAATGAAGATTCACTTGGGTGAGTGTAACACATTGCAGTGTCTGCTGAATGCTCTAATTAATGTATGGCTGCTGTACAACAGGGTGCACTGTGGGATGTTTATGAAAAATTCTGTGCACGCAGCCAGTCCGTCCGTATTTTAGTTCTTGAATCTACAAGAATAAATAACTTCCCCTCCCCCCCTGCCTTTTTTTTATTCCTTATGAGACATCATTGTACATGCCATCACTCCATCCATAAACTTTATGGCATGCCTGTCCTTTTTAGTGTTTGTCAACGCTATTGTAAATCAGAAGCCAAGACATACATATTTTAACATTAATTTGATAGGAGAGCATGGCTGCACGCTGTGTACAACCCCAGGTTCACTGATGTGTTTGTGCTAAAGCCTGTCCACAGAACAGTGAGGTTCTTGTTGCTTGCTTTTATGATACCAGGAAAAATCCCACTGAATGCTGGATGTATAGAAAAATGCATGTTAACTTTTAAGATGATAGCCTCTATTACCTTACATTATTTTTTTTAATAGTGTCAAATAATGATGAAATGGTTCTCTGGATGTTTACATGAGGGAAAAAAAATCATACTATGACCCTCCCTTTGTGATTTGATTCTATTTAATTTAATGATGTATTTTAGTGGGTTGTGATAAATACCAATAATGACATTATAAATACATTTTATATAAAATTGTCCACCATGCAGGGTTTGTAAAACAGAAAAGAAAAAAAAACCTCATAAGTGCAGTTTTAGTGCTTTGTTAAGTCCAGATGAAGAGAAATAAGTAAATAAGTGAGGGAGCAGAGGGATTTTCAAACAGAACCCTGCAAACAATAAATAAATGTGCTGACAGAGAATCCATAATGTATTAGAGGCCTGTATTGGCTGCTGTCCGCTTTCAGCTATATATCCTTTGTCTGATTGTTGATTAATGATTAGAAAGGTGCAAAGTTGGGAAGTTGGGTCTGAAACATCAACTAAATATACACCAGCAATTGGTGTGTGGCTCTGCATGCTAGTAGATGTTGTCTAAAGGTGACCACACAAAGGAATCACAGTTCAAATCTTCCTAATGTCGCCTGGACTGGGAATAGCAATTTCAGTGGCAGCAAGTTGCAGGATCTGCCAGGAGTATTAGACTAACAAAGGTGGTGGTGGCATAAAATCAGAGGCAGGAACATGGAGAAAGCTGACCCCACTGTGCAGCAACAGCAAATAGCAGATTTGGGATGTGCTTCCTAGAGTGTTCCTGGACTGAAGTGTTGATGAAATTATATGCTTATATGCTTGTATTTGCTTTTGCCTTGTGGAAAAGATGGGTAATGGTATCTTGGGGTACATCAAGAAGAATGTGGCCAGCAGGTAGAGGGAGTTTCTCTTCCCCCTCTACTCTGACCTGGTGAGGCCACACCTGGAGTATTGTGTCCAGTTCTGGGCTCTCCAGTTCAAGGACAGGGAACTGCAATGGGCTACAAAGACTCGGGGACAAGAACATTTGTCTTATGCACAACTTGGGGCTTTTTAGACCAGAGAGAAGTCTGAAGTCAGATCTTCTCAATGCTTATAAATACCTTAAGGGCGTCAGGAGAGTGGGTCCATGGTTTTTTTTGTAAAGTGGTGTCCAGCAACAGAACAAGAGGTAACTGGCACAGACTTGAACATAGAGTTACATCTAAACATGAGGAGGAACTTCTTTAAATTAAGGGTGGCAGAGCACTGGTGCAGGTTGTGAGTGGTGGTGAAGTCTCCATCTCCAGAGCCATTCAAAAGCTGCCTGGACACCATGCTTGTGTTAGGTAAACTTGCCTTGGAAGCAGAATTGGACTAGATGATTTT
Organism: Psilopogon haemacephalus; assembly: GCA_013396835.1. Taxonomy (NCBI): domain Eukaryota; kingdom Metazoa; phylum Chordata; class Aves; order Piciformes; family Megalaimidae; genus Psilopogon; species Psilopogon haemacephalus. The sequence continues at coordinate 304,237 of VWZI01000464.1, read as the reverse complement.
CAGAGGTCCCATCCAACCCCTACTATTCTCTGATTTCAAATTACAAGGGCTGGGCATGTTTCTCATGTAGCAGTCACCTTACAGTCACAGTGATTTCTGCGGAAGGATCTGTCTGGATATGTTGCCATCAGCCACAAAATAAATGAAAAGCATATGGAAAGTATTTGAAAGAAATTTTTAAAAGTAAAATAAAATAAGTAGCCATACAGGTTTGGTTTTCTTTTCTTTTCTTTGACTGTGGGGAATTCACAGAATCACAGGATCACAGCATGGTGGAGGTTGGAAAGGGGACCTCTGGGGATCATTTAGCCCAACCCACCATGCAAAAGCATGTTCACCTATATTAGGTTGCACAGGATGACATCTTGACACCTTTTGAAAGTCTCCAAAGAAGGCGGCTTCACAAGCTCTCTGAGCAGCCTGGTCCAGTGCTCTGGCGTGCTTACAGGAGAGATTTTTTCCTTATGTTTAAGTGGAACTTCTTGTGTTCCAATTTGAGCCCTCTGTGCCTTGTCCTGCAACTGGGCACAACTGAACAGAGCCCAACCCCATCCTCATGACCTCTATCTTCAGATATGTATATGCATTGAGAAGATCCCTTCTCAGTCTTTTCTAGACTAAACAACCCCAGATCTGTTGGTGTATTATTGTTAGAGAATGCTTCAGTCCCCTCAGTGTCTTTGTGGACTTCTGTTGGACTCTCTCTAGTATTTCCCTGTCTCTTTTGATATAGGGAGCCCACAAGTGGATACAAAACTCCAGGTATGACCTCACCTTGGCAGAGTAGAGGGGGAGGAGAACTTTCTTTGACCTGCTGGCCACATTTTTTAAAGTGCAACCAAGTCTTTTTGACCACAAGAGCATATTGCTGGTTCATAGTGAACTTGTTCACCAGAACTCTTCTATGTAGAGCTGCTTTCCAGCAGGTCATCCCCCTCACCTGTACTGGGGGTGCAGGTGGTTATTCCTTTCCATATGTAGGACTCTGCATTTACTTTTTGGATCTTTATGACTTCTCCAGCCTGTCCTGGTCTCGCCAAATGGCAGCACAGCCTTCTGCTGTCAGTCACTCCTCCCAGTTTTGTATCATCGGCAAACTTACAGAGGGCATACTCTATGCCTTATTCTAGGTCACTGATGAATATGTTGAACAAGACTTGGTACAGTAGTGACCCTTGGGGAGCCGGTCGCTGTAGGCTTCCAACTAGACCCTGCACCACTGATGACATGCCTCTGAGCTCTGTCCTTTGGGCAGTTCTCCATCCTCCTCACTGTCCTCTCATCTAATCCACACTTCCTAAGGTTACCAACGAGGATGTTATGGGAAACTGTGGCAAAAGCTTTGCTGAAGACGAGGTGCACAATGTTCAGTGCTTTTCTCCCACCTATACATCTGGTTACACTATCATCAGAGGCTATCACATTGGTCAAACATGATTTTGCCTTGGTGAATCTATTCTGACCATACCAGATAACTTTACTTTCCTCCATGTGCTTAGAGGTGACCTTCAAAAATGAGCTGTTCCATCATCTTTCTAAGAATATAGTTGAGACTACTGGCCCGTGGGTTCTCGGGTCCTTTTTCCTGCCTGTTTTGAAGACTGGTGTGACACTGGCTTTCTCGCAGTTCTCAATCACCTCTCCTGTTCTCTGTGTCCTTTCAGAGGTGGTGGAGAGTGACTTAGCTGTAACATCAGCCAGCTCCCTCAGCACTCATGGGTAGATCCCATCATGCCTCATGGATTTGTGGGTGTCCATCTTGACTAGACGATCTGTAACCCAAATATTACCAGGGGAGAGTCTTTCTTTCTCTATACTTTCTCTCCCACCTTCAGGGAGGATTCCTGAGGGTCAGTCTTAGCAATAAAGACTGAAGCAAAGAAGCCATTCAGCAACAGCAGCTTCTCTGTATTCATTCAGCAGCTGGCCCACATTTTTCCTGGGCTTCCTTTTGTTACTGATGTAATTGAAGAAGCCCTCTCTGTTGTCACTGGCATCTCATGCCAGATTTAATTCTAACTCATTGTGTACATACGTAATCTGACACGTCATATATTTCTCATAATTGACTGGTCCCTTTTTTCTACATTCTGTAAATATCCTTTTTCTACCTGACTTTTTCCAGAAGCTCCTTAATTCAGCCTTGCAGGTCTCCTGCCTCTATTGCTTGATTTCTTACTCATGGAGATGCACCAACCTTGAACATGTAGGAAGTGGTGCTCTTGAGCTCCCCTACCTTCTAGAGTCCTGTCCCGTGGGATTCCTCCAAGTAGGTCTCTGCAGAAGCCAAAGTTAGCTCTCCTGAAGGTTGGGATTACAATCCTACTTGCCCTGCTTCTTTTTTTGCATGCTCCTGAACTCCACCTTCTCATGGTCTGGCAACAAAGGCTGCCTTCATCCTTCACATCCCCAGCTGGACCTTATTTGTTTGTTAACACAAGGTCCAGCAGCACACCTGTTCTTGTAGAATCTTTCACCATCTGTGTCAGGAAGTTATTATCAACAATGCACAGCGGGAGCCTTCTGGATTGTGTGTGCCTCACTAGGTAGCCTTTCCAGCATTTACCAGTGTGACTGAAGGCCCTCATGAGAATCAAGGCATCTGATACTGAGGCTACTTTCAGCTGTCCGCAGAAGGCCTCATCAACTTCATCTTCCTGATAAAGTGGCCTATAGTAAACACTCACAAGAGTGTCACCCATATTAGGCTGCCCATACACTTTCAGTACGTTCCTCTTTCTTTACTAGGTGAAGCACTATACATTCCAATTGTTCTCTCACAGAAAGAACAACTCCACCACCTCATCTTGCTAATCTTTCTTCCTGAAAAAGTGCATAGCTCTCCATGACAGCATTCCAGTCATGTTAGCCATCCCACCATGTCTCTGTAATGACAATGAGGTGATGGTCCTGTGACTGCACCTACACCTGTGGTTCTTCCTGCTTATTCCCCATGACTCATGCATTGGTGTACAGACATTTCAGAGAGGTATCCCAGCAAGAAGCTTTCCCTGCAGGGGTGTGAGAGGATCCACCATTGTCATACACTCCTCTGAGTGGTTGGCATTGGCTCATATCTTGGGACACAACTGAGGAACATTTGATGCTTCTTTGGTTGGCCTGAGCTATTCCCTGGTTGGTTGGGATAACACAAGCATCACCATCTTGGATCCTGCTCTCTGAGTCTTTCAATTTCAAGCACACCTCACCAAGTTGGCCAGCCTGCTACCAAAGATTCCCTTGACTTTTTGAGACAGGTGTATTCCATCCCTCCCTAACAGGTTATACTCATCAAAGAGTGCCCTATTGTCATAAAACCCAAAATGCTTGTGATGGAACCAGCCATGAAGCCAGGAGCTGATCTTCATTATTCATCTACTTCTGGCTGTCACCTTTTCTACAACTAGTAAAATGGAGGAAAAAACTGGGGCACCAATGTTTTTCACCCTCAAGGCTTTGTAGTCCTGCCCAGGTTGTGGCTCACAACATGATGCCCACAAGGAAGAGTAACAGGGGATAGCAGTAAGTGCTCTTGACAAGTTGTGCACACTCTTGACAATGACTCAGATATTAGCTTCCAGGATATAGCAGACCTCTCATGATTCTCTGTCAAGTTGGCAGATGCCCCTTAACGGTCACCCCTATGAGGACATGTCATTTCTTTTAATGGTATCAACTACATACTAATGGTGAAATTTCTCTATGTAGAGCTTGGTCTTGGGTATCTGTAGGTGTTAAAGCTTCATATCTGTTTCTGGTGGTGATGTTAGAAAGTGAAGTGGAGTCATGACTCTTTGGGTCACCAAGGTCCAGTGTGCCTCTTTCTCAGTTGTATCTGATCTAGGAACATGGTTTTGAAGCTATCTCCATTTCAGCTCCTCTAATGCTGTGTAGCCTTAAGACTATTTCCTGCAATTTGTCCACCTGGTGTAACAAATTGTCAACATGTGAACACCTTTTGCAGGTACTTCTCTTTGCATCAGGAGAAGGGTCTGGGCACTCCCTGCAACCTACTGCCTGTATCCTTCCTGTCCAAGTCCATCTAGGTGGATACATCAGACTTCTCAGGGGTTTATGCTGAAGAAGCATTGCTTTTAGCTCTTAAGCAAGTGACTACCATTTTGGCAGGGACCCAGAGCACTTCCCTGGCCTGTGGATCTACAAACAGGTTGAAGTATCATGCTGATATACTCTGCTGATATACTCTGTTTGCTAACCGAATTAATTTGATTGGTTTGGTAGCTTTGCTGAGAACATTATTATTATATATTATATATGTGTTTTCAGATTGAATAGTTTGTGCTTTTCATAATGGAAAAGGAGATCTACAGAGCAGTTTTTTCACATGCTGAGCAAGGCAGTTCATCTTCCTATGACTTTGTTTCCCCACCTGTAAATAGAATTTAGGGAATCTTATAATGTAAAGACAAAAGCATATATGCATGATTATTATAAACATGGAGCCCAAAACTGTGGTATTTAACTGGTATTTAAATTACAGAATAATAGAATGGTTTGGGCTGGAAGGGAGCTCCTACTCGACCAGGTTGTACAAGACCCCATCCAACATGGCTTTGAACACTTCCAGGCTTGGGGTTTCCACAACTCTTTTAGGCAACCTGTTCCTGTGCCTCACCACTCATGGTGAAGAATTTCTTCCTAACATCTAACTTAAATTGAGTTTCTTCTAGTTTGATGCCATTATTCCTTGTCATACCACTGCACACCTTTGTAAAACATCCCACTCCAACTCTCTGTGAATTCCTTGAATTACTAGAAGGCTGTTGTACAATCTTCCTGTAGCCTTCTTTTCTCCAGGTTGAAAACTCAAGCTCTATCATCTTTGTCATGATAAGGCAATATTACGTTCAGAGGCAATTCTGGTTTCCATATTGCATAATTTGTGAGATATTTTTACAACATTTCTCTTAAAATATTGATTCTGAGCTTTTAAAAGCCAGGAATATTGAAGAAATCTCTTTATTATTGTGTATGCAGTCATGATTATTAGCCTTACACTAAGCCAGAAAAGCCATGAGCAACATTGTGCACTGGGCTGAAGGTACTATAGGAGCTGCCTTCCTCACCTTACCAGCAGTTCTTATGAGCAGTAGCATAGCTGCTGTGTGTGCATTTGAAAAATGGCTTGTAGATTGGAACACCTCAGGTCAGAGCTTTTGAGAAAGGGTAATTTACTGATGAATACCGGTTAGATAGGGAACCCTATCTTGCTCCAGCATCTAGCCAACACAAGCCACATGACTGAAAAAAGCTTTATCCATAGGTGGCACTCATCAGAGAATACCGTTGGCCTGCATCTTATTCTCCATCTCAGTGAAAATTGTCTGAACTGTGCTAGAATCTGGGGAAAAAAAAAAAAAAAAAAGAGAGAGAGAGAGGAGAAATTATGTAAGTAAAATTAAAGTTACAGCCATCTTTTTCTTTCAGATATTCATATTATATGAGATCAGACACCCTGGTGTAGCAATAGAATATGAAGAAAAAAGGAAACCAACTCAGATATGAAGGAATTAGAAAACAATATCTGTCTACCTTCTGCATGTTTTAAATCACCAGCCCAGCCTAGCAGAAAAATCAACATATGTAGAAGTAGAAGATAAATGAGGCACAAAACCAGTAAAGAATAGATAGAACAAAATAAGGCTGTAGGAAAAAAGAGAAAGAGCAGAGGTTTGCTGATGGTTATTTGATGAGTTTTTTCTCCCTAAAAAATACATTATAATGTGTCTTTAAATACTTATATTGAAGTTTTCCAATAAGTTGAGACAGCCCTTTCAAAGACATCACTTCTCATTAATGGCTGATCTGAAGTACAGCTTCTAGTGGTGTCAGCTCTGGACAAGGAAAAGAGAAGTTCTCTTTCTAAGCCATCTTTGATGAAAATAATAAATCTAAATAAATGCATCCATGGTGCAGAGTCAAATGCCCAGGGGACAGATAGCTCCTGAAGACATCCTCAACACTATGCAGCTCAAGACACAGTAAACAGTGATAATGTCAACCAGATAAGTGGACCTACCAAGTTAATTTCCTGGATACTCACCTGCATCACCTCCCCAAGAACATCTTGAAGCTTAGTGATGAAGTGAAAAGAAACTGCAGAACCCAATGTTCTTTGGTATTTACAAAAACCAGCAACATCATACTGTAGGTATGCTGGACAAGAGTGTCATGCTTAGAAGATAATATTGCTGTGCCTGTGTCCTAAATCTATGGTTTATGGTAAAATTTGTAACACTGAAAAGCCAAATGAGAGAGAACAGGGTATGATTGACTTTAAATGCCAATACCATCCATTTAAAACAGCTTTTTTATTCGGTTCCCTGGGGCTGAAACAGACTTCTCTGCAATCAGTATTTTATTTAAAGTAACGAGGAGGTCACTAAATTGGATGAACAAGCAGCGGATGAATGTTTTCTGTCCAGCTGATAATTGTGAAAAAAATTCACCAGTGATAGGCACCACCTCCTATATTCCACTCTCATAATGTCTCCAGGAGAAAATCTTACCTAAACTTTGTGAATGAGGAATACATGTTGCAAATAGAGGAACGGGGATTGTCTAGTCTGGAGACAGGGAGGCTGAGGGGACATCATCTTGCTCTCTACAACTCCTTGAGTGGAGGTTGGAGCAAATTTTTGTCAGGATGTTATGTCCCTCTGTACTCAGCACTGGTGAGGCCACACCTTGACTAATGGGTTCAGTTATGGGTCCTCACAATAAGAAAGGTATAGCGGTGCTGAAGAAGGTCCAGAGAAGGGCAACAAAGTTGGTGAAGGATCTGGAGATCAGGTTTTGTGCAGAAAAGCTGAGGGAACTGAGGTTGTTGTCCTAGTTTGAGCCACAAGCTGCCCATGGCAAAAGGACAAAAAGCCATTTTACCTCTAAAGGAGCAAAATAAAAACACTTGCACAGAATTGAAGGTTAAATATGAAAGTTCTTTACAAATATATACAGGAATACACAAGGTATTTGGGGAAAAGGAATATATACACAAATTAGGCCCAGTTCTTCACACGGGCCTTCCAAAACCTTACCACCACCACCCCCACCCCGCCTCACCCTCAGCAGGCCCAGGAGCAGGCTGAACTGCCCTCCCCCTCCCCCCAAGGACAAGCCTACCAGGCCTCAATGCCCTCCCAGGCTGGACACACCAGACCTGGAGCAGTCCTGAATGCCTCCCTCACATGCCTCACTGCTAGGCCCAGTGGTGTAGCACGAAATTAGCATGCCAGCCAAGGCCTGAGAAGGCTGCTTTCCTCTGCAAACCAAGAGGTAACAGCCGCTGCATGCACTCAAGGAGAGAAGGGAGAAAGAGACAGAATTGGCTGTGGGCTCTCCTTAGAAAGGGAGATGCAGAATGTTTCCACCCTCTGGAGACCATCTGGCACTCTGGAGGAATTCCCTATGGTCCTCAACCTACAACAGTTTTTTAGTCTGGAGAAAATAAAGCTGAGGGGAAATTTTTCATACTCCCCAACTCCTTGGAAGGATGCTGAGATGAGTTGGGTGTTGGCCTCTTCTCCCTAATAACAAGAGGAAATTACCTTAAGTTGTACTAGAGGAGGTTTAGGTTGGATATTAGAAGGAACATCTTGACTAAAATGGTTCTTGAACACTGGAATAGACTCCCAGGGAGGTGGTTAAATCCGCATTCCTGGAAGTGTTTCAGAGACAAAGAGGTAGTACTGATAGACATGGCTTAGCACCAGCTTTGGTAGAGTTAGAGAGTGGTTGAACTTGATGGTCTTTTCCAACTGAAACAATTCTGTGGTAAACACTGGGTATAAATCTTGAATGCATTTGACTTCTGCTTTAAGTCAGCCAGTACAAAGGGTTTACCCTCATCATCCCTCTCTTCTTTTGATCTTAAATCTAAAGTAAAAATGGAACTGCACCTCGGTCAGTGCATTCCCAAGCACAAATCCAGGCTGGGTGGGGAATGGCTGGAGAGCAGCCCTGAGGAAAAGGACCTGGGGGTCTGGGTTGATGAAAAGCTCAACATGAGCCGCCAGTGTGTGTGTGCAGCCCAGACAGCAACTGTGTGCTGGGCTGCATCAAGAGGAGCGTTGCCAGCAGGGCAAGGGGATTCTCCTCCTTTACTCTGTTCTTGTCAGACCTCACCTGGAGTACTGTGTGCAGTTCTGGAGTCCCCAACACAAGAAGGACATGGAACTGCTGGAGAGAGCCCAGAGGAGGGCCACGAAGATGATCAGAGGGCTGGAGCACCTCTGCTATGAGGACAGGCTNTGCAGCAGCTCTGCTATGAGGACAGGCTGAGAGAGTTGGGGCTTTTCAGCGTGGAGAAGAGAAGGCTTCGAGGAGACCTTATAGTAACCTTCCAGTATCTGAAGGGGGCCTCCAGGAGGGCTGGGGAGGGGCTATTCATAAAGTCTTGTAATGACAGGACGAGGGGGAATGGGTTCAAACTGGCAGAGGGAAGATTTAAATGGTATGTTAGGAGGAAGTTCTTTACAAGGCTAAGTGTAGGGTTTTGCACTTTGGCCACAACAACCCCAGGCGGTGCTACAGGCTGGGGATAGGGTGGCTGGAGAGCAGCCAGGCAGAGAGGGACCTGGGGGTGCTGCTAGGTAGGAGGCTGAACATGAGCCAGCAGTGTGCCCAAGTGGCCAGCAGAGCCAATGGCATCTTGGCCTGTATCAGGAATGGTGTGGCCAGCAGGACAAGGGAGGTTATCCTTCCTCTGTACTTGGCACTGGTCAGGCCGCACCTTGAGGTGAGGGGCCTGGAGCACAAGGCCTATGAGGAGAGTCTGAGGAAGCTGAGGTTGTCTAGCCTGGAGAGGAGGCGGCTCAGGGGTGACCTCATTGCTGTCTACAACTACCTGAAGGGAGAGTGTAGCCAGGTAAGAGTTGACCTCTTCTCCCAGGCAACCAGCAACAGAGTGAGGGGACACAGTCTCAAATTGTGCCAGGGGAGGTATAAGCTGGATATTAGGAAGAAGTTCTTCACATTGGAATGGGCTGCCCAGGGAGGTGGTGGAGTCACCATCCCTGGAGGTGTTCAAGAAAGGACTGGATGAAGCACTTAGTGCCATGGTCTAGTTGATTGGATAGGGCTGGGTGATAGGTTGGACTAGATGATCTTGGAGGTCTCTTCCAACCTATTCTATTCTATTCTATTCTATTCTATTCTATTCTATTCTATTCTATTCTATTCTATTCTATTCTATTCTATTCTATTCTATTCTATTCTATTCTACAGTGAGGGTGGTGAGACACTGGAACAGGTTGTCCAGGGAGGTTGTGGCTGCTCCGTCCCTGGAGGTGTTCGAGGAGTGTTGGATGAGGCCTTGAGCGACCTGATCTAGTGGGAGCTGTCCCTGCATATGGTGGGGGGTTGGAACTGGAGGATCTTTGAGGTGCCTTCCAACATAAACCATTCTATGATTCTAAGCATGCGAAAATTTCTAATTTTCTGCCAGGAAACATTTATTTGTGTATCTTGATACTTGTGTCATACTAATGACATAACAGAGTGCATCTCTAATCTCTTACTGCTTATTTCAGTGTAGTAGGGTTTCTTTAAGTCCTCCAATCTGTGATCTATACATCTATACTTCCTCTTTATTTTGTTCTGTGTCAATAGAAGTTAGGTCACATTTCTGCCATTAAGATGTCAGGATGTTTGTATCCTCTTTTCTTGATTGGCTCTTATTTTATGGAACAATATAATATCCAAAAAGAAGAGGGAAAGATACAGTTTTGTAACTTTGAGCAGTCATTTGGAGAAAGAACCCTATTTCTTTTTCTAAAATTCAGACATGTTTTAAAGTGGACTAGATTGGATCCTCTTTTAGTAGCAAGGAATACATGAATGTTAAGCAGTCTTCTGAGATGTCATCACTGGCAAAAGAGAATATTAAATAGAAATTTCTCACATTTGTAAAATCTAGATTAGATAAGGTCTGAGGCTGAGATTGTGATTTCTTTTCTGACCATCTCCTAATCAAAAGACTTGAGTTAATTTCTGTATCTGCAAGAAAAATGAAGGCTCGAGGTGGTTAATTGCAGGAACAGAATTTTCCCCCTACAGAAAATACCAGTCTAGATTAACAGTGTCTACATTCTGCTGCATGGAAGTGCCTACTTGTCCCTGGGTATAAGAAGAGGAGCAGACATACCTCACTTGGACATTAGGATGTCATTGCACAGCTCTGCATATAAACTGAGATCTGTAGTGCCTTCCCTCCCTTGGTAAACTTGTAGTTCGTGACTCTCTCTCTTCTACCACACAAGAAATCTGCGTCACAGCCAGAAGTTGAGTCATACCTCTGAATTATTCTACAGTGCCTTTTGCTTTAGACCACCCTTCTTATAATAAAAGTTCATTTATATGAAGATTAGCAAGTGTTTTTTATTGTTTTTGAGTATTTGCAGAGACAGTAAGACTTACGTGCTAGAAGAATTGATTGTGTTTAGGAGAATTTATGTACTGTTTGGGCATGGTTTCTCCTAGGATGAATTAAAACTGGATATTAGAAGAACTTCTTGACTGAAAGGGTTTTCAAAAACTGGAATGGGCTGCTGAGAGAGGTGTTTGAATCCTCATCCCTTGGAGGCATTGAAAAGATCCAGAGATATGGTGCTGAAAGACATGGTTTATCACCATAGCAGAGTTAGATAGTGGTTGAACTGGTTGATCCTAAAGGTCTTTTCCAACTGAAACAATTCTGTGATCAATGAGTGTTAGGGGTTCCTTGGTTCTTAGTACCTATAAAAACTACTTCAGGCAAAGGGGACAAGCAGTCAGTCATCTCAGACAAAAGAGTATGTATGTTGACATATATATGATGAATGTTCTCTGACATGAGTCTTAAAGGTGTGCTAGTCTCCAAGCAAGCGAACAAACACAAACACACATCAAACTAATTTTGAAAGTTATTTCAGAGAGAATTCTCTGGATACCCCATACTTAAGTCATGTCTCAACTAGATGGATGTCTTCTCCTCAGCCAGTTGACTATGCTAACTGCATTTAATGCTCATCAAGCTTTTTCAACTGTTAGTTTAAAAAACCTTTCACAAATCTTAACACAGTAGTCTCAGTGTGTTTTGTGATGTTAAGCATCTGATTCAAATGACACTAAAGGTCATATTGCTTATGATGTTTTAATACATTCATGAGATTCACTGACTTAAAAGACTGGTTATAGCAATTTTTTACCAGTATACATATCTATCTGAAAATGTAGGAATAATCCTGGCAGAATGCAGTTGTATGCCTTTAATTTGAGCAGGGTTTTAGAATGAAAATGGCAAGACACTTAGCTCTTCTTTTTAATTCCATGCGACGTAAGGTATCACCAGCTTTACAGTCTTCTGTCCCTTCCACAATGGTAAATTTCAGTGCTAATGGCAAGGAAAGTGTACTTCCAATTCATAGCACAGTCTCTGCAGCACCAAGGTGTTCCTTGCAAATACTGACCTACTCAGAACTGATGTGGCCTGACTATGCTTAGTTTGAGAGACCTATAGAGATCACGGAGGAAGACAGGTTCAGAAACTGAGTCAGAGCTATAAAACAAATATTATTTTAGAAAGAATGCAAATAAATTCTGAATCCCATGTTAGCTTCATATCTTAGCAGTCAAGTTTGCTACTTCCTGTTTATTAAAAGGATGTGGGAGGAACGATTAAAGAGCTAAAAGGGCATTGACTAAAAGTGGAACCACTCATTTAAGACGTTAGTGTTTTAGCAAAGCTATAAACCAGTAAAAATATTTAGTTTTTTTCTATCTACTATAATTTTGACTATTCTTTGAAAACTGTAGCTGTCAGATTTGGAAACCACAGTGTAGTGGACACCTATGCTAGAACCACATGAGAGTACATTTGTTAGTGTTTCTTTTGTTTTTTTTTTACTTAGTAACTCTACTATGGCTTAAACTGACCTCTTGTATAAGCAGGAAGAGAATTTTGTTCCTATTACATCAAGGATTTTTTAATGATGTAGCTGTAGAATTCTCTAAAAATAATTAAGAAGATTCTTAAAATTTATTGTTTGGTCTGAAAAACACAGATAATATCAAGCTCTGTATTTTTTAAGCTATAAGGAAATCTAGAATAATCTGGTGAAGAGTCAGAGAAGATTTACCTACTAACTACATTACAATATAGCTTTGTATGATACCAGATAGTTTGAAGTGACCTCATATCAACCCTGCTTTCAAAACCTTGTGGAATCATAGAATTGTTTTGGTTGGAAAAGACCTCAAGATCATCAAGTCTTACCATCAGCCTAACACCATCATAGCCATCAAATCATGTCCGAAGTATTTTGTATGCTAAAATGTCTCACTCACCTCCTGTTTTATACATTCACATGTTGAGGTAAAAGTTTTCTATCATTAATTTTCTTCCATCTGATTTTCATTTTAAAAAAACACATTTCAATGTATAACTGACAACATAATCACAAACATCATGAGTACAGTTTAGGTATACCTTAGGTACCAAAACTGAAGAGAAAGATCCACAAAAATCCCCATTCTGTAGTTAATCAGATTTGTAGTAGAAGACCTATTTGTGTATGCCCAGAGGTGCTGCTGTCTTAGCTAAACTGTATTGCTTAGTGTTTTCTACATGGCAGATTGTCTTGAGATTTGCAGGCCTTTGTCCTTTGGTCCAGTAGGCACAGCAGGCATTCTCTGCTCTCACTGCCATGCAGGGACAGCACTGTTTTCTGCAAACAGCTTAGCAGTCCCATCCCAGGAAAAATATCACCGTGGTGTGTCCTGGACCGGAAATGAGAATGGTACCTCAGGAAGCAACATCCTGCTTTGGTTTCTCATCAGCTTAAGTGGATTTAAACATAACGTTAATTCCCAGGCTAAAGCCAGACCAGAAAGATGACAGGCAAAGACCGATTAGATTTGTGGTTGTTCAAGCCAGGTCTGTGGATGGAAAGGACCATGAGGATTTTTACAGAGAACAGAGAGAAAGAAAAGCTAGTTTGATGATTAGAGGACTTCTCTAGAGGAACTAGATTTGGAGCCATAGCAGATTAATCATAGAATCATAGAATGATAGGGGTCAGAAGAGACCTCTGAAGATCACCACATCAACACCCTGCCAAGGCAGGATCACCGAGGGCAGGTCACACAGGAACACATCCAGATGGGTCTTGGAAGTCTTGTGAGAAGAAAACTCCATGACCTCTCTGGGCAGACCGATTGGTTTCCAATCAAAAAGAAAATAAATTATCTTCTATATTTTTGACAATCATTTCAACCAGGCTTGTTAGAAAAAATGGCAGAGAACATCTCAGTGCCTGTATCAAGGCAGAGCCTACAGTAACACAAACATCCATACTACACATATGATTTTTGTACCCACATCAAAAAGTATCTTTTTGGATTATGAGTCATCTTTTCAAGATGATGGCTAAGTGAGACTTGCAAGAAGATGCAGGTGTCAGCAAGAAAGAGAAGCGAGTTTTGAAACATTTTTTCCTGGTCCTTTGTATTTCTTAGCATAGGTATACCACAGTCTTGCTATGGTGACTCCAACTTCTATACCTTTATATTGCCATTGGGGAATTTGTTCACTAAGGGACTCAGTCATCTAACTGTCTGTACTTTAAAGTTCAGTGTGATGGCATTTAATGGTGCCACAACTATTCCCATCATACATCTCTGCCCCAAATACATAGAATCATAGAATGGTTTAGGTTGGAAGAGACTTCAAAGATGATACAGTTCCAACCCCCCGCCATAGGCAGAGACACTTCCCACTAGATCAGGACGCTCAAGGCCTCATCCAGCCTGGCCTTGAACACCTCCAGGATGGGAGCAGCCACAACCATCCTGGGCAACATAAAGGGACATAAAGACCATTTTTTAAAATGACTAACATATTGCTAACCAACTTTCTGTGAGAAATAAGTGTTAAGCATTGGATGCTGCAAACTACTCAAAAAATTAAATGTAGTGTTTGAAGTGGCATGCACTTTCTCGAAGGTTCAGTTCATCTTTTAAAACTAAAGAATATGTTCCTCTTTTTTCCATCTTTCTGCTACATATTTTACTTCCAGCCATTTCTCAGTTTTATTCTTTGGTCCTTGGACAGTACATTATTCTGGACCTTTCACTGTTTGGTTTTTAACCCTTGCTGCCTGCTTTTAGAATCATAAAATGGTTTAGGTTGGAAGGGACCTCAAAGATCATCCAGTTCCAATCCCCCGCCATAGGCAGAGACACTTCCCACTAGATCAGGACGCTCAAGGCCTCATCCAGCCTGGCCTTGAACACCTCCAGGATGGGAGCAGCCACAACCATCCTGGGCAACATAAAGGGACATAAAGACCATTTTTTAAAATGACTAACATATTGCTAACCAACTTTCTGTGAGAAATAAGTGTTAAGCATTGGATGCTGCAAACTACTCAAAAAATTAAATGTAGTGTTTGAAGTGGCATGCACTTTCTCGAAGGTTCAGTTCATCTTTTAAAACTAAAGAATATGTTCCTCTTTTTTCCATCTTTCTGCTACATATTTTACTTCCAGCCATTTCTCAGTTTTATTCTTTGGTCCTTGGACAGTACATTATTCTGGACCTTTCACTGTTTGGTTTTTAACCCTTGCTGCCTGCTTTTAGAATCATAAAATGGTTTAGGTTGGAAGGGACCTCAAAGATCATCCAGTTCCAATCCCCCGCCATAGGCAGAGACACTTCCCACTAGATCAGGACGCTCAAGGNGGTGCAGGACCTTACACTTGGCCTTGTTGAATGTCATGAGGTTGGCCTGGGCCCACCTCTCCAGCCTGTCCAGGTCCCTGTGGATGGATCCCTTTAGCAAGTCGACTGTGCCACACAGCTTGGTGTCATCTGCAAACTTGCTGAGAGTGCATTTGACTCCTCTGTCCATGTCACTGACAAAGATGTTAAACAACACTGGTCCCAGCACTGAGGGACACCACTTGTCACTGGTCTCCAGGTGGACATTGTGCCCTTGATCACTACTCTCTGCATGTGACCATCCAGCCAATTCCTTATCCAGTGAGTTGTCCACCCATCAAATCCATGTTTTTCCAGTTTGGTGACTGGAAATATTCAAACTGAACATTTGAACTTTAGAGAAGGATAACTGCCACATTTCCCTGTGAAAATTAGGAGGTATATTGGCAGCAGATTTTCAGTGGAAACTGCCATTTCCACCCACAACCCAGATGCCACATTTAAATCATGCTGTGTGGGGCTTCCACTCCCTTGGGAGGCTATTTTCATTTTCCTTCAGAGATTCTTGTGCAGTCTAATGGAACTCACTGTCATCTATTAAAAGGAACATTATATGCCATAGTATTTAATTTTTAATTTATTTTTTTTTAAATCGTGATACGAGGCAAATTGAGGCCTCACTATTCTGGACTAGAATTTGATGGAATTCAGTTAGGTTTGGGTTGTGATTTTTCTTTTTTTCCTGAGCAGACATCCTTCCTTTCATCAAATATATCAAAAAATACCAAAGTAAGGCCAAGCCATTTAAGCCCACATCTAGACACTTGGCTTTTGGAGTTGTGTAATTAAGCCAGTAGGTTAGTTTTAATTTTTAAGACCAGAGTATTTCTAATTCTTCTAATCATGAGGAAAAGAAAGGTGCAGAAAGATAATCTGAATGTAAGGCATACAGTTTTGTCCTTTGAGTCTAACATCAGCTTGAACCAATTTCTTTATGATATGTGCCTTAGTGGAAATACTATCTGCAAGACCAATTTATATATATGTATATACACAGAGAGAGAGGCAACAAAGCAACTTCTGTGTGCTGCAGAAGGAGACTTTTTTGGTATGATGAGGAAATTCATGCCTTTCAGTGGAAGTCATGGCAGGGAACAGGGCTTTTTCTTAGCAGCATTTTCTTAGAGGAGAGAATAATGATCCCTATCTCGTACTTGCATGGGATGGAAACATATGTGCAGTTATATTTGTGTCTCTTGCAGGATATGCCCCCATTACTACCACAGTGAGCAAAAGTTAAGGAAGGAGAATTACGTGGTCTAAGACCACAACTTTCTCTGATGCTTCTCTGATTGGAACTAATTTCAAGTAATCACTGTTGAAAACTGCATGGTACTGACGTAGCTATGTCTGTCTACAGAAAAGAAGTTAAAGACTTGGTTATAAATTTGTGCATACAACTTTGCGTGCAGGAGTAAACTGGCAAACACAACAGCTAGTATACAAATGTTGCCCTATTAAATTAGGCTTAGGAAGGTATCATGATAAAGGTATTTTAGAAATCCTCTTTATGTTCAACAGATACTTATTATAAACTTTTAGCGGCAAAGGCCACTAGGAAAGAAACCACTCTTAAAAATTAATGTGGAGAATAAACTTTCAGTTCCTTCATAATATTTGCTAAATGCATATTAATAATGGTTTTAATTTTTACCAGGAGACCAATTCTAGCTGCAGCTTCATAATGCAATAAGGTAGCGAGACTGTGGTCATTTCTGTTCTGTTTAGAATAATCACAATTTTTTTCTGTTATGGATAGGCACAATCTTTTTACTTTTTTTTTTTTTTTCAGAATAGGAAGATTTACACATCTCAGTCCTCTTGTAACCAGAATTTAGAATATTTCACACTTGAATGACTCCTAACCAACCATGCAAGACAAAGAACAGTATCTCGTAGCTTGTGCTGGAGGTGAGAATCCAGTACATAAGCATCAAAGTGGTTTCAGCTTGTATCACTTTGTTTTTGCCATTTTTTTCCCAGTAATTCCAGATGTTTACTGATGGCAATCTTGTGTCAGAAGGGTGCTCCACAATAGTATTCCTTTCCATGGTATATATTCTGTAGCCATTAGCTTTTTTGGATCAAATAAGATACTTATTGCTTAATTACAAGAAAATTGGTGTCTTATATTACTTAATTCTTTCTTAGTTAAAGTTAAATTGAGAGCCACTGCTATTGTGTCTCTATGTAAACGTGATGGAAGAGTGTTTGTGATAGGAATCAGTAGTTGATAGTCTCATTATTTTATCCCTACATTAGAGATGTGCTAAAATGACAGTGCACTCTATTACTCAATACTCAAGTACATGCTAGAACAATGGTTTGACATACTGTGGTGTTGTTAAACATGATCTATTCACTATGAGTGTTGATTCTACTAATATGTATCTATCCTTTTCATTAAATGACAGCATAACTACATATATCACCTTTGGTTTCCAGCAGTTTATTTCCCTTGATTTTTGAATGCTTTAGCTTAGCATGCTGCATTGCTTAAGAGCAATCACATTTAAAATATTGGAATAGATTTTGCCTTATGTCTAATGGACAAATATTGTGACTGTGCAAAGAAGTTATGTATCTGATAGATGTGCTACCACAGCATGTTCTAACCCTTCCAAATTGACAAATGGTAGATTATGAACATTTCCCAATTTATAATAGCATGTTACCATAAAAAATAAATACATTGGCACCTGCTCTGGCCTCTACCTGAAAACAATTGTCATTACCACTGAGGTTGAAAACTCAGGATACACACAAATCTGGATATCTTGGCAGCTCTAGGTACTGCTTTGATTTAGCCCAGTGTAGCCAAAATCATGTTTATTTTTATGTAGAGAAATAGAGGGGTTTCTTTCCCAGTTTTTTTGGAATAAACATGGGCTTGAGGATTTTGAGTTGCTGCAGAAGTCAGTGCTCTTTGAGGTGGTGCAGAAGTGGTCACCAGTTTTGCATGTTCCCATTTTTGTGTGGCTGTGTTACATCTAAATCAACATCAAAGTGTGTAGAATCAATAGCCACTTAGAAAAACTTGATTATATGCATTTCATTCAATGAATCAATGTGAGTCACTAAACCTGTGCTCTTCGCACTCTCCTAGTTTCTTTGATCAGTCCCTGTATTCAAGGGTCTGCCAAGAAGACATAATCAATTGTGGCTTCTGGCTCTTGAAACCAGAGTTAAGTTGGGTATTTACCTCCATAAGATTAATGTAGCTACAGCATTTAGCTGGTATTGCAGGTAGTCTTGAAAAGACTAAGCTATAGGGAGACCA
Source organism: Psilopogon haemacephalus (assembly GCA_013396835.1). Lineage (NCBI taxonomy): Eukaryota > Metazoa > Chordata > Aves > Piciformes > Megalaimidae > Psilopogon > Psilopogon haemacephalus. Next base: position 286,178 of record VWZI01000464.1, on the reverse strand, counting down.
ATTTTTTGCGTTAAGTCATATAGCAGTTTGGTAGGAAAGAAGTAGGGTTTTAAAATCTGGGGATTTAAAGTCTCCATCTTAGTTAGGGATGGAAAAACAATATTAAAAAAAATGTGAGAGAGAAAGTGTCACGGGATTGGGCTAATCAAATGCAATATCCCGTGGGACGAGAGGGTCCTAGTGACCTCCTCGCCGGTTCTTTTGGGTTTCGGTCGGCAGAAAAGACACGAATATCGCTTAAACGTCAGGTATAAACGTTTAACAACCAGGACTGGAGAAAACAGAGAGGTTACATGCAAACAGATCCTGACCGCACCTGTGGGTATCCGCGGGAGCGCGAGGCAAAGGGGGGAAACACGCTCCTTCCCGAACCGAGGGGGAAGACCGCGGAAGGAGGGAAACCGATTTAAGGAAAATAAAAGAGGGATTAGAAAGAGGGAGAGAAACTGGGAAAGAGAGAGAGGGGTCAGCCTTGCCGCGTAGAATAAAGCTGCCATGCCTCACTGCCCGTTGCTGCGCACGTGGCTGGGGCTTCTCCCAGCTGCTGCACGGATGGCAGTGGACGAGGAGAGCGGGAAGAAGAGCGCGGAAAATGGCTGCTGACCCGTTTAAGTACCCTACGGGGCGTATGAAACTGTCCATCAGGCGTCCAACCTTTCCTGGCCGGCCAATTGATTCAAGGTTCGATGTATATGGGCATCCCGAGGTCCCCCCCCTGGGTCCCGGGGCCACCTGGGATGCCCCACCCTTCACCCCCTACCAAACCTTTTAACAGTAGAGGGGGAAGAGAGCCCAGGAAGTGGATCAATCCTAGGATGTTCCGTCATTCTATGCCGGGACAGAAAGACTTGAATTTCTCTCATTTTTTATCAGATTCCTAAATGGTAGAATTCGTATTATTGTCAGTGGACAGATAGGCAAGGTGTCTAAGAAAGGTGAGATTAATTGCCTCCCAGGAGGCTCCAGCTACTCTGCACTGACTTTTAAAGGAAGCTTAATGTGACATATAGGGGTAGGTGAGACATGAACCCCATCTGTGACATCATAAGTCACAGGGCAATCAGATATTATATTATTTATATAAATACATCTTGCTTTAAATGAGCTCTCCAGGGCTGAGACTGTCCCTGTGTATTTGCAGAACACCTAAAAATACATGCTGTGCCTTGTTTGACCAGTTAAATAAACTTCTTATTAAACGGGTTAACTGTTGAAAAACTAAAATTTACCTTTCATTTGTCATGTCCCAAGGGCAGAGACTTTGGTGATGGGTGAAGTGATTTTGCCAGGCAGAGGACAGATTAGCCATACATTTGCCACTGTTCATCCCAGGCTTGTTACACTGGTTTGTAGTCTCAATGAATTGGGATGGAGAAATCAGCTCCAATTAGCTAAAAGGTTCCTCATTTTTATTTAAATTCCTATTGCTATATTGACTACATCAAAAATAATCTGCTTTATTCTATTTAAAAATACAGTGTTTGCATTTCTAAACAAACAAACAAAAAACATGAAAAGCCCAAACAAACAAATAAATACCTTAAATTTTGAGCTCTATGATTTGCTTCTGTCACCTCATTCTATTATGTTGTTTGTTACTCTAACTCTTCTTTGTAATGCTGTTTTTGAAAGACATTCATTTTTCTTTAGTAGATTTGTGGTATGTTTGTGGCTATTCATGTCTTTTAAAAGACTAAAGTACAAAAGGATTCAGTTGGCTTTTAAAATCATAGAATCAGTAAGGTTGGGAAAGACCTTTAAAATCATCAAGTCCAGCCCTTATCCCAGCACCACAATGCCAAATAAATCATGTCCCAAAGTGCCATGTCTACATGTTTTTGAACACTTCCAGGATCAGTGTCTCCACCATCTCCCTGGGCAGTCTGTTCTAAAGTTTGGCTAATATCCAATCTAAACGTCCCCTGGTGCATGTTGAGGCCATTTTCTATTACTTGTTAAAAGGGAGAGGAGACAAACTCTTGCCCTGGTGATCCAGCCTCCTTTCAGATAGTTGTAGGGAGCTCTGTGAAGAAAATGTCACATGTTCTGTCTACCTTTTGAGATACAGCATGTTTCTCTGTGCTTTTGTGCTTTGCCTTACTTTTTCATAATGCAATACACAAATATTTAAAATTCCATCAGGAAAAAAAGGGATAGAATATTCTGCATTTTGTTCACTCCTATCAGTCAGGATAATAACTGTTCAGGTAATTTAATGGTTTTCACTGAACTGTGATGTATGTACCTCATCTGAAAAGCCATAGAATCAGTCAGGGTTGGAAGGGACCACAAGGATCATCTAGTACCAACACCCCTGCCATGGGCAGGGACAGCCAACCCTAGATCAGGCTGGCCACAGCTTCATCCAGACTTGCCTTAAACACCTGCAGGGATGTGACCCCAGCCACCTCCCTGGGCAACCCATTCCTATTTATAATAATCTGGTTTATTGAACCAAAAGCAGAAGCTCATGGAAAAGTCTGAAATATAGCAGAACTGTAGAGATTAGTTTGTTGCATTTAAAAAGGTGTTTATTACTTTTAATTTGAGTTAAAATAGATAAAATTTGGACCCACTTTTACAAAAAATATTTATGCATGTAAAATTTGGATGGGAGCACAGATTTTTCCAAAGCATCTGCCTCCATCTGAGAAGATAGGGGTGAGGGCAGTGATTCTGTAAGTGGCCTTAGATGGTACGATGTTTGGCAGTGCAATGGTTGCAAGAAGCATACTCAGCTCAGGGCTCTGGTTCAGTTGCCAGCAAGCACTTGGAAAGCAGATTCAGGTAAACTGGTGGCATAGTATACAGGATGCTAGAACAGATAATTTTAATCCATGTAGTCGAAAACACCAAAAATCAGTGTGTCCAAGCTCTTCTGTGTGGGCTGCAATTATCCATCTCTGTGAAAAGAAGCTTAAAAATGGTGTCCTTGAGCTTTGACTTGTTCTTCCCATTTTCTCTTTTATAGCTTAGTGATTAGAGTGCTCAGCAAAGTTCTTTACCTTTCACAGCCTGGAAAAGTTTGGCTCAATAATCATGTACTTCAGGTGTTACACAGGATTTTTGTGGAGCAGGAAAGATTCCTGAGCCATGTGGCTTAGATAGCAAAAATAATTTCCCATAAAGAAGTTTCTCTCTAGCACTTCTTGTGCAAGTTACTGCTGTCCTCTGGGTCCACTGCTCATTCCTGTAGTATATTGGCATACTTTAAGCAGCCATTTAAATATGAATGAAAAACTACCCTTCAGCTGAAGAGCTTTATTATGCAACTGAGTTGGCAAATGGCTAGGCTGGAATCATGCTCTTTTTATTATGGTGCTTTTATTTACATCAGTTTGATGGTCCAGGTTCAACAACTGTTACCAGCTCATCTTAGTGGGGCCCAGTGATAGGAGAAGAGGCAACGGACACAATCTGGAACACAGGAGGTTCCATGTAAACACAGAGAACAAATTATGCACTTCAAGACAACAGAGTACTGAAAAAGGCTGCCCAGAGAGGTTGTGGAGTCTCCTTCTCTGGAGTCACTCCAAACCGACCTGGATGTGCTTCTGTGTGATTTCACAGAATCATAGAATCAGCCAGGTTGGAACAGACCTCCTAGATCATCCTGTTCAAACTATCACCTAGGCCTATCCAATCAACTAGACTCTGGCACTAATTGCTCCATCCATTCTTTTCTTGAACACCTCCAGGGATGGTGACTCCACCACCTCACATTCCAATAACAAACACTCTCACTGTGAAGAACTTCTTCCTAACATCCAGCTTATACCTCCCCTGCCACACCTTGAGACTGTGTCCCCTCACTCTGTTGCTGGTTGCCTGGGAGAAGAGACCAACTCTTACCTGGCTACACCCTCCCTTCAGGTAGTTGTAGACAGCAATGAGGTCACCCCTAAGCCTCCTCCTCTCCAGGCTAGACAACCCCAGCTCCCTCAGCCTCTCCTCACAGGGCTTGTGCTCTAAGCCTCACCAGCTTTGTCGCCCTTCTCTGGACATGTTCCAGTACCTCAGTATCTCTCTTGAATTGAGGGGACCACAACTGGACACAGTACTCACGGTGTGGCCNGGGTTGTTGTGGCCAAAGTGCAGAACCTTACACTTAGCCTTGTTAAATCTCATCCCATTGGCCTCTGCCCACCCATCCAGCCTGTCCAGGTCCCTCTGCAGGGCCCTCCTACCCTCCAACAGATTGACATCTGCTCCTAACTTGGTGTCATGTGCAAACTTACTGATGATGGACTCAATCCTCTCATCCTGGTCATCAATAAAGATATTGAACAGGATCAGGCCCAGCACTGTTCCCTGGGTCACACCACTAGTGACTGGTCACCAACTGAATGTGGCTCCATTCACTACCAATCTCTGGACCCAGCCCTCCAGCTAGTTCTTGCCCCATTTCAGAGTGAATCTGTCCAAGCCACAAGCTGCCAGCTTTGCCAGAAACTTGTTGTGGCAGATGGTGTCAGAGGCTTTGCTGAAGTCCAGGTGATCCTGCTCTAGGAGGAGAATTGGACTAGATTTCTAGAGATCCCTTCTGATCCTCACCATTCTGTGATTGTTTGATTCTTCCTCATAATAGTGCACCATCTGCTGAGAAGGTTATCCTTCTGGTGTGCAGGGAGTTCAAGACATAGGGTTTGGTAGAATCCAGATATTTATTTTGTGGTCCACTGTTGTCAGTTTATAGTAGCAGCATTTTGGGGCTAGGAGTAGTCATTGCTTTGAGACCGATTTTATAGGATGTGGTGTCATGGAAATTAGGTTTGCACATTGTTTTAAGTATTAGATTTATTAGAGGACTTCCTGCAAAATGCCTCTTTCTTAGTACTCTAAAAGTCTTCATCTAGAGGTATGGACTTGGAAATTATGTAATCCAAATAATACTTTATGGTATCCAATGGGACAAGTGTAAATGCCCTGTGAGCTTTCTGTCTGAAGCCCTAAGCAGAAGTTTGCTTCCAGAGAAACTCTTCATAATTTGCTCTCCTCAGCTGTATATAGTTTCCACCTCAGTGCCACTTCAGGTACTCAGGTGCTTTATTAAACATTTTTTAAAACCTCATTAGGTGTCTATAAAGTAGGTTTTTAGATTCTATAATCTACCAAATGTTTTGGTTAATGCTAAATTACATTCTTGTGTGAAAGAAAGAATGAGAGCACAGTTGTTTGGGACACTTTTTAGATTAAAAAAAAACAAAACCAAAAACTCTTTGTAAATTTTTCAAAGTACTAATGAGAAAAAAATGGAGATAAAAAAAAATAAGTATAACTACCCTTCAAGAAAAAGCATTATTCAGATTTAAGGCATAATATTGCCATAATCTTATTTTTCTTGATATGGACCTTATAGTACAAGGTCTCTGAAATAATAAGATTCAACAGAAAAGAGATACAAATGAGAAAAGAAAGATGGTAAAAGTGGCAGGGGAATCACCTAAGCTATGTATTTAGAGTTGGCTAAACCTTTATTAGTCAAATAAACTCTCTTTCTCATTCATGATGGGAAATAAGATATTGTAAGAGGGAACTGTCCCTCTTGCCACATAGGTGGCATGGCCCACCTTTCAGGAGTGTGCATGTCGTGGAGAGGAGAATGTTAATTAGTAATCTGATTTCCCAGATCCTCTGAGGATCATCTAATCCAGCCCCTTTGCCAGAGCACATTCACCTAGAGCAGGTTGCACGGGATGGCGTCCAGGAAGGTTTTGAATGACTCTGGAGATGGTGACTCAAACTGGGAAGCCTGTTTCAGTCCTCTGACACCCTCAGAGTAAAGAAGTTCCGCCTCATGTTTAAATGGAACTTCCTCTGTTCAAGTTTGTGCCTGTTACCTCTTGTCTTTTCACTGAATACTGCTGGAAAGAGATTGGCCCCATCATCCTCACACCCACCCTTGAAGTATTTATAAGCATTGAGGTGGTTCAGTCTCAGTCTTCTCCTTTCCAGGATGAAAGGTCCCAAATCCCTGAGTCTTTCTTTATAAGACAAGTGTTATAGTCCCCCAGTCATCTTCAGAACCCATTGCAGTTCCCTGTCCTTGAACTGGGGAGCCCAGAACTGGACACAGTGTTCCAGGTGTGGCCTAACCAGGTCAGAGAAAAAGGGGAGGAGAACCTCCCTCTACCTGCTGCTCACAACCTTCTTCATGAACACCAAGAGATATTTTTAATTGTGATAGCTTACAAATAATCATAGAATCATATAATGAGACCTTAAAGATCATGTAGTTTCACCTCCCTTATCATGGGCAGCAACACTTACCACTAAATCAGGTTGCTTAAGGCCCTGTCCAGCTTGGCCTTGAACACATCCAGGGAGGGGTCATCCAAATCTTCCCTGCGTGTTCCAGTGTCTCACCACCCTTACTGTAATGATTTTTTCCCCGTTACACTGAACATCATGTTAAATTGGTAATAAAAAATATTTTAAAGTATATGGTTATATGTATATACTCAATATTCAAGAATTTCAATTCTTGGAGAGAAATCTATATTTCCTGAAGAAAGGTTCTACTGCATATGTCACTGAGTAGCACTGCATGTTTTTTAGTGGAGTAAAATTGCCTGAGAGTTGAAAAAATACCACAAGTCATCTTCTGACTGAGGAGTATAAATTCATATATTATTTCTTCAATTATTAATATCTGTATGTCCTCTTGGAGCTTATCACTATAAAATTCAACAACATTCTTTCCACCAGAATTATTCATGACAGATACTGAAAACCACAGATGACTAAGACACACAGCATAGCTGCATGGAATATTCAAAATTGTGCTTCTGGAAGCCCAAACATATATTCTGATGAAAACCAATGGAACTGAAGCATAAGAGGAAAATAAGACAGACAGCTGACCAGGGAAATACACTAAGCAATAAAAGAATGGATTAAGGCACGCGAGAGAGATAAATCAATGGGGTCATTGCTTTGAGCAGGGATAAACTAGTGTAAAAAATGAGTAAATAAATAGATGATCACAAAAGACAAGTTTGTAATAGGAGAGAAATTGCACAAGCTATAAGTACAAACAATAATAGGTTTTGCAAATATACGAGGAGCAAGATGTCAATGAGAGACACTGTCATCTCCATATGTGGTTGGCCAGGGAAGTTAGCAGCAGAGGCTGCTGGAACTCAGCACTTCTCTCCCCTTGGCGTGCTCAGCAGAAAGATCATGGGGAATGTGCCAGGAAGTGTCCTGGAGGCAGAATCTGAAAAATTAATGAACCAAAGGATGAGTGCAGAACAGGTTAAGAAAGAAGAAGAAAATAGGGCAGCTAAGCAGTAGGCTCCAGGTCTGGTGGCATGTTTCTGAGGTTTCTGAAAGATATGGACATTTTTTTAACCCTCTCAGACTATGAAGTCCAGAGTATCTGAGGTATATATAATCTGTATGAAGTATATTTTTGAGGAGCAGAGTTAGCTGAGTTGCAAAGAGTTATTTAATTAGATTTATAAAAGCATCAGAGCTGCTCAGGTAACTAATTGCAGTGATTTTCATTGCCATTCATTTTCTGGAGGGGTCTGAATCCCTAGCAATGTCTTAGATTCCTAAACAACAGCTCAAAACAAAATAGATACATTTCTTACCCTACTGTCTTCCCCAGTTCTCAGACTGTTGTGAATTCCAAAGTGGAGTGTTTTGGGGGCATTACTCTGTGAAAAAATTTGCAAGTATTAGTATTGAGTGTTCTTAACTGCACAAAAGTTGGAGTAGGATGGGGTTAACATTCTCACTTTAATAATGCAACATTTTAGACTTCCATCATCTCCAGTGTCCAAAATTGTTCATAGTTATGCATCCACTGGTGTCCTTTAGTCTTGATGGTTTTAGCTCAGAGCTGCCTGAAATGTCACCTTTATCTCTTAAAATGTTATAATAAGAGGAAGAACTGAAATCTGGGGATTGCTGGGGATAAGCCTACTCACATCTTTTAAAGAAAGATCAGGATTTTGAGAAACTATCATTTAATGATAGTCGCATTGAAGAAACTACATTGAAGGTAGTATGCATCACAAAGAGAAGGAACAGAAACCAGGAAAGTGAGGCACATCCACTCAGTAGATGTTATCCTTTCTGCCTAAACCTAACTGAACTTGCACATAAGTTTCTAAAATCTGCCTGAGCCCCAGGCTGTGACCCACTCCTGTTTTCCAGGCTGCGATCCACTCCTGGTTTCCAGGCTGCAACTTCTGTTAGACACCTAAATTGAATTAGTTCCTCCCTAATTATCCATCCGTTTCCCTGAGCACTATACACACTCCAAAATTCCAGTTCTGGGGAAAAATTCATCAGCCTTCTCTGAGTTCTACATGGAAAATTTAAATAGACAGCTACTGAATCCTCATAGCACCAGGAGAAGCACTGAAATAAACCTGGTTTGGCCAGAACTACAACAAACAGTGCTTCCTTTTTACCCCAGGTTTTAGATACTGTCCAGACTTGTGGATATTGAACTTCTGTTTCTGTCTTGACTGCTGATGTGGGAAAACCCACGTGGGCATGTTCCTGGGTGATTTACTCTAGGTGATCCTGCTCTAGCAGAGGGGTCAGGCTAGATGATCTTCAGAGGTCACTTCCAACCCCCACTATTCTGTGACTGTGATTCTGTGATCCCACCTTTCCTCTTGATTCTAAGCATCAGTGTCCTGTCCAAGAGGAGGACTTGCAAGACAAGAGGCAGGACAGAGCAGGAACTGGCAGCCAGCAGCAGTGGTAAGCTAGGGACAAGGATTACTGTCTTATTTCTAGGTTTTATATTGAAGTATCTTTGGATAGAAACAAATATAATCCAAAGAGAAAATGTCAGACATTTAGGCTTCCTCTTTTCCCCAGTTTAAGGCTCTTAATAGTAGTGGTGGTTTTAGCATTTGCTTGCTTAATGTGTATTGGACTGTCTTGCAGCCAGTTGCATAGGATCTTACCTTGGAGAGGATGCCCTTCCCCAGGATATGCCACACAACCTGCTGAGTGGAGCATGGTCCTGGGATCTGGGAGATGTGCATCTGTTGCCCTGCTAGTTTGCACCATGAGATCTCACTTTTGATGTCAGTGTCTGGAAACAGCATCCTGTTAAGACTACTACTCCATACCCAAGGAGAATTGGAATCTGGCTAGATGGAGGGACCTCAGATTTACTCAGTGTTACTGAAAAGAGGTGTTTTATTTAGGCATACTGGATTAGACTCTAAAGACACCTGCAGACCCTACAGAAAGATGCCTGTATTCTGCAGATAAGGTCTTCTTTACCAAGTTTTCCACAATGAATACCATCTTTTGTGGCTGTGTGTGGTCCTTTGATTTGTATGTGCCAGGCAGACTGAGTCAGCATTCCTGTGAACAGCTGCTTAAAAATCTAGGTAGAACAATGGCTAAGTTAGGCCCTTTAATAATATTTTTAAGCATTTAAACCACAGAATCATAGAACCATAGAATGTTACAGGTTGGAAGGGACCTCAGAAGATCATCTATTCCAATCTTCCTGCCAGAACAAGATCACCTAGAGTAGGTTGCACATTTTTTGTTGTCTGTGTTACAAGAAGAAAAAAAATGCTTTACGATAAAGGTGGTGAAACACTGGAACAAGCTGACCAAAGAGGTGACAGGTGCCCCATCCCTGGAAAAAAATTAAATCAGGTTGAATATAGCTCTAAGCAGCCTGCTCTAGTTGAAGATGTCACTGCCCATGGCAGAGGAGTTGGACTGGATGATCTTTAAAGGTCACTTCCAACCCAAACCATTCATGATTTTGATTCTGTGATCCTATTCTAAGTAGCGATTTATGTAATTGGGATAAATTGGTGCAGGGATGCAATTAAATAAGATCGAGATTAAGACCATAGACCATGCAAACACCAGAAAGACTGTAATCTAAATATGACAAAACCCTGTGTTTTTCAGTAGTCTGTCAGTAGAAGCATTATTAGAATAAAAGAAAATTATAAATACTCTTAGTATTTTGTAATATGAATAAAAGAAATGAAAATATGACATGAAAGAGGAGGTTAGAGTAGATATACAGAAAAGGCTAGAAGGAGGAGTTTGTGTCCCAAAACAGTTTAATCAGAGGATAAAGACTAAAAACCAGTGTATCTTGAGTAAAATTTATAATCACACAATAAAATAAGTTTAAAAAGAAAGTTACTTAAACAAAAAACGTAATTTATGTTTGCAGTCACTCTGTGTAGGAGGTTATAGGGGTTACAGAAGGGTGGTCATGTACAGCGAATACAGATTATGTGACCTTAGAGAAGGAGGTAGCTACTCTGGTAGAACAGCAGAAAACAGAAATGCTATTTATGTTACAGTGCATTAAAATGATGGATGAGGAAGTGGTAGTCAACTTTGTATAGTCTAACTTCCTTCACTGACAAGGAGTTTTGTTTATTGTTTGATTTTTTTATTTTTTTTTTTATTTGTAAGAAGACTTCCAATACTGGCCATGAAGACTGTTACTTTTGGTTGTGTTCCCATTGCCTTCCCATTTATCAAGCCTTGTAGCATACAATGGATCACAGCAGTGCAAAATTTAAGAGCAATTTATAGTAATAACAACTATAGACAACAGTGCTATGAGTATGGTCATAGTTAAAGCATTGAAACATATCTTAATTGTACACATCAAAATCTTACTGGCTAATATAAAATCATGAAACATTGCTTTATTCCTGATGTTGTACTGGTAGCTAATAGGTGGGATGAGATTGCTGGGTTCTTTACTGTGTTCATCTGCTTTAGAAGAGTGTAACGTGTGAAAGAGAGGAAAGAATGAGAAGGGGAAATGCACATCTGCATCAGTTCTGGAGCTGTTATACTGGCATGCATGTGTGACATTTTCAGGAAAATAATAGTTGTTTGCAATTTCACAGATTTTGTAAATGTCCTCCCCCTCTGACATTATTGCCTAAGCAACATTTTAGTTTGAAAACATGCATTTTGTGGACAGCAACTAATCATAGTGTAGAATTAGAATATGTGACTATATGATATGAATTATATGATTTGACCAGCAGAAATCTGCAGGATTTACTTTTTTTTTTCTCTCCCCCTCCCCCCCCCTTTTCCCTCCCCCAGTGTTTACGGCTGTCCTTTGGCAAAAAAAAGAAAAACACAAGACAAGCAACCCCAAGAACCAGCTCCCAAAAGAAAACCCTTTGTGGTTAAAGCGGACAACTCTTCTGTAGATGAGTGCTATGAAACTGATGGAACAGAGGAGATGGATGAAAAGGAAGAGGAAGAGGAAGAGGATGAAGAAGAGGAGGAATATTCTGATGATAATGAGGAGCAAGGTGATGAGGAGGAGGATGATGACGAGGTAGATCGAGAAGAAGAGGAGGAGATTGAAGAAGAAGAGGAGGAGGATGAAGAGGAAGGTGAAGATGTAGAGGATGAAGAGGAAGATGAAGAGGAGGAGGAGGAAGAAGAGGAGGAGGAGGAAGAACGTGGTAATAATCAGAGTATTAGTAAAATGTAAACAATGTGTGTTTTCTGGGTTAATCTTCTAGTGTGGTGTGTGAGGATTTAGCTGTGCAGTTCTCATTAAAGCTGATGGAAGTCATGCAGTTAAATCTCTCTGCTCCACACTGAAAATATACCCCACTGTGTTCTCTTCACATTTGTTTTAATAAGTCTGTCTGCCAAATATTTTTTAAGATGCCAGCACTCACATTTCAAACAAGGAGGGCGGAGGTGTGCTTGTGCTAAAAAACACTTGCAGGAGATGTAATACTAGTAGTGGATTGATGCATGCAGCTATCAGGAGAAAATTCCCAAAGGTACAAGCAAAGCAGCAGCTACAGCTGGGTGCCTGTACTAATAATTTACAAGTATGTTTGCTGGATCTGCTTATATAATGTCAATGGTTACCTACCTAAAAGCTGTCACAAGTTCGCAGATTTATTTTTTTTTAATCAAAAACAGACCTCTTCCCCGTAAAACTTGGCCTCATACTTCCCACTGCTCCAAGAAGCTATTCAGAATGAACTGTTATACTTCAGTTCTTTGAGACTTGAATGCTTTATATTTTAGTTGATTTTATTAAAAAATAGAGAGAGTGAGAAGTTGACATAAATTAATATATTTTTTGTTATCATACCATGGCATAAATGCCATTTAGACATGCAGGTGACTGGTAGTAACCAAGTTTATTTAGCTGCCATGTGATTAACCTACTCATCTTTACTTTTGGGGATATTGGACTCTGTATAACCAGTATTTTCAAAATATGTAATCAGTGTCCATTTACGGAAGAGTCCATATGCTGATGACATCATAATGCACTTGGGTGAAATGAAAGAATCATGCAAAAATTAATGAGCTATCTAAAAAGTATTTTGTTCCCATTTCCAGGGAACACGTTTTTGGTTGGGTAGATTCACCTTTCTAACCAATAAAAATATAAGAAAAGCTTTCAGCACTCCTCAGTTGGATTCCTCTTAGGAACCAGGTATGAAAGTTGTATGACTTTTGTTTCAGCATTCTGTAGGGTCAGCTCTTAAATCTTATAGAATGGCTTTGAAAGTATTATTTCCATTTTGACAAGATGATGGCCAGCTGGGTCAATATAGGCATTTTCTCAGATACCTAAATCTGTAGCATTTCTTCAGTTGCTTAAATTTGCTAGTAAAATTGGTAGAGCATACATGGCCAACCCTAAAATTTGCATGTGTTCGATGCAACAAAGAAGCCATTTCCTTTTGCAGGGAATTGTCCTGTTTCAGAATCTGAAAGAGAAGCTGTATTAAAATAGGGTGATGTGCAATTGCTCCTGCTGTCCTGGTAGGCAAGCACAGGATATCTAGCACCTTCTTTAAGAGATAATGATGACTGAGTTTGTTGGTGTTAAGGCTATGGTGCAACTGCTGCTGTGATTTCAGCTGATATGAAAAGTTTTGAATCTACACTGTCAAAAATGATAAAAAGAGGAAAAAAAAATCTAAGCAAAACTCAAGAGCTCAAGAAAATTGCATTTGGCAAGCCAGCAGGCTTGATACTCAGTTTACTTTCCCGTCATAATGAAACACAGTGGTTTACGTATTCCAATGCAGTTACACAAGCAGTTAGTGGTCCTAATCAATCTACAGAGGCTAACATTGCTTTTTTGACTGCTTTCCTTCCATATATAGTAGGCTGTGGTTAAGAACTGCAAAAAATTCACAAAGGTACCTATATTAGCTACTCTGCATATTACATGAACTTTAAAATTACGTATGTTAATTCTTTTCTTATGACCCCATTCTATTCCAGTAATAATACATCTATATCAAATATTAATCATTAAGAAAAATCATAAAATTAGAGCAATGATCATAGAATTTTACAAGAAAAATATTTAATGGTCTTTGGAGCATCAACACAGTAATTATTATGCATCAATCCCAGGTAGAGCACAGCTGATTTGCAAGAAAGCTTTTAGTAATTAATGAGGAAGGTAGTATGGAGTTCCTGGTGTCTGTGCCAAGGAGCACGATAACAGTTTGATCCTGGTGAAGCCCAGAAGGTACTCAATAAATTAGATTTAAAGATAGTTTAAGGTATCATTTGGGCTGTTGATTTTCCAGGGAAACAAAGTGAAATCCAGGTTAGAGGTTCTAAAACAACATGGTCTGAACAGGACACTTGCCTTTACCTATTGACAGTATGAGAGGATTAGGTCTGTGACCTCTGAATTTAGCTGTCTCAATCACTTGCTGTTCAATGCTATGTAGATATTATAGTAAACCACCATCCACCTTTTAAGTCACATTTGCATGGAAGTGTGATGTGTCTTAGTGTTCCTATCCAATGGAAACAAAACAGAATTATCCACCGGACATCAGGATGCCTGCATAGTCCTCACAAAAGCTTCTGCCACTTGTGCTATAGATTGTAGCAGTTCAGAAAATGTCTGTAAGGAGTCTAGGTGGATAAAAGAGTTAAAACCATAAGGATCAATGCTAGGAGAATTCCATCAGGAAGTGTAGAACTACAGAGGCAGCAATTAGTAGGGGAGGAAGAGGAGAGAGGAGGAAGGTAAGGAGATACTGTACCATTCTGTAGAGCAAATTCAGTTCTCTGTTAGCAAAAGGTAAATCCTGGGAAACAGAAGTACCTTACTAGCACCTTATAGCCCATAAGTTTTGTCAAAAGACAGTGAGTTTTGAATGAGATTCTCAGAAGATATTGATAATGTTCAGTTATGTAGTTATTATAGGTGTACAGTTCTTACTGAAAATACTTGGACATTCACTGAAACCATTTTAGCCTTAGTTGCTAATAAACTGAAGAACTTGGAACATACAGATATATCCTAAACAAACACAAATCTCAAAATACCAATAACAAAACCCAACCAACCAACCATGGCCCACCACAAACAAACAAAGCCACAAAAAACCCAAACAAACAAATAAACTCCCACTAACTCAAACCTAAACTAGTGTTTACAATTCCTCAGCAATGTCCATTATATCCTCTTTAAATATGCATTCAATGTGCTGAATCTCTTTGAGGAAGAGATAGCTATGCATGTGTCAATGAACAGACTTGAGAAGCCCTTATGTTCAGCATCATCATTAAGGAAAGATGAATCTTTCCAATTTCCCTTATTTCCCAGAAGAAAAGACAAATAAATGATCCTTGTGATGATACCCTGACCTCTCAATAGCAATACAAATGGGAGGGAGTAAGACAAAGGTTGCTTTTGGAGTGCCCCTTCTCTGTGGGTGGCAACTGCCAAGAACCTTTGGATTGGAATCTGAAGGGTGCATTTGATTTGCAAGGCAAACTGAAGTCCTTTCTTCTGAAAAGAGCTCGCTTCAGGTATCTGGATCTGAAAGGTTGTTTCACAGTTTTTCTGTTATAGAAAGAAATTTCCACTGAAGGAGCAGTTCCAAGACACCATTTAGCCCTTATCATATAAGGATGTTCAAGATGGCTTGTACTCCAGGTATTTCATAATCTGCCAGGGACAGGAGGAGTCAGGTTGATTTTAGACCTAAGGAAATTTGATGCATTGACCAAATCCATTTCTCAGATGATGCAGTTTCCAATGAGGAAAATTATTATGATGTATAAATCTTTTAGACACTCTCTTGCATTTTCCATTAAGCTCAAGATAGCTGGCATACGCAGTATGCCAAATACTGCACCTGATTTTTCAGGTAGAACACTGCAAAAACATCTGTAAAACATAGCAGTGTATATTCAAAGGAGACAACACAGTTTTAGAAAATAAGTAAAAACTAGCTCATGGACATGAAGTTAGATATTCTACCTGCTCTCATGTTTCTTTAAGTTGAAGGATTGTTTTTTAAAATCTTGTAATATGTTTGTATTTTTCCTTCACTTGTATGAACTTGACACAGAGACACAGGCCCTTATGATTTCAAATCCATCTATCAGCTCTAACCCTGTTAGTGCCTTCCATTTTCTCCCTGATCCTGTCATGAGATTGTTTCTGAAGTTCTTATGTCCTCTAAGCAAGAGGAGATGTAAACACCAATCTAAAGATGAAAGAAACCCATGTACAGAGGAAACCCTGGTGGCATACAGTATTCCAGCTGTGAAGACACTTTGCACCTTGAGAAAATAAAGACAACGTATCTGTGCTAGCAAGGTCACCTGTCCAGCCTACTGACCACTAATCATATTCATTTATTTAAACAACTAGTGGGAAAGTTACCATCTATTTGGGGAACACAGTAGGTGTTCAGTATTAATCAGATCAGAGAGCTAAACTCACATGTACCTCACAGGGAAAACATCTGGGAGAAGAAAATGATAGCTTTAAATTGAGCCCAGAATGCATAATTACACTGCTTAGGACAATGTACATGGAAAAAGACATGCATTTTCTATGGCCAGGGAAGGCTCAAATAATATGTGACAGTTTCACAAGGTGAAGCAGATTTTAACTCTTTGTTGATTAAACACTGTTGCCATATTTTTTCACTCCCTTCATAAAAGCAAATACACTGTGCTTTGAGTATCTCACCAATAATGACCTGAACAGAAAATAATACATTTTCAGCTGGGAGACATTTATCCTGGCCATTGCATTAGTTTCCTCTGGATAAGAATTTAGAAGTGCCTTTCTGGTCTAGTTGTGAAGTGCTTCAAGCGTTGGAGTGTTTGGGCCATGAGACAGCATATGAACTTTTATTGATAATTTCTTTCTGCATTGAAGATGCAGGCACGGATTACAACAGGTTTCTGCTGTTAAGATCTTTATGTAATTTATGTCATACTGGAACGGGTAGTTCAGAGCTAGAAACCTCAAGGTTGTGGAGTAGGATGGGAAAACAGCTAGTCAGTAAGTACCCTCTGGATACCTCTAATTCTTTGGGGAAAGGTTCAAGTCTATTTGTTGCAGGTGGTATGTTTTTGTGGTTGGTTGGTGGCTTGCTTAAACGTGTCTTCATGTTAGTTTAATAAACTTTGGCTTGCTGCAATGTTCCACTATTTGCTATTCACAGACAGTATAACTTGTTAGAAGCCTTATTTAAACATTCTTTTTTAATAATTCAGAGTGAGGTTGGCCCTTAAACTGAGCTTGTTTACATCAGAATAACTTTATGTTGATAGTTACATTTACATGAGGTTGCATGTGTTGTACCTAACTTTTCCTCCCTGTAGACTTCCTTAAATATGAAAGCTTAACTCAGAAGCTCAGCAAACTTTCTAAGGCTGTGTCCAGAAACTTACATGTAACTTTAAGCAGTTAGTAGGCCACTCCACTTTAATTCCACGTTCAAAATTAGCAATATACTTCAGTATCCTTCTGATGTAGAGGTTTGCATTTTCAGCTCCATTCTTAAAAACAAAAGGCCTTAAATGATAATGTGAAATATCTGTTCCTTAAAGAACAATTGACTCAATTATAGCTTTATGTAGTGTAAAGAAATTATTCAGCTTTGATAAGACATGCACCTGGGGCGCTGCAATCCCAAGCACAAATACAGGCTGGGTGGTGAGTGGCTGGAGAGCAGCTCTGAGGAAAAGGACCTGGGGGTCTGGGTGGATGAGAAGCTCAACATGAGCCTGCAGTGTGCACACGCGGCTCAGACAGCCAACCGTGTCCTGGGCTGCATTAAGAGAGGCATTACCAGCAGGGCAAGGGAGGTGATTCTCCCCCTTTACTCTGCTCTTGTCAGACCCCACCTAGAATACTGTGTGCAATTCTGGAGCCCCCAGCACAAGAAGGACATGGAACTGTTGGAGAGAGTTCAGAGGAGGGCCACGAAGATGATCAGAGGGCTGGAGCACCTCTGCTATGAGGACAGGCTGAGAGAGTTGGGGCTTTTCAGCCTGGAGAAGAGAAGGCTTCGGGGAGACCTTATAGCAGCCTACCAGTATCTGAGGGGGGCCTCCAGGAGGGCTGGGGAGGGGCTGTTCACAAGGTCTTGTAATGACAGGACGAGGGGGAATGGGTTCAAACTGGCAGAGGGGAGATTTGAACGGGATGTTAGGAAGAAATTCTTCACAGTGAGGGTGGTGAGGCACTGGAACAGGTTGCCCAGGGAGGTTGTGTCTGCTCCCTCCCTGGATGTGTTCAAGGCCAGGCTGGATGAGGTCTTGAGCGTCCTGATCTAGTGGGAGGTGTCCCTGCCTATGGCGGGGGGTTGGAACTGGATGATCTTTGAGGTCTCTTCCAACCTAGACCATTCTATGATTCTATGATTCTATGATTCTATAGATCTTTACTGTATACAATTTCTGTTGATATAAGCAGAAATTCTGTAGAGGAGATTGGGATGCTTCAGGAGTTCAGGATGCATAGTGATGGCCTTAGTAAGAGTATCATGGAACACATTCAGCATCACATCTGATTTTAATGCTACTTCCTTCTGCATCTATTTGGCATGGCATGAGATTCCTTGCTTGTGGTTTTAATTCACTAACCCTTTCCTTCAGTGTCAGCTGAACATGTGATTCTGGGCCCATAACATCAAATTGTTTCAGGGCTTATGTGTGACTGAACATTAGTCTTAGCAGAGCAGTAGATCTGGAAAGGAACCATGTGCCTCAGCAGTGGTGAGAGAGAAGATTGCAGTCCTCCAGAAGAGGCTGTGTCAAGGTTGCCTTTTCTCTATTTCCATTGCGTTCCTCTGTCTGCAGGGAAATGGTGAGTGGAGCCTTGGTTTTGCCTCTTTCACTTTTGTTTGCAAGACCACATAGTAAAACTAATTCTTTCTGGAGTAAGATGGATTAGAGAAGCAATGCAGAGCAAAAGTGGTGTAGCCATAGAACTGTGTTTCAGTTCTTGCTGTGACTCTCTGTAATCAGTTTATTAGTAATGATCTCCTGGCTTTGGCACAACTGTGCCAAGAAGCTGTTTGCTTGCATGTTATAGTGCTTTAAAGAACCAAGACAGAACTCAATTATATAGCATCTCCTTGCATCCATATTTACAAACATAATGGCCCCACATTGTTGTAGAAACCCTCACATCTGTAAAATGGCATTTTTGGAAGCATACTCACAGGTTGTGCAACACTGAATTGTTCATGTTCTCTCCTTGAATTCCTTTGCCTTTCACAGCACTGCTTCAAAGACTGCATGGTTCACACCGTGCTGCAGCTTATACGGTGACTATGAAATCTGTATGAATCTTTCTTGATGCTAGAAATGTAACGATTTCCAAAAGTAAGTTTTATTTGATCTGTGATAGGTGTTCCTATTCTTCCTCTCGTAAAAAGTATGGAAATGGTTATATTAGAATTTGTTTACTATCTAATGAGAGCAGTCTGTGGATATCCTCTGCAAACAGAGCCTTTCTTAGGAGCCAAGGATCCTCCTATATTTGATGGAGTGAGATGAATGTTTTGGACTAGAACAAAATGGAAATTCTGTCCCTGTCTCTAGCTTGGATACCTGAGTTGAGTGTGAGAAATGATGAAGAATGAATAGCAGGTTTCCTTCTTTCCTAACACAAAAGTTTGGAGGCCAGACTGGAGACTGCCTTGCATAAGCAATGCTCCTTTGCATTCTGCTAAAGCTTTATTACATCCTAGAACTGCAGGAGACCAAAGTGGGTCATTTGTCTGGAAAGGCAGAACCTGCTGGGTTCCTATTTTTGCTCCAAGGACACTATAACCATCTTAGGAGTTGACTGATTAATATTAGCTTATAAAATCAGTCCTGGGAGCAGGTACTATATTTCTCTTTTTTAGTCAAGTCCACTTGTATAATGTACAATAAATACAGGGTTTTTTTACATGACCCAAAGAGCATGAATGAAAAAGTGTGGATCTTACTCCATTACTGTGTTTTTTGCTTCCTAGTGGAGCCTGTGTCCAGTCTATCTTTTATTGTGGTGATAAGCAAGAATTTTCTGGGAGATGTGGTATTGAGTCCATTCAAACTGGGAGAACTTTTACTTGTAGTTCTTCAAACTCTTTAGCAAGTGACCTACTAAATGTATTCTAGCTGAGAGATGGGTGGGTGAGCATGAGCATGTGCAGAAGGAAACAGGCAGGGCTTCCCTTGGATACAGTTTAATGCAGTCAAATCAATACTTTATAGGAAGCCTTTTTCTTTTAGGTGTTTATTAGAGCAAATCTATTACATTAAGTTTCACTGGGGATTTATCTATGAAAACAAGTGGTGTCTAAAAATCCTTCAAGGCATAGGTGGCAGATATGTGGAGAGCTCCTTGAGCTGCTTTAGTACACAGATAAGCAGAGTCTTGAACATTTGATCAGTGTTAGAATTTAGATGTCTCCCAGGTTTAAGCCATAAATGTACATCAATAAAGTTGTATCACCAAGAGAAACAGAAATATGACCATTCCTTTCTGTACAACGTGCCACATGGTAAGTTCAGTCTGAAAGTGATGTAGAAAGAACTGCTGTTATTCATAAGATTATTCTTTTTAAAGTGGGTCATGTTGTAATACCCATGTAAGGATAAGCATGAGTTTAAGAACAAATTTGGTCTCCTGACATGGAAATGGTAAGAATATGTTACAGGTGTAAAAGGAAGTACAGGATTTATGCAGGAGGAAAAATGCAGGAAGACATGAAGAAATTATTCAAGATTAGCATAGGATTACTGCAGCAAGAAAGTGAAATATGCTGTCAGGATTCCTTCCTGGACAGCAGGAAGTTCCAAAGATGGGGAAATGCAGCCTAGAATCTTTATTGTGCAGATTGTTTAAAATAGTAATGCAAAGGCTGTAAGAATGAAGGGTATTTTAAGAGTTCTTTTATAGTGTTATATTTTCCTCTCCCTAAAATGTGAGCATTGTCCTGCACTTCATGACATGATGTAATTTACTGTGTCTTTATACCATACTGACGGAATTTTATATTATTGTCATTAGTAAATTTTGAGCTAGACAGATGTAGAACACTTTTAAAAATCTATCCAAGTAAGTGTAGACTCTCTGAAACTTTTTATAATATAGAAAACTAGGATTATTGAACTTGACTTGAGCTGTGAAAGAAGTATAACCAGTGTGAGTCAAAATCAGTAACTGTGTAGAAACACATAGCTGAATCACAGAATCACAGAATGTCAGGGTCTGGAAGGGTTGTCGAAAGGTATCTAGTCTGCCCCCCCTGCTAGAGCAGGATCTCCTATATCAAGTAATAGCAATGTCTTCATAAAAGAAATAATAATTGCCCTTTGGAGAATACGCATTTTGCTTTAAATATACAAATTGTGCATCACTGGGAAGTTAGGCAGTATGGAAATAATTTACACAGTTTATCTGAGTTTTAGGAAGGGATTTGATGCAGTTGCATTTAAGAAATTTGTTTTGAAGCCCTAAAACATAACACAGCAACAGATACAAAGGGCAAAGAAATTCATGTTGGGTAGGTAAATTTCATTTGCTCTTAAATAGCTTAGATACTTAGGTGTGCAGAAATTGAAGTTAATTAGACTAGAGCCTAAAAATAGTCATGTTAGGTGCAACTGAAAGTGAACAAAATGTTAGTGTGCTTTCAGTATGAATCACTTGAATATTTGAGGGGGGAAAAAAAATAAAAATAATTTCTGCCAAAAGTAGATGCATTGGTTCTATCTTGTCTATATTAGCTTAACTATTGGACTCCAGCACAGTAAGTTCTGAGCTGAATAATCCTGAAAGCACACTCAGACTTAGGTTTTAGTTTTGTACAGTCTCAAGTTACTTCTGCATCAATATGTGTGTGCGCACATATATTTTTGAGACTTGGCTGTTGTGGTTATTTATTTGATTTATCCACATTGTTGTCTCTGTGAGGCCAACTGGAGAGTTTCAGCAGAGAAGTTGTGCACTAAGACTGTGCTGCTCTAGTAAATTCAGGCACTGTGGGACAGGCCACAAAGCCACTGGTGGGTATATTTTTAGTTAAATATTAAGTATTAAGGTTGTCAGATATAGCAGAAGTTTTCCTTTTCTAAGATGCAAGCTTTTATCATCAGGGCAGATTATTCCAATGCAGATCTAAAAGCAGTGGGAAATCTGTCAATACAAAGGAGGAGCAGACAATTTATAAAATGGTTGCACTGTATTCTTTAGGTGGATGGGTAGCTGTTACAGCCTTGCTGGAGATACCTTTGCAGATACAGTAGTGGGAGAGAGAGGATTTTCAGGCGTGTTACCCTGTATTTGACAGGTCTCTGGTATTCTAATGTTTTTCTTAGACATTTCCAGTCTTACGGGTCATCTGTGCATGTGATATAGATGGCATATATAGAAGATAGTTAAGACTCTTTGTAGCTACATAAGAGCTATCCACACACTTGGGTCACAGTTTTCTGTTTTGTTTTGTGGGTTTGGGGGTTTTTTGTTGTTTTTTTGTGGTCCCCTGTACATGTGTTCTTAACTGTCTGGAGCAGCATGGTTAAAGGGCAAGGTTCCCATTTGCCTTTCTTGTTCCTTCTGAAACTACAGTTAACAATGTGCTTGTACAGATAATCTTGCTTTGTTCCCTGTTTCTTCAGCACCAGTAACTAAAGACTACATTTATGTGAGTGAATAAAACATATCCTAGCCCACTCTTAATGCTGAGTTCAACAGCAGTTCAATGCTGAGTTGAGTGTGTGCAGCTAAGCTTCTACTTTCCAAAATAGGATCACCACATTCAAAATCTTTGGGAATATTCCCTAGCCAGTACCCCTGCACAGTGTCTGTACGTTGCTGCAAAGGATGCTAAATCACTTAATATCATGCCAGGGCTTCATTAAGAGAACAGTGATATGAATCAATCAGATGGCACTGCTTAGTCTGGTGTTCTGTTCCTAGCTAGTTTATATTAGAATGACTATAACCAAAGATGCAAAGCATCATTTTTATTTACTTTATCCTTATTCTCAGCCTTCCCTGTCACAAAAAGATGGGGAGTGAGGCAAATGTAGATGAGGAAGCTGGATGGAAGAGTTATGAAGCATTGGAACAGGCTGCCCAGGGAAGTGGTGAAGTCACCATCCCTGAAGGTATTTTAAAGGACACTTGGATGTGGTGCTTAAGGATGTGGTTTAGTTGTAGTGGCTTAATAGTAGTGGTGGGATTGTGAGATCTGGGAGAGTGGCTGGATTCAATGATCTCCAAAGTCTCTTCCAACCTCAACAGTTCTCTGGTTCTATGGAGAGGATAAGGAAAAAAGGAACAAACTCCCTAAGTAAAACTTCACATTTAGATGAAGTAGTCTAGTCCTTGAGCAGAGTACAGGCTTCCTTTGATAACCAAACATAACTGAAAATCAGTAACTACATATATAAAGTGGAAATAAACACATCAAATAAATATAACTCTCTCCATTTAACTCATGCAGTCACAAGCATCTATAGCATCCAAGCCATCTACACTTTATTTCTGTCTACAATGTAAAGATAGCTTCTTTTTGGCAGATCCTTCATGCCTTCCTCCCTGCAATTCCTCCTGCATCCTCCGGAATATATTGTTAAATTTTACAAGGAGCAATTTGAAAGTTTTGAGTAAAAGCAATTACAGTAGGATTCATTCCATCAATGAATGGCCAATAGCTGGCCAAGAGAAATAACAACTTTTAGGGAGTAGTTTAGTCAATGTACTTTAAATACCTATTTTAGGATGAAATAAGTCACATTCCAGGATGCATGTGCTGTCCGTTGCCTATAAATGGAGTGTAGATATCTATCTCATATGGAGACGTGTGGAATATGGGAATCTGTACTGAGTCAGAGATCCGAACTGAAACAAAACCAGTGAAAAGAGATAGCATATCCCTATAGGAAGAGATTCTAACCTTTTCTTCTCAGAGTTTTATATGGGAGAAAGAAAATCTTAGTTTATGAACCTAAAATGCATTCTCCAGGCTGCATCCTTTGCAAGTCAATGATCATGGATGGGGGTATAAGTAGGAGTCACTGTCTCCTCCACAGACTTTGGAGTAGCCTCATGAGAAATTCGTATCAAGAGCTGAGTGGGTGTTCTCCCATGGATGCAGCTGGTCCTCTACTCCCCTGCTGTCTCAGTATCTGGAGAATAGCTTTGGCTTTCTCATTGCCTACTGCCCTGCTGAGCAGTGGAAACCTGAGAGAAAGCAAGAAATTGCCATGCTTCACTGAGTCATTAGAAGGATATGAGACAGAATATCTCCCCTCCCTCATATAGACTTCCTGGAGAGGAATACAAGTCATTTTCTGTACAGACAGAAGTCAGGTTAATACAGTTAAAGGGCTGTCTGAATCTGATTCACAAAGAAGCACGAACCAGATGGGAATGACTGACTAAATTGTACTGCCCTTGCAAACCCAGCATACACACTTCTGATCACAGATACTCTCATCAAGTTCCTTCTCAAACCTAAACACGTACGTTTGTACCAAATATTAGAGATACTGCAAAGCAAACAAGCAGACTTCATACCAACCTGGGATGTTATCTACTGAAAGGGATGCCTGTAGGCAACCAAAAAGTATTTTCTTCTCTCTTTACAATGGAAAATAAATAATCCCTACAGTATTCACTGCTGTGGTAGTTTGAGGGGTCCCAGATTCCCTTAAGAAAACTATAGAGACAGAGTCCTGTCCCAGGGGATGACCCTGGTCATCCCAGGATGTTGTGATATTGTTATTCTATTCTGCTTTCTGGTATCGCAGCTTATAGTGCAGTGCCCGTCTGATATCGCTCTCTTCCCTTTCCTGCCTTTCCTCCCTTCACTTCCTTCCCTGCTTATCTCACAGTTTGTGTGTGGGAGATGGCTTCTAGCTGGCAGGGAATTTGGAGCTGTGTCATGTGGCCTGCTGGGGCCTTGTAGCCCTAAGCTGGGGAGGGCCCCAGGCCTGCTGGGAGTGGAAGAGGTGGAGGATTCTAGATGGTTTTAGTCCAATAGACTTGGCTTAGCTTGTGGATGTATTCATTCTACCTGACTGTCCTTTGCATATATGCACTCCAAACTTCCAATGAGTGTGCAGTGTCTTCATTTTTACTCTTCAAAGGGAGTAAGAGTCATTTTTGTCATCTAGTCCTGGGTAGCTCCTGGCCTCAGACTGGGACAATTGCTTTTTGGTTTTTTGAAAATAAAGGTTCGCTGTCAGGATGGGGAAACTGGAGAATATATCCAGAAGGCTGTGGGAAGTGATTATTCCCATTTGTTCAGCACTATGGTACGTGGAGCACTACATTCAGTTTTTGGCTCATCAGTATAAAAAAGCCTTAACATACTGGAGTCCAGTGGTAAAAAACAAGATCACAGAACTATAGCAACAGTGAGGTTGAAAAAGATTTTTGAGATCAGTCCAAATGACTAGAGCTAGAGCACCTGATGTACAAGAAGAAGATGGGATAAATCGGTTTGTTCACTTGAAGAAGGGAAGGCTGAGGGGAGATCTTATATCTGTCTTCAGCTACTTGTGTGGGGAGCAGAGAGAAAATGGGGATGTGCAGTGGCAGAGTAACACTGGCAACAAAGACAAGTTGTAACAGCAGAAATTCAATTTACAAATAAGGAAGGATTTTTTTAACCATGAATGTTGTCAGACACAAGGAGATTTCCCAGAGATGCTGTGATATCTCCATCCTGAAAGATACTCAAAACTGGACTGAGAGGCCAAGACCCTGAGAATGTGCTATGAGTTTGCCATTTTGTTAAGCAAGAGTTGGACCAGATGGGCTCCAGAGGTCTCTTCCAATCTCAACTACTCCATGATTCCATGACACCAGTGCAGTGTATATAGCACATGAGATGCTCTTAGGTAAAACAAAACTAAAAACCCCAAGCAGCACTTAGTATTGAAAAGATGAAATATTAAATTGAGAATTTTAAATGGAACTTTAGTCAGAACATAGATGATTTTAAAGCTGTTGCACTTTTGTCACTTGAAGCAAAAGTACCAATCATGATCGTTCCAGAGGAGATTTAAGATAGCTTTAAATCCTTTTCCAAAACCTGTACTGATACAGGTAGCTTATGGGGACGTAGGCTGGGAAAACATCTGGATAAAAGGTGACCTCATTTGTAAAAATACATTGCATTCCTCTTCATATGAATAACTTGATTCTCTCTCTAGTTAAATTCTTCCCTGATTCTGTGATATTCAAAGGAATAACCCAAGTAAGAACATCTGTATTCTACCAGTGCTTTATGTGAACATTTGTAGATTAGGATGCTCTTCATGCAGCTTTGACCTAGGCAGAGGCATAATAACAGGTCATAAGGATGGCAAGAGCAAAGAAAAAGAATATTTGCGGGCATTAATTATATACAGACACCTGCACATTCAGAAGAAAATACACTGATTTGTACAGAAGGTTAAATGTTGGAAAATGCTACTATGCCAAAATAATTTATTAATGTTCAGTGTTTCTGCTTAAAGTGTATTTTAACAGCAAAAAGAAAAAAAAAATTAAAGAATGCTTTTGTATGCTATTAATCACAACGGGAAAGAAATTCAGTTCTCTGGGGATCCCTTTTAGTTCTGAGGAAGAAGAATAGTAAGAAGAAAGTAGTATGTCAGAAAGTAGTATGCCATTTTCAGATGATCAAAACTAGATAAAAAATAGAACTCATAGAAAATTAAAATTACTAAAATATTTTGAAAAATAAAAACAAAGTACACAGTAAACCAACAATTATGTATAGTATTTAAAAGTCTATATGGACTTGCTCTATGTCCTACTTTTTAGTACTGAATCCTTCTGTGATGTGCTGTGTTCTTTAGGTTTTGGTCAAACTTTTCTCGCTATGCTTAATGACTTCTACTCCACATTTATTTTACTTTGAGCATGGGTTAACAGTTGAATACTATAATTATTGTTGGGGAGTCTAAAACAGTAAATCCCAGAATTGTAACTGCTATAAGTAGGTGTAACAGGCTACAGCAGAGTAGGGGATGGGAGAGGAAAGGATAATTAGAGTGCATCAAGTAAATAAGTGAACAATTATCTTTTGCTTTTGACTGTCATTAGGAAATAGAAGACCCATAAAGGAGGCAACTACTACAACAGTAATCTTTACCTAAAGAACTTGAACATCAGAAACTTTTGCAGAGTAGAAGAAAGGATTGCACATGATCAGCTTCAGTGTTCAGTGTATCTCTGAAATAAACTTTATTAAAAGCTTGGGCTTTTACCCAACTGCCATGTCAATTACAGTGTTCAGGCTTTTAGAGACCTTGGTTAGTCCTTTGGATAGTTACCTGTATGCTGTCTTTCTTCACTGTGGAATGGAGAAATTGTTGAGGGCTCATTGCTTTCCACCTCTTCAGTTTTCTTACTTGAAAGATTTTCACAGAGAATTCAAAGTACAAAGAACACCCAACCCCATATGATGAGATTAATTTATGCCATCATAGTCTTGCTAAATATTTATCATAGCCAGCTCTAGTAGATTGTAGTGTGGAAATGTATGTGTGAATTTCACTTGACATGGAGAATGGCGGTGATGGAGTAGTATCATGTGCTTAGCACTTTGAAATTGACCAGTAGCAGTAGCAAGAGCAGAGAAGTTTCAAAACAGGCAGCGATGCCTGGATAATGAAACCATCAATCTGGCCAGGAGCCTATAAGGTTCAGCTTGTTAGCCATCATGTTTTCCCAATGCTTGGGACAAAGTGAGTAATTTGATACACACAGACCACAGATTTGGAAAGTCTTTGGCCTTTGGTAATAACATAACTGCTATGACTAAAGTATCATTGCCTCTCTCTGCAGAATCTCTCAAAGTAAATGCTGTATATTTTCCTTGCAAAAAGAAGTGCTGTTTTGTGTGACTCCCTACACCAAAACCAGCAAACCATTTCNAAAAAGAAAGAAAGAAAAAAAAATGTTTAAATATGGATGTGATAAGGAGAAAACAATCACTGATGTAGAGGCTATAGTCATTCTCCAGTGACTCCTGAAACATGGAGTCACTCAACTTCTCTGTGTCTCAATTTCCCATCTGTAAAATGGGGTTAAAATACCTACCTCACAGGGGTGTTGTGAGGCTTTCTAAAATAATGTTTGTAAAGTGCTTTGAGATCCTTGGATGAAAGGTGCAATAAGAAATCAAATTATTCACTTTTTTAGTGCAACACAAGAGTGCACTTCTGTTGAGATGGCTAAAGGCTTCCAGTTCTTTGCAGCTATTCCACATACTCTTCCATCATTTTCCCTCTGTCATTTGTTGTCTCTGGAGCAAAAATGAACAATTTTTGCAATCAAGAATATATAAATTATTGTGCAGATGAGGGTTAAAATAATCTAACATTCTTCTTCAAATGTGTTGCATATTCCTTGTCCATGCAACCGTAAAACTAACAGAAAAGGGATATATGATGACTTTGTGTGCTCTTAACTTAAACTGGCTAACTTAGGATTTTTTTGGGGGACAAACTCAGCCTCTTCATCAGATAAAAAACCTGTAATTTGGATCAATAGTTGCTTATCTTATGTAGGAGTTACAGAAGGGGTTACAGTCCTATATGTTTTGCAGTCATTTGACAAACAGCCACTAAACAGCACAGTGTAAAGGCAGTTTCCAAGTTAAAAGTTAAATCTTAGGAATAACAGAAATGTGAACTGAAAGCATTATATTTTACAGAGCTGAATCAAAGAGAAAGCAGGTATATTCATCTTGAGCTGCTAAGCTTACATATTTTTCTGAAGACTCTTAACTTATACACAAACTAATTCAGGACACTAAAATTTCAGTTTAATAAACAGGTGGCACGTGCTTCACTTGAGCAGCTTCAGCATCCAGCAGACCTTTGTCTGAGATTAAATACTATACATAAATATCCTTTTCATTAATATTAACTGATCCATGGAGATAAGAATCATGAGAAAAATGGTTGTTAAGGAAAGCAGACACAAGAAAAAGCCGCAAAGTAAAAGAGGATGAATGAAACTCGATTAAAATATTTTGTTTTCCTGCCTCTCTCATCCAGGATTCATGCTGTACCCTTTCTTCTCCTCCATCGCTTAATTTTTTTCTTCTTCTCTTTAGGATTGAATGGACAGGAGAACTGAAAAATAATATAACCAAATAAACAGAATAAAAAATATTTAGTTACAGTTTTCACCCAGCTTCACTTACTTAAAAGGCATTTACATGTCTTCACTCATACAGTACATGAATCATATTTTGACTGTTCACTGTTGTGGAGGCAAAGGATAACACATTCATCCCCTTGGTGAATATTTACGTGATTTTCATTCATGTAAAAACAAGCACAAACCCCTTTTCTAAAAAAAACAAAACAAAACAAACAAAAAAACCCCCAACCAAAAACACCTGAATATTTTTGTGTTTCAAAAGCTGACCCAGAAGAGTTAAAGCATACCTGAACAGATGCCTAGATGGCTTGAGAAAATGGCTTGAGAAAATACACTCAGAAGTGAACAGATTTCACCAGCGTTTGTGGATATCTCATCTTAAACTTGAAGTCACTGGCAATTTTGTATCTAGAGCTCTCTGCTTCTTTAATTACTTTGATGTTCCTTCTGCTACTTCTGACTTTCAGTTGTAGTCACCAAGGAAACACCCACAAAAAGCAGCAGTTCCTACTGAAGTATCTTCTTGACATGAGGTTTTTCCTTAATATTTAAATTAATGTGGGATTTGTTTGTACTTTTCACTTCAGGAAATAATTATTAGAGTATTTTTTAAATGCCTTTCAAATAGCAGAAACTAATTATGCAGTAATCTTTACCTGCTGACTTCTATGCAGTCATTCCAGATGGATTTTTATTCCAATAGAAGTGGCACCCTTACTTTTACACTGAAAATCTGATACTCTGGTGTACTTAATTATTAGAGGGGACTGAAATGCAAATCTGAATTATTATTACCTTGATAATAAAAGCAACTAAAATAAACCTACATTTGAAGATAAATAGGTAATGCAGTATTGACCTGGAATATCATGTAATGGAAAAACACCATACATCTTTCCCTATTAATTATCTTCCTGCTCTATTGAGGTTGATAATATATAACATTTTGCCATTAGAGCATTTATTTTTTTCCCTAGACATAGCCTAGTCATCTACCAGTTCTGCTCCTTAACTACAGCCTACTATCATCCCAGGATCCCTAACCACTGTGTGGAAGAAATGCTATCTTGTGGCTGAAATATTAATTATTGTGCTGTTGAGCTTTGTATTTCAAACTTTCAGACTCTAATTTATTATCTTGTCCACTGACATAAAAAATATTTTAATCAAAAATTATTTCCTATCATCAAAATGTCAGCGCACAAGCCATCTATTACCTGAAATTTCCCACATTTATTTAACTCAAAACATAGAAGTCACAATCTAGAAAATGCTGCATTTTTAGGCATAACAGTGTTTAGAATACATTCGAGTTGAAAAGATGCTCAGACGTTAATGGACTAGCTCTTGAGCAGGTGTTAATTGTCCTAGCTCTACTGATGTCTTTCAATTGGCACCAGCTGTAAAACTGGCCTCACATGGCAGTGTAAAGACAGATTTAGGGACTTTCTTTTCCAGTTGCAATGCAAAGCATTTAAATAACGCTTCAGTAGCAGATGATCAAGATATAATTTACGAGATGTTCTCTAGCAGATCATGATGAATATATGTGTGTTTTAAGAATGGGTCTAAGAAAGAGGTAACTTCTGAGTGAACCAGTGATATCAGAAAATGGTATCTGGATGATATTCATCTGACCAAATATGGATATCTTTAAGGTTGGGATCTAGTCTGAGTCCCTTTGAAGAGAAACAGGCACTTCAATTAGTTGTTTATTTTATATATATATATATATATATATATATATATATATATTCCCAAGAAGATACCTTCACCAGGTCAGATGACCTTTATCCTTAAAGTGTCTGCTTCTCTCACTAAGGACAGGAACATCCAGTAGTTTTCTGAGCCTTAGATGTCTGCTTTGCTCATGTCTAAAGTTGGGAGAGATCAGTTATTCTCAGGGCCTTACATTGGGTCTATCTTATCAAGTTGTCCCTCTGTTATTCCTTTCTAAACCAAAGCTAAGTGAAACATGGTAACTTTTCACCATTATGTTACAACACACAGGACAATAAACAACAGCCCTATCATACATGATCAAATAATTTGGGCTCATATATTTACTTACACTTCTGTTGTGCATATAACTGCTTCTATCTTCCTTTCATGTAATAACTCTCTTAAGATTCTTACTTCTCAACAGTTTGTCAAGTTAAACTGAGATATTTTTATTTCTACTGATGGATCCACTAAGGCAAATGCCATTTTGATCTTTGTGTATAGTTACTGGTTGTGTAGTGTTGATGGTGTGAATGGTGTTACAAAAGTGAGTTTCTTGCTTGCTGGTATGTTCTTTATCTTTTTGTGAATGGCATTCACTAATAAGAGAATAAATTCAGTAGTACTCACTCTTTTGCCATTTACCATATTTACAAGAAATACATGAGTGAAAAAAAATTGTAGGAAATATGGGAAATTATGTCATATTAGTAATATGATTGTAATAAATCCCATCAAATACAGAATTGACAGGAGAAATACAGTATTTATGCCATACTTAGCAGCAGTAGTAACTATAATTTTGATTGCCATTTTCTTACCAGTTCTCTGAAAGAAATTTGTGTGAATAACAAATAAACAAAAATAGCCTTGTGGACTATAGAGAAATTCTCTTCACATGGGCCTTAGCGTTATAGAGTTGCTGTGTGATTAACAATATTTGACATGCAGTTTGTTTTCTGTCCGTGCAATTGCAACAACAGTTCCAATTGTAGCTACTTTTTTTCTTTTCTTTTCCTTTTTCTTTCTTTCTTTGTTTGTTTCTTTGTTTCTGTTTTTTATGCAGAAGACCATCAAATGAATTGTCACAATACTCGAATAATGCAAGACACAGAAAAAGACGATAACAATAATGATGAGTATGATAATTACGATGAACTGGTGGCCAAGTCATTGTTAAATCTTGGCAAAATTGCAGAGGATGCAGCATACAGAGCCAGGACAGAATCAGAAATGAACAGCAATACATCTAATAGTCTGGAAGATGATAGTGACAAAAATGAAAATATTGGTCGGAAAAGTGAGCTGAGTTTAGATTTAGACAGTGATGTTGTCAGGGAAACAGTGGACTCCCTTAAATTATTAGCACAAGGACATGGTGTAGTGCTTTCAGAAAACATTAATGACAGAAATTATGCAGACAATACTTCACAGCAAGATAATAGGAACATGAACTTTGTAATGTTAGGGAAGCCTGTGAACAATGGACTGGCAGAAAAAATGGTGGAGGAGAGTGATGAAGAGGTGTGTCTCAGCAGTTTGGAGTGCTTAAGGAACCAGTGTTTTGATCTGGCTAGGAAACTCAGTGAGACAAACCCACAGGAAAGAAATCAACAGCAAAACATGAACACTCGTCAGCATGTCAGGCAAGAAGATGACTTCCAAGGAAGAACACCAGACCGGAATTACTCTGATATGATGAACTTAATGAGACTTGAAGAACAGTTGAGCCCCAGATCTAGGACTTTTTCTAGCTGTGCAAAGGAGGATGGTTGTCATGAAAGAGACGATGATACCACCTCTATTACTTCAGATAGGTCTGAAGAAGTGTTTGATATGACAAAAGGTAACTTAACCCTGCTTGAGAAAGCAATTGCTTTGGAAACTGAGAGAGCAAAAGCCATGAGAGAAAAAATGGCAGTGGAAGCTGGAAGGAGGGATAATATGAGATCATTTGAGGAACAGTCTCCAAGACACCTTTCTGGAGATGACAGGAAGCCTAAACCCAGTGACGGCCATGTCAAAAAGCCATATTATGGTAAAGGTAATATTTCTATATACCGTATGTTATGTCATGAGAAAGTGTGAGCTAATGTGTTAAATTTTGCTTAGATTTCTGAAATTAAATTATTAATTCTACAAAATGGGAATGTTATTTAAATTTTAGTTATATGACATGACTGTAAAATAGCATTGTGCTGCAATTATGAAATAAAAGAATTCACTGTTCAGTGTTAGAAATATGTATAGTGTTTCAGTGAATATCCTTTGGCTAAATTGGAAGAGTAATTTTCAGGGAAACAAAACAAATAAGAGATCATGTTGAAAGAGGCAAAGATTTTTCTCAATGTTTTAACCCATTTTATAGCAAAAATTAACAATGAAAAGAATTACATTGCAAACTATATTCGAGATTGGGGGTTTATGTCACAGGCAGTCAATCAGCTGTGGAGTACATACTTTACAGATTCGTTTGGGTAGGTGACATCATGAGTTATAAAATTATCATCAAATGACAGTTATTGATGAAGCCTCTCCCATCTAAAATGTAGAATTGCCTGATAGAAATTGAACAGTACCAGAATGACCGATAACATAAGATAGGGGCAGTGACTGCACATTAATTATCTTAAGTTAGTAAGGTAATGGAAACCATTTGCTATGCAAGGCATGGTGTGGCCTGGGCTGAGATCAATAGCAATTTCTTTCTTATGTGCATTCCACTTCACTGGTTTCATTCCATTGTGGAAACAGTTAAGGTGCTGCTTTTACAATAATTCAACAATAAAGAAGAAAAAGTACAGACTAAAGGTTACCTTCAGAATGTTTTTTTGATGTATGGGATTATCATGGTGATGGTGTGTTTATATTGCCACACCCCTCTTTAACATGTCTACATCTGTACATATAGGGCTGTATTGTATAGTGTTCAATACCTTCTGAGATTCATTGAACACCCCTGATTCCCATTGACTTTAGTGGAAGGTGAGGATGTAGTATTTCTTGGGAGATACTTAAACAGGGATGGGGTTCATCTTATATTTGTCATTAAAATATTTGGCTTCCTTTTCTACAACTGGGGTGGTGGGCATTTTTCTCCTTTTCATAAATCCCTATTTTCGAAAATGCATACCTTAAGATCTGCCTGTGGCATGCAGGTAGGCAGACAAGAAAGGTTTTGATCTTTTTTCATGTGCCTTAAAGTAAAATAATAGCCAGTCTGCTAGAAAAGAAGGGAAATTACTGACATCAAACATTTCTGGAATGTATTTTAGTGAACTTTTGTTTGTTTTAAACACAAGTATATGGTTCAGTGAGTGTTGTAGTAACTTTGAGTATTTGTGGAAGACAACTTTAGTTAATGTATTCCAAAACAGCCATATGGATACTGTGCTAAATGTTGTTTGCATATTTTACCTGTATGACCATTTCCCTTTGAATATATGTGTCTAGTAGAACCACAGAAAGCATGGCAAATGCATATTAATTTTTGAAGAGCTTTATAACTCTGATTGTTGTCCAGCCCTTCCAGTCTCTGTATGCCTGGGAAGGCATTTATGTATGTAGATCTGCTGTTTCCAAAAAGACTATGTAACGAAAGTATAAACTTTCATTAAATTCTAGAGCGTCTTTGAACCATTTTGTCTTTTGGGACCTGCAGGCTGCATTGATTACAGGTCCATACACTAGCCAGAGACTAAGTATTGTGGTTGTTTGGACCAAGAAACTTTGTGGAGTGGGTCTTTCTATGCTTTCTTAATAAAAAAAGAAAGAAAGAAAAAAACCCCTTCCTTACTTAAAAAAAAAATAGGAAATGTTTTGGCATTTATTGAAAGAGGAAGCTTTGACTAAGACAATATAATTTGTTTTCCACTCACATATTATCTTCCAAATACTGCTGGAAGAGATACCCACAGAGATGTAAGGTGGAAACTTTTTGGAGTACACAAGTTTGCAGTGAGAACCACCTCTTGGCTTCAGGAGTTCTGCTTTCAGAGACTGATAAAACAACACTTTAGGAATACTAACGTTTTTTTCCCCCTACTGTTTAAAGCCTTCTAAATAGACTTTCTTCTGAAATTGATGAATTTTAAAACCATTAGAGTCCTCTGACAGCCTTCATTCAGGCAATGCTCCCATTGTGGCAAGGAGGAAGGGAAGGTTACAGAATTAAATAAAACTGTGCAACACTTCTCCCAGTTAGCAGAAAAGGATTTATGAAAGAGTATACAGTGTTTTGTTTAAAGTTGTGGGGAGTTTAGTCATCTGTCTTCCATTAAAAGCAATGGGAAATTGTGCAAGTACAATTCTATGCAAATTTTGAAATCACTAAGAGTAGCGTACACCATCTTTTCTGACTTGTTAGACCATAAAGGCTCTAAAGGATCTAGTACGTGCTACAACTTTGTAGCACAGACTCGAATGCAGAGGGGGATTTACTTGACACTGTCAGATGAAAGTGTCTAGATCCTCAGCTGCTCTAAATTAGAATATCTTCACTGATTTTGGTGGAGTCCTGACAACATGAAGTATCTAAAGTTCCTCTAGCTTGAAGTCTTTAAAAAGCCATTATGGTCTATTAATCATCTACATTTTTTTGCAGTCCTTGAATATTGTTATATTTATATAATTTGTATGTCATTTGCATCACTTATTCAGTTATCTAATAATTTTACACATCCCAAAGTACTTGACTTGAAGAATTGCTTAGAGTTGTGTATGTATGTAGCTGTGGGCTTGCTGTTCTAGTGGTCTCAGCACAGGCCTATCTGCGGGAATTCAAACCCCTTCTCTGACATGTGCTCCTTCTGTGGCCTTGGGTTTAACTTCTTGATCTCTTTGCTTCGGTTTCCTGACATATAAGATTATGGTCTTTCCAGGGGTGTTGTGATAACTGTAGAACACTTTGGAGGTAGATTTGAATGTGTATTTGTTGTTAAAGAGCATGAAAAAATAACAGGGTTCTACAGAATATATGCAAGTGAAGTAAAACAGAACTTTCATAATTAGGGATTACATTTGCAAAAGACAAGTTTTGAACATCTTACAATTTAAGAATTGATTTAAGATGCAGAGAGACATTATGATGAGCTGAAGAATTTATCTAAAAGAACTTGGAATGTAAAAGTGTGTTTATATTCAGAAGTTACCAGAAGGAAGTCAAAGAAAAAGAATTTGGTAACTGAGGGTGAACTTTGGATTATATTGATACATGCTGGAGAGTATTAAAAAAAAAAAAAAACCAAACCCAACAAAAAAGGGGGGTTGTATGTGAAGTTTTACAAGTATTGAAATATCTTTTGATTGTACTGAGGACTGCATTTGTGAAAGCCATGATGGAATCTAATGGAAGAAAGACTTGATGAAATAGAAGTAGTAAAATCTTTTTTTTCCAGAGGCCAAAAAGCATAATTACTGAAGCAGAATAATGACTGGAGCAACATAAAAAAATGAATATAGCTCTACTTCGATACTGAAAGGAGGATGCACTGAAAAAATAGGAGGAGCATACTGGTTGATCTTGATCCAAAATTGTAGCAGTTAGAGTATGCTGGATTTTTTTCCTTTGATAGTAATACCAAAATCAGAAATAGTCTCCAAAATCTAGCAACTGTGGTCAAGATGACAGGACATAATTTGTGTCATGTGCTGGACCGGAAGGGTGAAGAGTAATGGGTAGGGATGTTATATTACAAATGTTCTATTAAAAGAAACGAGCCAATGAAGTACGTGAGAAAGTTCTAGTTCAGGATTAATCTCACCAGCAGTTTCATTATTGGCGGAAATCTTTATTTTGTTGAAAAGATGTCTATTTAGACTTTTCATTGATTTGTAGACAGAAGATCCAACAAGATTCTAAAATACAATTAACCTTTTAAGGATATGACTATTCAAACATTATACATGGCCCAAATTTACACAGCAAGTGATGCTTTCATTAATCCTGATTACAATGTTTACCCCACTGTATTTTTTTTAAGAGAAAGGGATATTTATATAGTTTCTCCCATTTCATGAGGAATTTAAAGAAAACAAGAGTCATCTTCTCAGTGAGCCTTGGAAAAGGGATTTATTTGTGCTGAATCTTTGAAATGCAGTGCTTAAAGAGCTTGGTTTGGTACTCTGAAGACAATGCCCTTAATACATCTGGCAAATAAGAGTGTAAAGAAGGGAAACTCCAGCTAAATAGTTTCCAAATGACCTTACACTCTTGGGCTGGTGCTCCTCAGCAGCACACTGATTGACAGTGGTATGGCTTTGCTAGAAAAAGGTCACTTTCCAATCACTATGAATGGATGTTGCTGTGATCGTAGGAACCTGCAGTCTGAAAAGAAGATGACGGGATAAAAGGGACAGCAGAACTGTTTAAGAAGTAGAAGGGTTGGTTTTCTTTTCTTCTAATTTTTGTAAGAACATTTACCAAAGAGTAAATTACATGATTAAATGAACCTTCTTACAGAAATGTGAAAAGCCTCATTCACTTGACACATTTGTTGTAAATTATAGATCCCTCAAGAACAGAAAAGAAAGAAAGCAAATGTCCTACCCCTGGGTGTGATGGAACTGGCCATGTAACGGGGCTTTACCCCCATCACCGCAGTTTGTCAGGATGCCCACACAAAGATAGGGTCCCTCCAGAAAGTAAGTTCACATTGTTTCATGGAAAATGGGGATAAAACTACAAAGATTTTTCTAGCATGCTTTTAAAACATTTTATTTAATATTCTTATTATTTAATATTTTAAAATTTATTTCATTTTTCAGTATGGTTTGTCTCAACTTAGTCAACTGTTCTGTGTTATACCTTTTCCTTTATTCCATCATTTCCATTCTCTACTAACTTTTACACAAAAGAATGACTTTTAAAGCTGTATTCTTTGATTTTAAAAATCCTAGGTTATTTTTAAATAGAAGTGTTCAGCAAACAGAGAAAAAGATTGCCAGAAGATGTGCACTGCTTTTGCTTCTGTGCGCTGATGTTGCATCAACTGTCTCTGTTACTCAACTCAGGCTTTTGAGCAAGAGGTCTCCTTTCAGACACATAGGTAGAATTTCCTGCCACATCAAAGGATTTTCTGCAACGGAGGTTCACCCATATGAGCTCACGAATGTTCATTTGAAGGCAGGGCACTCCATTTCTGGAAGTCTTCTTGGCTGTGGAATCAGCTGATTGCTCTAATCAGGTTTATGCCAGGAGAGCATCTGGCTAAGATCCAATTCTCTTTTGCACCAATTTTGAAATGGAGTTGTTCCATCAAAGCCTGTGGACTTAAACTCCCCATTGTCCATCAGCTCTTATAGACCTAAGACCAATGGATTTACAGCAGTGTAAAGAGAATGTGACAAAGGGCTGAAATAGTCACCTGTTTTTAAAGGGTAGTAGATTCTGAAGGATTGGAAGCCAGAAGTAGATTAGCAAACTAGAGCAGCATACATAAAAAGTCTCCTCTTTCAGGGTAGCATGGTTTCTTGCAGAAGTAAAGTAATGGGGAAGTGCTTTAGGAAACTTTGCTGTAACTTGATCAATCTCTGAATACAGTAGAACAAATAGAATAATTTCTTTGCTTTGCAAGACCCTACAATTTTCTGAAACACAAACATTTATTTGGGTGCTCAAAGTTCTCTCATTTTTATAAATGGTAAATAAAATCTTTTTAGAAGACTTTGTAAATCAAAGAAGAATATAGCTTTAAACTGTTTGCATGCTCTTGTACCTACTAAAATGAAAAAGGTGAGCTCATCTTTTTATTTTTTCCTGTGATGTTGGCCTTGTGAAGCATGTTTCAAGAACCGCTTTCAACAGTAGGAATTTCAGAGGAAAGCTTTTGCATCTATACGTAATTTAGTACACTGATGATGGGGTGATGATGATGGTTATCTTTTAATCAGTATATATGTGATTTAGTTCTCAAGTCTCCGAACAGCTTTTATTCAGTTCTTAACTCAGCCAAGGAATTCACTGATTTTATTAAAGCTTTTTTGTTTGTTTGGGTTTTTTTGTTTGCTTGGTTTTTTTGTTTTTTTTGTTTTTTTTTGAGTGAGAACTAAATACAGGCTTCCAGACTACTACTTTTATAAGAAAATCAGAACTTTTGCAAGAGCTGGATGACCTTTTTTCATAAAGTGATATTCTGCCATCCAGCTCCGAGACATTAATTCAGATATGTCTCACATCCCACAAAACTCTTTATTGTTACCAAAGAAGTTCTTGATAATTTGACAGTTCATAGCATGAGCTTCATGATTTAGAAGAATATTGCTCTGAGCAGCCTTGGAAGTTTTCCATCCAGCTTGCAGTGGATGCAGATGTTTACTTGCTTAAGCTTGTACTACTTTTTTTTTTTAACCAGGTTTTTTTTTTTCTTCTCTTTTTTTTTTTTTTTCTTGCCATCTCTCAGTTTTGAAGTGCTTAGTTTTCATTTTCAGTTTTTTGAAAAAAAGGATTTCTATCTGTTGCACTTTTCACTTCCATAGAGAATGCAAGTCCAAAGTAAAGGAACAATTCTGCTCATCATATAGATAGGAATATCTATGTGGAAGTGGGCAGAACTGACTCCTAGCTCAGCTGGGCTGTCTTAGGGTTCAATGCAGTTCAAGGTTGTACTGAGTTGTATTTCAAATGTATTCTGAACACATACATTCCTGAAAGATTTTTTTTTTTTTTAGTCAGTAATACTGAATTGATGGTTGCTAGATGCCCCTTTACTGTTGAGCTGAACTTTGCTCAATGTTTTTGTATGGAGATGTTGGAAGTCTTCTGCTTCACGGTTGCAGTAGAGATGCATTTATTTATAGGTTCTCTAACCTTCATAACTTTCACCGTTGGCCTGTGTAAATGAGCATAGGATCACAATACTTCCCTCATCAGGCTTTCTTGGCTATGTGTGTCACGTGTATTTTGAGGAATGATGGTTGTTAATGAATCCTGCTTTGTTTTAAAATGGTTTCATATATACTGGGATTGGATTTTTTTTTCTTGTTTTCATACTCTGCTGTTTTCTCTTACTCTCCTTGTCAAGTTCTTGCCATGCATGAAAATGTTCTTAAGTGTCCTACACCAGGCTGCACAGGCCGGGGCCACGTAAATAGCAACAGGAATTCCCACCGAAGGTAAGGATGCCATCGCTGGATGCAAATCTAGAGTGAATACTGCCTTCAAACTGCAGCTTCAAACTGTAGCAGTCCATGGTGGGGGGAATGTGAGTGTGTGTTTTGCTGTTTTGTTCTGAAGATTGACAGATGGTGCTTCACGTGCTTTATCCATTTTAAAGAGTAACATTTATTCATGTATTTCTGAGGAGGACAAGTGTGAGTTTGCTACAGTATGGATGAGTTGACCCACAGAAGGCATTTTAAGCATCCTTAGCATTTTTGGGGGGGATTTTTTTTCGTTTTGATTTGATGTTAGCTGACCTGCAGTGGTATGAAACAAATGCTACTGCTCCTTATGGGTATATCACAGGGAGAAGGAAGAGTCTGCCAACATCATCAGGAATAGGACAGGAGTTCTTGTTCTTACACTTCACTTTTCAGGGCTTTATTTTATAGCTTATCTATAATTTACGTAACTATTTGTATAGGAAAAAAATCCACTGTACTCCTAAAAATGATTTCTTAAATACATGAGAAATGGCATGTTAAGTACACAGACATTATAAGATTTAGTTGTCTCAACTGAGACCACAGTCTCAGCTCCAAAATCCCTATTCAGCTAAACCTAAATGAGAACTTTTACTGTTTAAGAAAAATTATGAAAATATTTCATTAAATTTAAAACATGAGAAGTCAGAAATATTAGATTGGAACACCCTGCCCCAAAAAAACAGAGATTATTTTTTAAAGGAAACCTAAGACTGGTGACACATTCTCATAGAAAGGATGCTATTGCCTATTAAATTCAGTCAAACAAGTACCAAAATTATTATTGCCATGTATGTCACCATTTTCCTACAGAACAAGATCTTCCTTATTTCTTTATAATTTTAAAAACTCCAGGAAATGTGGGCAAGAAGCTAAAAGGAAATGTACAAGGTTCTACTATTGAATTGGATTTTTTTTTAATGCTAATTGCATCATGAAGGCTTATGGGACTAGGCAGGTACTGGATATTCAGTCTTATCAAGCTCTGGGTTACTAGAGACCCTCGTATTAACTGTATGTCACCTGGAAGACTCTTGTGGGTACCAACCCATCTGCAATAAGCTCTGGTACCCCTTTCTTCTCTGCAGTGATGCTGCTGGTAGATGCAGCAAAAATCCTCTGAGAAAGCTTGACGGGAATTACTGCTGCTTGAAGCAGTGTTCACGTCTGATTGAATATCTACTGGAATATTTGAGGTGTCTGAAGAGGAGCATGTCAGTGGAGCACAGCTGCCCTCTGGCATGACTCCAAAACCTCACAGAGCCTTCTCATCCCTCTGCAGAACTAGGGCAGTGAGGGAGGGCTGGGAAGAGCAATCTGCAGTCTGTGCTCACCTCTTTCTGCAGCTTTTGGGGCATTTTGCTCTGCTTCACTTTTTTTTTATTATTCTTCTTTTTTTTTCCCTCTTTATTTCCTGTAGAGAAGGAAACATCTGGGAATGCATTGATTTGCCTTTCCTTTTAATTTCTTTTCCTGTGGAGAACACAGCAAGCTGCGGTCACATAAGCACGCAATAGACTATGACAAGGAAAGGACCCCCTCCATTGTCAGGTCACGGGTTTTTTACAGCTTCACTAAGAGCACCATCTGCTGGCATCAATTTTTCCCTGTTCTAAATCTTTTCCAGAAGTATCAGGCTTATTATTATTACTAGCACTTCAATAGTAGTTCAGCATTTGCAAATTTAACAGAATTTCAATTCAAGTGCAGAAGTCCTTTTCATCACTTACCACAAGAAGACATACTTTAGTGGTTGAAATTCATGAACAAACACTAAGTATGACATAGATGAGATGTAGATTTAGAGACCCAAGGCCAAATTTTGCACTTACTTAAATGCCTAGCAAAAAGATTGAAGTCAATGAGCTGAACAAGGTGTGAAGCAGTGCAAGATTTGGCCTATGTCATGTTGTCAGTTAATCATCTTCAGAAGCCATCTCATTGGCAACGTTTGTAGATGCATAAGAGTCACAAGTCTGCTTTTTAGCTGTACAATAGATTCCAGTTTATATTCTCCTCTCCTACTATTATGTTCACCAGCTGACATCCATGAATAGTCTACCCCCATACAGTCAGAGAAGCAAAGCAGATGTAAGATCTACCATGCAACCTTGAAAGTAGAAGAAAGGAAGTCTATTCTAGAGAAAATACATATGACCAAAAAGCTTTTGGAAACTCTTTTCCTTCAGATTCTTCCTAATGCTGTCTAAGGAGGAGAAGGAGTAATTGGATCAGTGCTATAATGTGAAACTACACAGGACAAGACAATTAAATTTGCTTTCTGTAATTGCAGCCTCTCTGGATGTCCTATTGCTGCAGCAGAGAAACTGGCTAAAGCTCAAGAGAAGCATCAGAACTGTGATGTGTCAAAATCAAACCAGGCATCAGATCGGGTTTTAAGGTATTAGAAATCACTATAATACTTATTATTATGCAGAATTCATCACACATTCACCTAATCTGAGAATTTATATTTATATACATTGTATATACATATATATCTCCTCTAAAGAAGAGCTAGAATTAGGGCTTCTGGATCCAATTCTCACAGTGTATATTTCCCACTCAGTCTACATGGGGGAGGGTTGGTAATTATTTTGGCAAATACATGTAAAGCTGAAAAGCTCATTTTTGTCTTAGGCGTTGTTTGGTGTAAAGATGACTGCTGGAGTACAAAGTCTAAGAACAGTGTGAAAAAAGTTGGTATCTTTTGGGAATAAACTAATATTTACCGGTAAGTCTTGGTTTTTTCAGCAGGCTTTTACTAGTAAATATCAGTTTAAACTAAACCAGAAGCCCTATTTGCATTACCAAACTGGAAGGATACCTTTTTGGCAGGGTGCTTGTAAAAAAATGCCAGGTATAGCTTAGATTCCACACTAAGGTCAGGCTTAGTTCTTTGTCTCTGTTTCCCTACTTTGTGCCAGGAAGGATAGAAGCAGAAAAAAATTGTCCTAAATTTTCTTGCCAATTTAACATCATTAGACCCCTTATCTTCATCCATATAGGATTCTGCATTTACCCAAAGATGTATCCAGCTTTGTGCTGTTGTCTCCTCTCTTGAGATATCTAGGTGGAAAAATGCTATTTCTAAAGAGCTGAAGAGTGAAGGATACATGTAAAGGACCTTGACTTCTGCACGATTTTCCAGCCTTATGCTGAAGATGCCCCAAGAGCTGCAGAATTTCTCCATGGATACTGTGATATCTGTGGGCTGGGATAAGCATATCCCTCCCAGATGCCTCAAAGAGCATTGAGGAATTGCCACAGCTTTAGTTCCCAGAATTTCCTACTTATCCCATAGTTTCTTAGTCTTTAGCTGTCTTCTAGATTTCAAATCTGGTAGGCCTGCTTAAAATGAAAGTTTTCTACTTTATTGTCAACATTATTCTCTTAGAACATTCTCTCGAACTTCATCTAATCTTGATGGCCTTTACAAAATTCAGTCGTTCCATAGAGCTAAGAACATAGAATTATTGTTCACATCTGCATGTTTTGTCATGTCTCTGGACATTATTTTCCTTCCTCAGATGGTTTTTTATGGGCTTTATCTTAATGGCAGCTAATTGAAATGGTACATATTTTCACACATTATTCCAGAGAGTTTCCTTAGAGAAGGGTTCTTCAAATTCTATTAATACAAAGCACCTTTTGAAAGAATAATACAGTTTGTCACTTGATGGGAAAAAAACCAAAACAAGACAAAACAACAACAACAACAAAAAAAAACAGATTAAAAAATACAGCATTTTTTACCAGGGATCTCAAGTCAAATGCCATATAAAGAAGACAGCTGCTCAAAATCATATCCTATTTGCTGGTTAAGTCCCTAGGAAGTTTCCCTGCAATCTTAACTTTGCTTGTGAGCCTTCCCAGTGTTTCAGACTTTATAGCAACTCAGATAATGCTTTCATCTTGTCTCCTACTTCTTTTTTTACCTTTAAGTTACTGAAGTATTCAAGATTAAGAATTTGGGAGATGTCTATAATATTTGCAGGCAACTGATGGGCAGACAGAGATGTTCTAAGAGTAAATCTTGGATATTTGTCTTCATCCCAGTTTCCATCCCACTCGTGTTTAAAATGTCTTCCTTAAAAAAAATCAGATTCATAGGACTTCTGCTCCACAGAACTTTTTATTTGAATTGACTGTACAGGATCTGAGTGGCATCTTTTTTTTTTTTTTTTTTTTTTTTTAAACTAAGTATAGATTATCTTGAGACAGGATGAAAATGTTATTCGTATCAACTCATTGTATAAATATG
The DNA here is from genome assembly GCA_013396835.1 of Psilopogon haemacephalus. NCBI lineage: Eukaryota > Metazoa > Chordata > Aves > Piciformes > Megalaimidae > Psilopogon > Psilopogon haemacephalus. The sequence continues at coordinate 242,613 of VWZI01000464.1, read as the reverse complement.
GCCACTATAACTTGTGAGGTAAAAGTGTTTAAAGGAATGAGCATGCTTAAATCAAAGGAAATAGTGTGACTAATATGATTTCTTGGTTGATCTTTACATAAATACCCTGCCTAACTTCTATGAAAATTAATTCATTCAGAAAAAAAACATAATATTCAAAACCTATTTCTTACTATTTATCACATTCCATTTTGTCAATCAGCATGATGATACTTCTGGTCTTGATGGAATTTATGTTCCTATGGATGTTCCTTCCATTTCCTCTTGTTATNTGTACATCAGACTACAAACAGGAGGTTCATAACTCACATCTTATTAAGAAAAAAAAAAAAAAAAAGTAAAAAAAAAAATCCTTGATTCTGTGAAGCTTGATTCCAGAAAAAGCACTTCAGATGTGCTGTTCATCATCTTTACCTCCTGCTAACTCAGTAGGTAGACATGCACCACTGTGTAGCAAGTGCTCCCTATGACCCAGTCATAGAACACTTTCTTACCTAGGTAAGGTTTGAAGAATTTGACCTTCCTGTACCTACTTTGAGAGCTGATGCCTCCTGTGTCCACATACACAAGACAGCAGCACAGTGGAGTTCACTACAGCATTCTTCACTGAGATTTCACAAGTTTCTCCAATGGTTGAATGAAATATGTCAGGACTTTCCCTGGATATCCTCCCTGACCTCAAATGAAAGAGAAATTTAGCTGATACAGTTTATCCTGTATTAATTTGCAGGCCCTCCCTTGAGGTGCCTACCTGTGTGTCAGGGTCACAGCTCCTGCCAAAACCTTGCATTTAGAAGTGAGCAGGACCTGTGAGGCAGCAGCTCAAAGTTAACAGAGATCATGACACTTGCCTGTGTATTTCTCAAGATGAACATGGATTTGTACATAGAGGGATGAAGCTCCTTTGGAAAGCATACAAGAAATTAGCATACAACACTGTTGAAAGAAATTAAAAGGAAACTCCATTAATTATGTGGAGGTACCAGTGTTACTTTTACTTTTTGACATTTAAAGAATTCATCCAAACATTTTCTATCGGTCTGATTGCCCCTCTTTAATTTGCCTCCCGAAAGAGAAAATGTTTGCAAAGTGACATGATTACATGGAGAAATAGAAACCCTGAAATACAGAAATTTCAAATACTTTTAGCTACAAGGTACATTTAATGGTATTAGAATTTATTTTGTCTAGACATTGTTCAAGAAAATATATATTGTTTGTCTGCTGAAAATAACCAAACTAAGCAAATTCAATAATATATTGCTGTCTCTTGAGTACAAGAAATAACTAAGATTTTCTAATCTGCACTATAAATTATGCACAGACACAATAAACTGAACTGCATCTAACAAACTTTACATATCTTTAATTTCTAGGCCCATGTGCTTTGTTAAGCAATTGGAGATCCCTCAGTATGGCTACAGAAACAATGTCCCCACCACCACACCCCGCTCCAACTTGGCCAAGGAACTAGAGAAATACTCTAAGACTACGTTTGAATATAACAGTTATGACAACCATGCCTATGGCAAGAGAGCCATAGCTCCCAAGGTGCAATCCAGGGATATATCCCCCAAAGGATATGATGGTAGGAGGTGCACACTCTTATACATGAGAGACAAGTTTGCAGTTAATCATGTTGTTGTGTATGTAAACATCATACAAATAAGACATGTTTTCATCTTCATATAGTATTATGAGAAATGCTGTCATATGTAAGTTACTTTAAAGGCCTTTTTAAAAAGAGTTATTTTATATATTGCTTGCTTCAGGATTGTTGCTCTGGCAAAAGAACATCTCCATCTATTAAGCTCCTGGGGTGTGTTGAGAGGGCAGTAAAAACAAAGTGATAGAATTAGTCCTTGTGTGTTAGCTGGGAAACCTGGCCTCAAGGGTCACATTAGGACTCCCACTTCTGTATGGTACTTCAGGTAACCCATAAAGAGATAGCACACTTGCTCAGTGGCAATAAGGAAGTATAAAATCCAGATCCCTTTCATTTCAGAAATTGCTGATACTTAATGAGGCGTTTCTGCACCTTTTGTCCTCGTGAATACACTTGTTGAATTCTCTGGAAAACCAAACAGAAGTAATGTTTAGGAGTAGGCTGAAAGTGTCTTCAGGTTAGGAAAAGAAGATGGACAGGGTCTGTTAGGCAAGAGGATTTTTATTATTGGAGAAGAATGAAATGCAGGATAAAATACGAATTTAGAATGTAGCAATATAATTACACACACACATATATATATACACACATTGGATATTAGGAAGAAGTTATTTATTGAAGAGTGGTCAGACACTGGAACAGTCTGCCACGTAGGTGGTGAGGGTCACCATCCCTGGAGGTGCTGAAATAAAAAACTTCTAGACATGGTGGTTCAACACATGGTTTAGTTGGCATGGTGGTGTTGGGTTGCTGGTTGGACTTGATGATCTTAAAGGTCTTTTCCAACCGTAATGATTTTATGATGCTATACATGTAAATGTAACTGCCTTTAACTTTGGTTTTCTTTTATTTTTATATTATTTTTTATGGTAACAGGGTTGGGATTTTTGTTGGTAGTGGTGGGGTTTTTTGCAAAAATATTTGCTTTTACTCTCAGGCTACCATAGGAAACTTCAGGCAGATTTTAGTTTAGGAAAACAGAAATAGACATACTATATAGAATAATTTATTATTGTCATGTGCTGCTTGACACAGACTTTGACATTCAAAAGTAGGCAAGTGGAGAAAGGGAAAATTGCTACAGTAGTTGCCTTCATATTTCTGCTACCTTGAGTATTTTGCTTTTTCATAGAATCAACAGGTATGTTCCTGCACTATAGGACGAAAGACAATATTAGTGAAAGAGGACATATTTTTTAGTAAAAGTGCCCCTTTTTCATCTCTCTCATACACTTGTCTTGTCTGCCTATACCAGAATAAGGTCTTGAACAGTAATAAAGGTAAAGCACTAACTCTATTTAGTGAGCTAATGAGTGTACATCAATATAAGTTAAATGAAGTATTAGCTGTTGTTATTTATATATTGGTGGGGATGCCATGGACATGCATATTTTAAGATTGAATTACTGACACTTAAATAACTGATACAAATCTTTCCCATTTAAGAGCCTTTTTCAGCAAATAATTACAAACTCTACAGGTTTACTCAAATCACAAGAACCTGAAAATCTCTGAGTTTATCAGTGGCCTCAAATGTTACTACGTGAGGTTGATCCTAGTCACTGTCTTTATGCACACTTCATCTTCCTTGGATGTAAATAGGAATTTCAGTTGGAGGTTAAAATTCAGATGAGCTTGCTTCAGTCTTCAATAGTGTAAGCCATTGAAGACTGAGGGACAACTTGTACATGTAATTCATAACAGTACAGTGACTATATATGGTTCTTGTGTACTCAGCGAATAAGGTTGTTTGCCAAATGAAAGATAATTCCCTGTGGAATTGTTCCATATCCTGGGCTCTGCAGGGGGCACACAGAGTGTACCTGATTCCAAGTCGTGTGTGCTGTTCGGATAGACAGGCATGCCAATATGGTCCTAGAGGTGGGACCTACGTTGAGTTTTTCTTTGTTCCCTCTCAGTGATTGTTGTCAAACTTTTAGGATTCACATCTCTGATATTCCATAAATACTCCATCATATATGGCAATGGATGTGAAAGTTCCTGAGAAAAGTCAGCTACAGTCATAGAACAATGAAATTAAATCATGTATACACTGCAATTAACACTACTTTTGGCATGAGTTTTCAATGGAACAAGGATTTTGATGACAGTTATTGTATATAAGTGAATGTGAAGGAAATTTCAGAAAGAGTTCTTTCACTTAAAAGAGCTACCTTTTTCCTCAAGAAACTTTACAATATTTTAAGTTATTTCATATTTGTGCGTTAAAAATATATATATATTCTTGTTCCTAAAGTCATTAAGGAGGCAGAGCATCCACCTATTGTGAATGTCAGCAAAACAATACTTATGTAAAAGCAAGATTTAGTTCTGAAAAGTCTTGAAAAACCTGAAAGTAAATCTAAGGAGGGGGAGGAACTTGCAAGTAAAAAGACCCTTAGTTTTTCTGAGTATATAAGGTGAAATATAGTCAAAGGATATGAAAATTAATAACTTTATGTCTCAATCATTTTTTAATTGTAAGCTAGCACTGTTAGCTAGCACTATATTTTCTTCATCAGAGAAAGGGGTTGCATGTTAAATAACTGTATGGTTGTGAGTGACATGAACATAAATATCTCCTTTGGATTGTTTTGTTGATTTTTTTTTCTCCCAGTTAGCTTTAGTAAAAAAACAAACAGAAAGTGGATACTTGTATTGTGGGGTAGGATGCTGTGATAATCCTTGAGAAATCTTGTGTTTGTGGGCTTGGCTTTCTTTTTAAATCACTTTCATTATGTATTGGATGTTAGGCTGATGGTATATGGAAGTAGAGATAGGAACAGTTAGACACAGCAGGCAGAGGAGATGAATGTTTCAGTTACTCAGTTGATAGCAAGAGCTTCTCTCATTCCACCATCAGTCCTGGGTGCTTCCATCAAAACACTGTAGAAATATCAGGAATGGGAATCACAGAATGGTAGGGGATGGAAGAGATCACTGCAGATCATCTAATCTAACTCCCCTGCTAAAGCAGGCTCACCTAGAGCAGGTTGCAGAGGAACATGTCCAGGCAGATTTTGGAAGTCTCCAGTGATGGAGACTCTGCAACCCCTCTGGGCAGCCTGATCCAGTCCTCTGACACCCACAAAGTGAAGTCTTTATTATGTTTGTGTCATACCTCCTGTTGTCTAGTTTGCACCAAATTCATCTCCTTCTGAAGTACTTGTTAAAAACTGGTCAGGTGAAAATTCCTATTTCTTTCTACTGCCTGTATAGGAAAACTATAATGACTACGTCAGATATCTGAAGCTGGATAAGATGAATCTGCTATTGTGCAAGTCAGGAAAAGCATTGAAACTATAATTAATGTACATAAGACATTTGATATTTAGCCAACACTGTGGACAAATGTTCCTGAACAGAATTTAATTTAACTCCAGATATATTTCTTCAATCCTTTATGTTGTTGGGATCTCTCACATTCCTTTGTTAAATAGCAAGAGAAGTTCCTTGAGGGGTTCTTTGTAATCAGCATGTCTGATGGGAGGCCAGTTCAGGTTAGGTCTGTGTCTGTTTTTGAATGGGAAAAGTGTACTCCAGATATGATTTCGCTTGGGTGAAGGTAGGTGGACTGCAAAACTTCCAGAAGCTACAGGGATGGGCAATGCATCGATCTGGATCAGTGGGTACTAAAACAATGCAGCTTTTCCTTCATTAGCTATCAGCTTGATTTAGTTCATTGTAAGTTGATGATCTTTGTTTCTCCTGGAAAGCTAATGTCAAATGAACAGTCTGGATTATGTAATTTATCTTAAAATGTAGGGATACAGCAAAGGTAAAATAACCATGGCCAATTCTCTCTAAGTGAGTTTCACTTAAATTATTGATAATGTAAAAGCTAATAATGATGTAACATGCTTAGAGGACTTTACATATTCCAAGTGTTTTGCAAGTGAATCACAACACAACTACATTTTAGGAGCAATTTTCCATTTCTAAGGAAAATTAATTTAAGGGACAGTTTAGGTTGACCAAGGCCACAGAGGAGTCCATATCAGAGCCTGCATGAGTTTCTGATAGTCCTGTGTGTAAAACTGCCTCCTTCTTTCTCTTTCTTTAGCACACATTCTCATATACATATATATAATTTCCCATGTAGTATGTCTCTTATGTCTGTCTAATTGTGACCTGCTATAACAAGACTAACTTTTTTTTTTTTTTGCGACTGACTGAAATCTTTGTTTGTTCAAATGAATTTCGAAAGGTATTTCTAATTTTAAATGTTCAGTGGCAGAGGGTACTTGGGTCAGTAGAGGCTGAATTATTCAATCATTTCCTCTCCTAACTATAGAAAAATTGTTGCGTGTCTTGGATATTGTTACAAACTAACAATGGGTAAATTCTGAATTTTTAATGACCGCTACAGACTACATTAATAATGAAACTCTGGGAAACAGTTCACAGATTTATTATTAGTGAATACCCTGCCAGAGTAGTGCTACTACGTGTTCAAAACAGAGAAATGTAATGAATGTTTAGCATTCACTTCACTTAAATTTAAAAAAAAAAATCACACCTTGTGCATTATGTGGCTTTCCTGAGAAAACTCCATCTGTTATGAATTAAGTGAAATGCTATTTCCTTTACAGTAAAAAATAACACCAGCATTATTTTTTTCCTATTTTTTTAGAGAAAGGAGGGTGACATAAGCTCTAGCAGAGATATTTTGCTTTCAGATTCTTCTTTTGAACCAAAGCAGCCTTTGGTTCACAAACAGACTGTGCTTATGGGAGCAGATTATTATATGTATGTCTGCTCAGACAAATACACCTGGAGTCTGGCATTTCAATGGAGCCCATCACAGAGGAGCTGTAGCTGGTGTCTGACCTTTTTTGTATAGCTCCCTAATCAGCATGCTAGTTGGTTATTGTTACATTGTGCTATAAGGTGTGATCTCTGCAGTGTACGTTTCCATCTTAAAAAATTTCTGTAATATGCATGTATTTATCCTCCAACCTTGGCTTTTTTTTTTTTTTTTAACAAAAATACATAAACTTTTGGATGTAGGAGATGAGCTCACACTTTTTTGCCTTTTATATATATATTAAAAAAAAACACTTTAAAAACAGTTTGTTGGGGAAGAGAGCTGGAGAAGTAAATGAGCTAATAGGGCTGTTTTCCATTATTACTGAAATCCCTTTAGCTGCAAAAAGGATTTCATAAAGGCAGCAATATGTATTGTATTTAGACAGGCTGGACCTGAGCTTTGTCAGTGCCTTAGCTCTTCTGTTACTGCTCATGACTTCTATCAGTCCTCATTGTGAGCAGCAAGAGGTGTCTTTGGGTCCTTACTGGTTTTATGTAGGTACTCTGGTTGCTTGAAGATGAGGACATTTCACTGCTCTCTGTTTCCATTTATACAGCCACTGCTTCTGCCTTTGTGCAAGCCATGGTAAAATGCACATGTGACCACCACCTTTCTTCTTCCACCATGTTCCTCTCCTTTCTGATGGCCAGTGTCAAAGCATTTGCCTGTGATGTAGGAAGAAGAAACCCTTTAGGAAGAAGCCTGGGGTGTTTGAGGACATGAGTAGCATGTCTCTGGGCCCAGAGATCAAGCCCATCAGCCTTATAATGGGATTGATCTCTAGCAGCTCTGTGGAGTCTAGACCTTAAGTTGACAATTTTGTCATGTAAATATATAAAGTCCCATAGTGTTATATTGCTGCTCATTAATAAAAACGAGTGAACCAGTGGATCTTAGCTTCTGTCTGACTATACATGTGGAGCAAAAGCAGTGGTTCTGTGTTTTTGTTGTTTTTTAAATCCAGCCTGTTTGTCAGCACGGTTCATAATCATATCATACAGATTTTTACAGGCAGTTATTTCATACAAACTCACACACATAGCATATAACAGTCACAAACAGAAATCAAGAAATACAGCCATCATTCTTATTGCAAGCTTTTTGGAAAAAAAAAAGAATTTTTTAAAAAATTTTGGCATTGGTTACTGTTGCTCATTATAAATTTCACCTCCAGCAGTTTGTTTTTCTCTTCATTTATGCAGAATGCTCCTTCTTTTGAGTCATCCTTGTCATATTTCTTCCCACAGCTAAACGCTACTGTAAGAATTCCAGTCCAACCAGCAGCACAACAAGCAGTTATGCCCCTAGCAGCAGCAGCAATATGAGTTGTGGTGGAGGCAGCAGTGCCAGCAGTACCTGCAGCAAGAGCAGCTTTGACTATACTCATGACATGGAGGCAGCGCACATGGCTGCTACTGCTATTCTGAATCTCTCCACTCGCTGCAGGGAGATGCCTCAGAACCTCTCCACTAAGCCTCAGGATCTCTGTGCGAGGGTAAAAAATGAGTAATTCTGTTTGTTAATGAAGATTTCTCTTTACTGCACTTGCTCTGTGGCCCTGATAAATGGAAGAATAGCTTTAGTACATCTTGCTTTTTTTTTTTTTTTCTTCTTCTTAGTTTTCCTCAAAAGTAACATAATCTGATGGCTCTATTAAACAGAGAGGAAAAAAATATGCAAATTGCTCACAAGTATCTCGGGGAATCCTGATCGGTGTATAAACTGCTGATACTGATAGCATGTACTCCTTCTTTAATTTGTCTCTTACTGTTGAAATCTATAATTATAAAATATGTTTGGAATGCTCAAGAGGTTTTAATTGCACTGCTGATTTTTTTTTTCTAAACATAGTCTGATTCATAGGTCTTGTGAAAGGACTAAGGTTTAATGATGTATATTCATTTACATGTCACAAATGGACCTAAGGTTGTAAGCTCTACAACAAAGAAATCTATGTTATTTGTATGTTATAATTTCTCTCATGTCTGTGATAGTTTAGTCACTGCATAATACATTTGAAATGAGCAGAACCTTCAATGCAGGTGACTTTAAATGTGCTTCACAGTTGTGCAGGGTCACTAATGTTCTGTATGTTCACAGAGCCTCAGTATGTTGTGAAATAGTTACACAGATATAAATAAAAGCCTTTGTTACTAAGTTTTCTCTATTAAGAAAGTCAACTCACTGTTAACATCCATTAAAGATTTAGCAGAATATTATTTTTTTATTATCAAATTTTAAGTTTTGACTCTGAAAGCTCTTAAGAAATTAATATTTAAGATGTACCAGCAAACTGTGCAATGCTACCTATAGAAGACCACTAGATGGCTGAGTGGGCAGATGCTGTGCAGAGGAAACATTTTTATTGTGCTTATAAAAGAGCTTGTGAGCTGGCAGACATGTTCTGCTCTTCTACATACAGACAAAGGTTTTCTTCCTCTCATTGTGAAAAGCCCTGTGATCTTTCATAACAAACTAAACATGTAGCAGAAGGTATCAGTGATAATCATGATTTAAGCCAGAATGACTAGTGGCTTTGTTTTCAGGTACTGAGTTTAGAAATACATTTATTTAATGCTGTTGAAGAAGGAAAGCTTTTCCTGGCATGTAAATAAATGCAGTTGTTCTCCATATCAGCACAATGGAAAAAAATGTTGGAATAAAATGCAAACAATCTTCCGCATCAAAACCAGAAAGGGCCTCTCTCCTAATGTGCCAGCCTATATTGAGTCTGAAGGATTCAGTCTGAGGAGATAAACAAGTATTTTCTAAATTAAATTAGCAGGATAGTGGCAATTAGATATCTGCTCCGACAATATGCAGTAATTCAGAAAGAGATATTTGCATTCACAGTGTTTCCCTGCAGCTCTGTTGTCACTCAAGAGGGGAGGAAGTCACCAGACATGAGGAGTCAGTGGTATCCACATCAGTTTTGAAAACAAATTTCTTGTGGAATGTTTTATTTTTAAAAAGATGAGGGATTCTCTGTGGGCACTTTTGTTTTACCCGTCCTTAACTTGTTTGGTTTTTTAACTTGTCTTCATTTTAAGATACCTAATCTTAATAAGATAGTGTCTTCTCATGTAACATGTTAGACAGCCCTTGTTTCCATCTATTAAAAGACAAAGTCATAGCTCATACTGTTTTTTACAGAAGCTCAGTCTTTGCAGAAACTGACACAAGTATTGTTGCAACTATTCTGCTACCTAAAATTATTAGCAAAAAAATGGATATATGAAGTCTTAATACATTTACATCTACAGGGAAGGAAATGTGAAATTTAAATGTCTTTACTCATTGGCAAATGGTGTCCAAAAGGACTCGTTTGGGTGCCCTACCTCCCTTCTCAATTTTCTGATGTTACCTCTTCAAGCATTGATTGTTAATGTTAAATAAGCAACGAAACAAAGATTATTTGATGCTAGCTGTTTTTTATTACTCTAATCACCCAGACAGGTGTCAGGATTGGAAACAAGAATTATGCAGATGTTATCTCAGAGATATTCACCTGCCTCAGAATAAATCAGGAGCATAGAAACAACAACAAAAAATACCTTTAGAGATTTCTCCCTTTTTATTCCAAATTTTCTACCTGTGTGCTGGGTGGCAGGAGGGGTAATGGAGACTCTCTCTTCTTCCCCCAAACATCAGATTAGCCATTCAGGAAGAAATCTACTTTAACAGCATTAATGTTGTGTAACAGCATCATGCTATGTGTGGGAGGGGGCTCAATGCTTACAATTTATACAGGATGGAAAAGCATTTTATCATTCTTCTAGGCACTCAGATTCCACAAGAGGTAACAGTTTGCTGGTGTGAAGCTGAATTAACAATATCTTTCTTATTTTGACAGAATCCTGATATGGAAGTCGATGAAAATGGGACATTGGATCTAAGCATGAACAAGCAGAGGCAGCGAGATGGTTGCTGTACCATTTTGACACCACTGGAGCCAATGTCCCCGCAGCGGCAAGCAGTGATGAATAACCGGTGTTACCAGCTGAATGAGGGGGACTGCTGGGACTTGCCAGTGGACTACACTAAAATGAAGCCCAGTAGGATAGATGAAGATGATTCCAAAGAGATTAATGTATGTCTGTTTCATCTATTAGTTCTTGTCATGATCTAATTTTGCTAACTCATTACATATCTGAAATTTGGAAAGAAAGAGTAAACATAATTATTACATGATAAAAATGGTGGATTTCTATCATGAAAGGACTTCCTGCTGGTTAATATTTAAGAGTATATGATGTTGGCACACATTTGATCTGTGACTAAGTTCCATAAGACAACATTTGAACCATAAATATGAATCATGTTTTCTAACATTATCATCTTGTTAACAAATATTTTCTGCAGTAAAGATGTTTTGCTATATCCAGATTGCATTACTCTGTATAAGCAAGTTGACATAACTGTGCAATACTAGGATAATCAGCTCCCAACACAAGATATTATCCTGAATTTGAAAACTATAAATGATGTGTTGAGTATTTGAAAGCATGTATTACATAGAAGTCAATTTAAACAAAAGCAGCAGAGTATAATTTAAGCTTTAAATTGTTTCAGCTAATCTTCTTCCAGATTACTTAATACACTCCTGATAGCTCTGTGTGTGTGAAAGGGCCTGTATTCATGAACTACTTCCTTTCAAGAATAAAGGAAGAGATATCAGAAATCAGTGCTACTATTCAATTCAACAGCCAAAACCCTTTTAAACAGAAGAGGCAAATAAAGAAAATGTTAGGGAATTTTACTTTGCAAAAGTTAGGATAGCCAGGACACTGAAGAGGTCTCCTGTCAAGGTTTGATGACACTGCTTTTTTTCATCATGTTTTAGTCCTTATGCATCCATTGTGCAGTTCAGAGCCTCACACCTGATGCACTTTAGCTGGTTGGAGACTTCTAGAGATTGTTTGCTGGGTTTTCTGTTGGTTTTTGTTTGTTTGTTTGTAACAGAAAATTAGGCTACTCTTTTCTGTGTAGCACATCTCTTGATTTTTTACAAATTAATTTGAATTAACCATAAAAGTATTTTCAGCAACTTTGAAACATATATTTCTTTATTGAAAGAGTGGTTAGGCTTTGGAATAGGTTACCCAGGGAGCTGGTGGAGCCACCATCCCTGAAGGTCTTTAAAAAATGCATAGACCTGGCATTTTGGAACAGGTTTTGATGACCATGGTGATATTGGGTTGGTGGTTGGACTTGATGAATTTAGACATCTTTTCCAATTGAAGCATTTCTATGGTTCTCTATAAGAAAGTGGCATTTTCACTAAATGCAAAATGCATTTTAGTTTTGGTTTTTACTACAAGAATGCTATTAATTTCACTGAAGTTAGGTGGAAATCTGTTACTGTGAAGGAAATGTGTGGTAAACCAGACAATATAGAAAGTTCTTTGGAACAGGCAGAAAGAACTCCCTGCTTCTACTGCAGTGTCTATGGCACCATCTTCAGGAATCACTAAATCAATGCATTCAACCACTTCATCCCTGAAATAGAATTTTGTGCATTTCTGAATGCATCAGTGATGTTTATTATAAATCATATCATTCCATTTTGCCAGACAGATCCATTGAGGTTTACTCTAGATTGAGATTCTGTGTGTGGCTGTTAAGATTGCTGCTGTTTCATCTTTGAGATGGCCTAAACCATTAAAAACATTATTTAATACATTTATACATTTTTTAGTGCATAAGATACTTTTTCTTCATTGTTGTGTTTTGCAATTACTTTAGAAAAAAAATACTGATTCTTTTAAAGCAAAATGATAGGACAGTTTTAGATAAAGCTTTCTTTTGCCTCTTATTTTTTTTTTCTGTTTAAATAAACATACCATAGAGTATCCAAACTATCCAAATATTTTAAATACCCAAAAATGTCTAAATATCAAAATATCCCTAATATTAAGTATCAAAAAAATACACATGTGCGAACATCCAAATACTATTTTAAAATACCTAAATTATCCAAATATCCAAAATGCCCGAGTATTATTTAAAGGTTCAATAAATGAAAGGATGCAAAAAAATTTTGTGAGTTTTCTCTGGCAGAATAGGATAATGAAGGAGAAAACAAGTGGGCATGTAGCACTAGGACAAGGGGCAATGTTTTTAAACTAGAGAAGGGTAGATTTAGATTGGAGATTAGAAAAAAGTTCTGTACTATGAGGGTGGTGGAACACTGGAACAGATTGTACAGGGAGGTGGTGAAGGCCCAATCCCTGAAGACATTTAAGGTCAGGTGTGATAGGTCTCTGGGCAACCTGATATATCTGAGTATGTCCCTGTTTGTTGCAAGGAGTTGGATTAGATGACCTGTAGAGGCCCTTTCCAACCCAGTACCTTCCCATATTCTATGATTTGCATTATTTTGTGTCAGTTATAACTTCACCTAGCTGAAGCTAACATGTGTATTTGCCTGTAGCCAGAAGATTTGGATCCTTTCCAAGAGGCTCTTGAAGAAAGAAGGTATCCCGGTGAAGTTACAATCCCAAGCCCCAAACCCAAATACCCTCAATGCAAAGAGAGCAAAAAGGATTTAATAACGTAAGCATAATGTGAGGTGAAATTATTTTTCTCCTTTTAACCTTCTCTCTGTCTTTTTTTAAACAAACAAGTACATATACGCCTTGCAGTATGAGCATGCAACATTTGCAGCATATAAATGTTTCGAACTGCCAGTTAAGTAAAGTGATAAGCTAATGTGTATTTGCTTGTTCTTAATGATGCTATATTGTACTGAGCCATTTTCATTTAAACCTGTTCATTTTGCAGCTTTTCGATTAGGATGCTTAAAAACCCCTTGCAGTCATTGCAGCTAAACTGGAAACAATGAAACTTTTAAAAGCCTATTTTTTTTAAACATACTTACTATTTTGGCTGTTTTTGTTTTTGTTTGGTGGCAGATGTCCAACACCAGGGTGTGATGGGAGTGGTCATGTGACTGGTAATTACGCCTCACATAGAAGGTGTGACTTCATTTTTTTCATGGTGGATTCTGTCTTTTCAATTTATTGTTTTCAGCTTACCTCAACAATGCTGTCAAAGTAAAACGTTGAACTATGTGTTAACCCTTTGAGTAATATATGTTGATCTTAAAAGCATGCTAATTTGTGTGTTGTATAAACGTCTTTTATTTTGAAATAGATTACTAAAATTTCCAAAGTATCCTTAAGCATTTAAGTAGTTAACCCAGGAATCTGAAATACTTTTTTTTGTTACATTTTCCTAGTTCTTAGTGAAACGACCAAACAAACAAGAACATTTGCAGTATGTAATTTTGGAAGTAATGTTGATAAATAAATATATTCAGAGGGTTAACTATATTACAGAATTCAATATTACAGCACTTGCCCCATCGCTTTTCTGCATTACAAACTTTTACTTTTTAATTTTTATGTTGTGTTTGTTTGGGATTGTTCAGTTAACAAGATTAACTTACTAGTATATCCTGCCATGTCTTACAGTTTATCTGGCTGTCCCTTGGCTGACAAAAGCATTCGAAGTATGCTGGCCACAAGCTCACAAGAACTCAAGTAAGATATAAAGAACATTTTTTTCTTTATAAATGCTCATTTGACTGCAAATTGTGTATATTTGTGTCAGAAATTAGAAACACCATCTGGAGAGCTGCTGCAGAAGAGCATGATCCTTTTTGGAACATGAATTGAAGTCACTAGAAATTCCCATATAAGCTGGATTTATACATAAGTCTGCTGATATGGTTTTCCTTTACATGCGTTTATTAGTTTCAAAAGTCAGAACTACTGGAATTTTATCTAAATATTTGAATTCCTGTTCCATTTTTTTCTGAACATTTGAGTTTGTTAGTTGGAACAGAAAATTCTCATATGATTAGACTGATGAAATATTTCTGACTGCACAACCAGTCAAGTGCTGGATTTTCTCAGACATAAATTAGAGGGAAAGCAATTTGGTTTTCCCTAATGCTTGCATATTTTTCCCCAGGTTTGTATCACTGTTAACAACTTAATGCATTTTCTCAATTGACTGGTTTCTAGCATTTCCTTAGTTATTGCCCTACTTAAAATGCATTATTTACAATTCCTTTCAGTTATTTGGAGTGACAATTGTTAGCATAAAGTTAGAAAATGGTGAGACTTAGCTTTTATCTGTCTTTCTGCACCATATGCTCAACTGCAGCTCTCAACTATAGCATTTTGCCAGTGATATGATACAGTGGTGCTCCTGATTTGGTACTGTTGTTTAACATGGAAAGATAGTCACAAGTAACAAGGAAAGATTGGGTAGGGAAAGAATGAATGGATAGTTTATGCTGCCATGCTTAGCAGGATTCTATCTATACATACATGAGTGCCATAAACAGCATTTTCTGAGTTTAGTACATTCCACAAACCTTGATGTAAAGCATGGGAAAGATAATAAAGCAAGCATGAGTAAGCTACTAAGGTAAGATCGCTCTCTAGTCTTAGCTACTCAGGTCACTAGATGCCAGCAATATAATGAAATTTACACCCAACTGAAAATAACATTTGGAAACCATCAGTTTAGATTGTGCTGGTATATGCTGCTGAAAAGGCTATGTGATATTCAAGGTGAAGGGATGTACGTGATACTGGGGAAACATGTAAGTACAAGCAGAGTTAGATGTGAACATATAACCCCAGAGATACTCAGGTTTGGACCCAGATTTTTGATTGTGATGGATCAAGGAAACTTAATTTCATAAGCAAATGCAGATAAGACTCCTGGGGCAGCATGAATGATACTTTAAGCACATACTTCGCTGCTCTCAGCCTTTATAAAGTTTCCACTTAGACCTGAGACCCCATTCCTGTCTCATGGCATTTTTGGATAGAGAGAATTTCAAGCTTTGCTTAAGTAAAGAGAACAAGCTTAACTCCTATTTAAAGTTACATTTTTAGCCTCAGAATTGATTGTTTATGTAGCATTTAGGCTAAATTCTTTAGTTATCAGTTATTGTAATTATCAAAGTTCTGTCAAAGTGAATTCAAAAGTTAGTAAATGTTAACATTTTAAGCAGGCAAACTTAGTTCTGTTTTGCATTTTCATTTTACAAGGCAGTCCTTCATTTTCTGATAATACCTGTTTCTGTAGGATAGCAGAGTAATTTGTTGCACGAAGCAGAAAGTAACCACCGCATAAGCAACTAATGAATTTCTTCTGTTTTCTTCATTATCTCATGTGTGGCCCTGTCTGTTCACTGTACTTCTCTCAAACTGTACTCTCGAGATACAGCTACTAATTCACCCACACATTTATCACTACCACTGCATCTGAGTATTTCCAAATTAATTTACCTTGGTTATAAAGGAATTAATTTATTTTTAAATGCAGCTATACTCCGAAATAAGCCAGGATTGGTATTATCCCCATTTTAAAGCCAGAAAACTTGGTCATATTATTTTGATAGCTCAGTTTGAGACTTCTGGGGCTCAATTTCTTGGAGTCCTTCATACTGTAGAGAAGTGTATATGTTCAAAGCCATTGAATTTGCTTGGAGATGTGGGAGTTCATCAGTTCTATGTGATGAGTGGCTGACCCTTTGTGAAAATAGATAAATTCTGCCAAAATAATAGGACATCGTCTAGTGTTCCAGAACAGTCGTGAGACTATCCTTTCTCCTTGTTTGAAACTCTGGTCACTCCCAGCTTCCACTTGTGCCTATTTTCCTTCACCATTTATTTCTCCATTGCTCTGTCTCTTGAACTCCCTATCTAATCAGCCCATCCCCTGCCTTCATCACACTTATATTTTGATTGTTCTCTACATCCTGATGAAGTTGATACAGAGAGATAAATGGAGCATCTTCACATTTCTCACATACATTTGAAAGCAGGGAAGCAGGAGTCCTATGGATGGCAGCATTCTTTATACAGCTCTCATTTACACTGTTGTTCGCTGCCTAAGATGGAAAAAGATGTGATCATGTAAATGATAATATGTATGCACAAACCAGCTAAACCAAAGCTACACAAGTGATCTGGTGTGGGAATTTTTAAACTGTGAAATACTTCATTTGCATCTGTTATATCTCTGTGTGCAAGGTCTGGGGATATAATTTCCTTGCTTTTAAAAAGAGCAAGCTGAAAAGAAGCAGAAATTCCATAATGTGGAATCATAATGGATCTCTGACAGGCCACCAGCCAGCATGGGAACTTTTGATATCCACTGTGTAGGTCACCTGAACTGTGGTAACAAACAGCAGTAGAAGGTATAATGCTCTGCGTGGACTGACACCAAGGGTAGGTGGGGAATATTGCTGGTGTGTTTCATACATATTTGCTGCCAGTGGAAGAGAAGTGAGAATCAGTAACCTTGGCTCCTGCCCCAGGCTGTAGAAAAAAATGCATACACATTCTTTTGCCTATATCCCAAGTTGAGATCCCATCCGTCCTGTTCCTACCAATCTGTACTGTTCTCATCTCTTCATCTTGTTCTGGTTTTCAATGTATTTGTTTCCAATCATCCATAAAGATTTTAACTTCTATAGGATTTCCTTAATACATAATTGATACTGCAGTAGGAGAATTGATAGTGAAACTTAAGGATCATATTTCTGAATTGGAAAGTTTGCAAAGATTTCATATATCTCTTGCTTTTCCAGGCATAGTTTATCCAAAAAATATCATGTATCTGCTGGTAAAGCTTTTATATCACATTTCACCAATCCATGATCATCTTGTGTGCATTGTAAAATGCACACCAGTTATGTATAATGCAGCTTCCTAACTGGAATTTTGCTGACATACAGATTCTTTATAATCCTCAGACACTTCAAACAGTACTAATGAACAAGACCTTTCAGATACTATTCCTGATCCAAATAATACAAAAAGCTGAAAAGGTTAGAGGAAAGTTTACTTTGCTTAAGAGTTATGGTCACTGTATTGTCTTTTGGTGTTTGTGGGTCCACAGAATCATAGAATTATGGAATCATCTTAGTTGGAAAAGATCTTTTAGATCAAGTCCAACCATTATCTCGCTCTACCATATCTGCCACTGTACCATGTCCCTCAGCACCATGTCTGTTTGTTTTACACACCTCCAGGGATGGGGATTTAGCCACCTCCCTGGGGACCCTATTCCAGCCTTTGAGAGCCATTTCATTGAAGAAGCTTCTTCTAATATTCAACCTAAACCTCTCCTGGTACAACCTGAAGCCATTTCCTGTCATCTTTTTATTGGTAGCTAGGGAGAAGAGACCAACAGTCACCTCACTCCAACTTCCTTTCAGGGAGTTGTGGAGAGCAAGAAGGTCTCCCCTCACTCTGTTTATCCAGACTTAACCCCAGCTCCCAGACTCTCCTCACAGGACCTGTTCTCCAGATTTCATCACTCACATTTCCTGGCTTCAGTATAGCAATGTTGCAGCTTTCAATTAATTTTTTTCTAGAGCCAGCATATTATTTCTTACCACTCATATTTCTCTTCTGCAAGGCTTCTTACTCAGGTTTACCATGCAGATTGTATGATTTTCCATTTCCCAAACCACAGGTGGAAAACTGAGTCTTTGTGCATAATCTATGAGTAAACCAAAGCCGTTATACAGCCTGGTCAATGATCTCCAAAAACCAGAAAAAAGTCTTAAGCTTTAATTCTCAGTTACTGCTGCTGGCACAAAAAAAAGAGGTCAGCAGCTCTTAAGGGTCTCTGAAGAAATTAATATCTGTCAAGAATCCAAACATTTCCAGCATTAAGGTTTTGGTTATAGTACTTGTGAAAAACATCTAAATTTTCAAAGACCTGGGAACACCTTATTTATGAGTGAACTTAACTATGGTGAGAATGCAATTGACAGCCTACCCAGTGACAGCTACCAACAATAAAATACTCATTAGTTAAATTCATTTTAATACTCCTTAGGGGGTTTTCCTTATCAATTTTCTTTATTTACTCTTATCATAGGAGATTTTTTCAACAGTTACCTTTACTTCAAAACTTTAATCCCATTGTAGAATTATAAATACTACATAAAAAGCAACAATGTGAAGCACTTTAAATCTTGTTCAAAATTAAATTAAAACTATAATTAATTGTTATTTTTAAAAGGGGACATTTTGATTAGCAGTCAAGCAATCTCAGACAAAATNTCCAGCCTGGCCTTGAACACATCCAGGGAGGGAGCAGACACAACCTCCCTGGGCAACCTGTTCCAGTGCCTCACCACCCTCACTGTGAAGAATTTCTTCCTAACATCCCGTTCAAATCTCCCCTCCGCCAATTTGAACCCATTCCCCCTCGTTCTGTCATTACAAGACCTTGTGAACAGCCCCTCCCCAGCCCTCCTGTAGGCCCCCCTCAGATACTGGTAGGCTGCTATAAGGTCTCCCCGAAGCCTTCTCTTCTCCAGGCTGAGAAGCCCCAACTCTCTCAGCCTGTCCTCATAGCAGAGGTGCTCCAGCCCTCTGATCATCTTCGTGGCAATGCAGCATACTCTCTGAGAACATTTCTACTTAATGTACTATCAACACAACAACCAATGGTACCAGAAGCTCCCAGCAAATTACGAACTCTGTTCTACTTAGTGCCACTTTGATGTAAAAATAACAGAGTGTTTCAAAGACTGTAGGTAACTTAGCTTGGTCTGAACATGTCTATCAACATTTATCCTTGTTCCTTCCTGCCAGAAAATCCTGTTATTGTTTAAAATAAAGAACCTGAAATTCAGAAAGATTTGCAGGTCAAACAAGTGCCTCCAGTTTGAATGCTTATCTGATGGAAATATACCCAGTCCTTTAGTCCCAAAGTACCTGTGTCTCTATGTAGATTTTGCACATCCTCATTTTCCACAGTGGACATCTTTGGGTCATCTACTATGGAGTACATTTAAAGGGAGGAGTACAGTCTCATTTTCCTCTCTACAATGAAGCCTGAGAGCTTTTCTTTTCCACATCTCTTTTTAACTCAAATTGAGAAGCTCTGTCTATTTTTGCATATTTTTCACACAGAAGAGTTGGAATTTCTGTGCCACCTTATTCTTTCCATATCACTCTCCCCTAATTTCCACATTCTTGGTGGTCACCTTCTACTCTTTCTCTTTTATCCTTGTCTCCCTGTTCCCAGATGTGTCATTTCTAACAGTGTCTTCTATTCAGTTCATATAGAAAAGTAAGCTTCACCAAAGCTCTACCGGTTAACCATACCTCCTCTAGAATATCAATTCCATGCAGTACCTAATTTTCTAGATAGATAGGAAATTCTTATCTTACACTTTTAGGGAAATTCTTCTATGTCCATATACTGTCTAATATTCACTTTTTATTGATATAATTCTACTGCAGTTTGATAAGCAATTGGGAAGAATGAAATGAAGAAACTTGATAATTTTATTCTGATGGATATTTAAAATAAAATACTATGCTGAAAAAAATACCATTTTCTTCCTCACTTTAGTCATGCATCAATAAAATAAGCCTCCTCCAAATACAAAACTAAAATGAATAAACAAAAAAATAGGATGTATCAGTAAAACACCACAAAAGGAGTCCCTTTTTTCAGATATGTAGCCAGATTATTCTCAGGAATTGATTGGTACCTGTATTCTTTAGCTTTTGATAGATCTTCCACCTTTTTTGTACTCAAACCAGTTATTTCTGCAGAAATCTGTTTAGCTGCTAAAGTGATTTCTCCACCTACATTTTGTGTTTGACATTTAAGGTGTTTCTGATGTTCAGTACCTGGATGTACATATGTTGCTTCATCTGCACAGAAGTATTTTCCTTTACCCTGCCTTGCCTTTCCTTGCCTTGCCTTGGATTACCTTCCCTTGCCTTGCCTTGGATTACCTTCCCTTTCCTTGCCTTGCCTTCCCTTTCCTTCCCTTCCCTTCCTTATTCCTACTGAGATCACATCTGTCCTCCTCTACATTATACAGTTTTCACTCACTGATTCTCTTGGAAAATTACTCTTTGTTGCAAAACGAACAATCATTTCCATTCTTGTTATCACTTTTTTTTACCCTTGTTGTTTGTCCTCTTTTTTTTTTTCATTTTTTACTTTTTTTTTCCCCCTTTTCCTACATGGAAAACTTACTAGAATTTGTTATTACAGTTGTTCTTCAATGCTGAGGTTGTTGAGCCTAGTAAGTAATCTTGTGTTAAAATAAAATATTCCTTTGATGCTAACTCTGTGTTCTTTTAAATCTACAGATGCTTTTTTAAAGTTCCTTGATGTTTTAGGTAACTTTTATTTACAAAATGTCATTGCAAGGATGAGGGGTGATATTTTTAGAATAATGTTAAAAATTACTAGAGTCATTTGTAAACTGTAGTGCTCTATTCACTTATCTGCAATGTTATGGTGAAACAAACCGCGGGCTTTAATGTGCTATTAAATTGCAAGTTAGTGTGCAAGTCTAATTTAAATTACTAAAAACAAAACAAAGGAACATAGATCCCCAATAGTAGTTCACCTATAAGGAAATTTTCCCGTTTGGTTCAACTAGATCCTTGGGCCAAGTGAAATCAGGAATCTCATGTGGTTTCAGTGGGTTTTTTTTGCATTTTTGTTTCCTGTATTTATTGCAGATTTCCACTTGGATACCTTATCTTTGATGGCAGCATGCATGCCTGGCCAGAACAGAACACCTTGGGCTCTGTTCCTGCACTTCTCAATACTCAAATGGGCACTGTAGGTTATACCTAGCATTTCCAACCTCATGTTGTGTGGTGTTATGACAATGTCCTTTGTATAGAAACCCATCATCTGCAGCAACCTCATCTCTGTAGTCGCAATAAGTTTTACATATGGAAGTGACTGGGCTTTTTCCTATTAGAATAACTCATTCAGACTCTGGTAAGGTTGAGTCATCCCATTTTTCTCACTTAAGTTTGTCAACTTTTGTCTCCAAAATGGAAAACACTTGAGTTCTGTTTACCCAAGACCCTTTATCATTATTTTCAATACTGAGAGTAGTCGTAAAAGCATGTTCTCTCTAAAAAGCTCCTTAAAAGTCATCTGCATATCAGTACCTAGCTCTGATGCTGTGAACTGTTCCATGCAGGCACAAAACTGTTTGCATGAAGCACCTTGCAGAATCAGGGCTTTAGTTAATTCACAGTACCATGAAATGCTCTGAAATTAGAGGCTTCATTTGCATAGTGGCATTTACAATACCCATGTAATTTATGGTCCCTTTCTGTATCTACTGAATTATTTAAAACAAATGAGATTGTGAGCTGTACTTTTTTAGTGTTTGGATTTTAAATCAGTATTAAAAGCCATTTGCCAGTTAGCTATTACCTGAAAGAGTCACAATTCAGATAAATGTTCACCAAATTAGAGTTTTTTCCAAAAAAAACTGTGTGACTTAAAAGTCCAAACTTTGTTTTCAGAAGTATTCTGAATATCCACATCCTTGCAACTTCTATATGCCTATCTTTGAAAGTGGAATTCATTGTCTGCAAAAACAACTCAGGCAGTTTTGAAGATACAGCCTTTAGTTCCTAAAGTTTCCATCAAACACCAAATATTTCAGTCTAAAGTTTTATTTGACAGTTCATTTTAATTTTCAAAACTGTTCTTGTCAGTCATTCCAGTGCCATTCTGTGCAGTCTCTAAGAAGCTATTCTGAGAGAATCAATGAGTTTGCTTAGTTCTGTTAACATGCCCAATGAATCTCATTAAGACCTTCATGTCTTGAAGTCTTTCCATTTGTACAGTTGCCTTTGCCTTCCTTGGGTTTGGTCATACTTCCTTGTCATTGAATGTATTCTACTTAATGAATTTCATTCAGCCTGGCATTTACTCATATTCAAGGGTCTTTTCTTTGGCACAATTTGGTTATTGTGCAAACTCCCATTGTGATGTTGATCATTTTTGCTTCAAATCAACAGATCATAACCAACTGCTCATTCCATCCAGATCTGCAAAGATCTGCAACATGATGCTGTGGTATATCCCAAGTGCTGAGGCAATCCCCATGGGAAGTTGCACAAAGTATACTGTTGCTAAAAGGGAAATGAAAAGTGCAGTCTTTTGCACTTTCTGTGTTTGGTCAGACTTGCCAAAACCCTTTGATATATACCCCAAAATAAAAGTTATGTCACTTGAAGTCTTAAATATGATTGTCTAGATCCTCAGTTGGTGTAAATTAGCATAGCTCCATTGCCTTCAGTGGAGTTATGCCAAGATACAGCAGTGATGATCTGGGCAGATGCCCTCAGCCACTGTCTTGGGTTAGCATTCATGTTTGATTGCCTTGTTTTTATCTTTTGAAGTTATAAAATCCCTTGCATTGTTTGGTTTCTTAGAGTGACCAATTTCTAACTCAACTACTTGGTGTCTCTATCTGCACAGTAACATTTGAATTTGCCATGAAGTTAAATTCACCCCTTTATTTTTAAAGTGCTATTGGGACTTTGTGGCACACATTGTTTGCAACACTGTAGTACCTCAATCGATGTTTTATATCTCTAAACTATCCCATATGCCTCATAAACACCTCATTGTGATCTTTTACAATATTTTTTTGTATTCCCAGTAAATGGAATTTACATTTGCTCATCTGCATGTAAAAACTGCTCCCCTCCCTAATACACACAGAATGTCCACTGCTTCAAAGTTTGCTGATTTCTCTCCTTTCACAGATAACGACACTGTGCTCTTTCAGCATGGGCTCATTTGATGTACACTGTGTGAAACAACCTTAGATTTTGAGAAGTACTTTAACACGTGCCATCATTATTTTTATATGCTTGGCTGCTTCCACTGCACTCAGCTCCAGCAGTATATTTTCTGTAACAAACAAGAGGCAAAGGAGGACTACAGTATAAGGACATTATTGTAAAAAAAAAAACACCAAAAAAACACAGACCCTTGGAAAAAAGTTAAATCTAAACAATATTTAAGATGCCATTTTCAGAATTGCTTTATTTACAAAGTTTCATTAAAGTGATCAGTTGTAGTTGAGTGATATTTAAAATGACATCTTCAGGCTTCAGAGTTAACAGCACACTGAGATGAACAGAATCTAGTTTCTGAATTTTCAAACTGCAAATGAATGAGACTGTCATTATAAAGCATCTGAACAGCTTAAAGAATGATAAATATAATTTATTCAAAAGAGGTTACATACTGGAGCACTTTTATGGTGTATTAAGGAAGAAAGGAATCAAATCTTAAGGATGCTGTTTATGAGGAAACCAAAACATAGCCTTTTCCTTCCCCCTCCCCCTTTTTTTTTTAATATAGGTAAAGAATTAATTTTTTTTCAAGCCAGTCAGTCTGGCTTGAAAGTTCTTAATGATCTAAGTCTGCAATTTAGCCATGAGGTAGACATATTATCAGAAAATGGTCTGTGTTGGAAGGGACATCTAGAGGTCATCTAGTTCAACCCCCATGAAGTCAGCAGAGTCATCCCCAACTCATCAGGCTGCTTAGAGCCCGATCAAGCCCGACCTTGAATGTCTTCACAGATGAGGCCTCCAACATCTCTGTGGGCAACCTGTTCCAGATAATAACTATAAAAATAAATTAAAAAAAAACCAACAACACTTCTTGGTTATCTCTGCAAATATTTATGTATTTTTCTTTTAAATACCTGTTATTCTTTAGAAGGGAGTGAATTCAATATCTGATGTTTTAACTGCTGTGCATTTAAAAAATGAGTTTTCATTTTAATGCTGTAAATACTTGGTATGCTGGACATTGCAGAGATAAATCACTGTATTTGTTCCCTATGAATAAGAGTTATGAACAAATTATGTAAAAAAAAACATAGGGGAATTATAAAAATTAAGATGCAAAGAATTTTAATCATTAAAAAAAGAAAAAAAAAAGATGAATTATGAGTTTCTCCTCAAGGCTTCTCCAGGAACCCTTGTAGGTGATGATTTGTTTTCCTCTGATTCCCTAATCAAGAAACATCTGTCAGGAAAGCGTAAGTATGTTCCATGAGTATAGGTGTAATGGAGGAGGGGCAAGGACTTTCTTGTTGAGTAACACCCAGTACTCCTGTTACGACTTAAGGGTGAAGAAACTGAAAGAATAGAAAGAAGTAAGGTTTAATCCTTAACACTCCCATTCACAGAAAAAGACTTTCAATGGTTGTAAGTCTTTCCTGAGACCTGATCCAAAGTACTCTTAAGCCAATGGAAAACTTCCCACCATCTCTACCTGGCTTTGGATGTGACATCTTGTCCTGTAGCTATAAAAAGCTTTCCTTGAGCAGCATGTTTTTAGTGGTAACAATATTGCAAAGCCAAATTCCAGGCATAACTCTATGAGCAGAATTTTCACTTCACACTTCAGGTTGATACTCTCATAGACAGATCTCTGTCATTACTTGCTTTAGAAGAAAAATGTGGTTTTTTAGCTAGTCAGATAATGGTAAGAAAGTTCTTACCTTTTGTTAATTAATACAATAGGCCTCTGTAAATTATAAACAAATAACATTTAATGCATATGAGAGATAATTGTCTACTAGTTTTTATGCAAAACCTGTGTCCAGAATCCAATGCTTTAAACATAGTTATCCTGATTTTAATTTACTATTTTTAAATTTTGGTATTAATGCATAAATGTTACTGATTCACAAATGAGTAGTGAGTGCAGATGTAAGGACCATGTATCTCCTAATATTTTGCAAAAATTATTGTAAGTGTTGATGTACTACAGACAATATTTTTTAGGTCAAGAATGATCTCAGAAATAATTTTGTTCTGTCTTAAAGTTTAAAAAAACATATCTTCAAGGTAGTGGGATTGTCTTTAAAACTAAAAAACTCCCCCTTTTTTTTCCCCTGTCTATGTAAATGAAAATACTTCCCATTCAAAGGTAATTGAATGTAATGAATTAAGATATTTATCCAAAGGGTATTTTTTTCTTATAAATTTTCCTCACTGTAAAGAAAGGGAAAATGCAACTGCCTACTATCTACAACAGTGAGTACTGGGAAGTGGCAACCTTTGTGTAAGGTGCAGCTTGCTGGGTAACCTGTTCCACAGTCTTTTATTTCATCATTCCTGACTCTAAGGTCATAGAATGGCTTGGGTTGGAAGGAACCTTAAAGTCCTAACCCTCCTGTCATGGGCAGGGACACCTAGTACTACACCAGGTTGCTCTAGATCCCATCCAACATGGCTTTGAACACTTCCAGTCTTACAGCATCCACGACATCTTTGGGCAAACTGTTCCAGTGCCTCACCATCCTCATGGTGAAGAATTTTGTTGTAATGTCTAATCTAAATCTGACATTTTTCAATTTGAAACTCACTACATGCCTCTGTGAAAGTTCTTTCCCAGCTCTCCTGTAGGTGCCTTTCCAATGGAAGTGTGCTATAGGTCTCCTTGGAATCTTCTCCATGCTGAATAACCCCACCTCTCTCAGACTGCTTTTATGGGAGAGGTGCTCCAGCCCTCCTCCGGACTTGCTGCAACACTGCCATATCCTTCTTGTGTTAGGGTCTCAAGAGCTGGACACAGTGCTCCAAATGAGGTCTCACAAGAGTGAGGATCCCCTCTTTCAACCTGCTGGTCACTTTTCCTTTGATGCAGCCAAGGACATGGTTGGCTTTCTGGACTACAGGTGTACACTGCCAGCTCATGCTGTGCTTCTTATCAACCAGCATCCCCAGGTCCTTCTCAGGACTGTGATTCTGTGATTTTTACCTATTCTTCACTCAGCCTGTGTTTGTGCTTGGGATTGCCCTGACCCAGATGTAGGACCTTGCACTCAGCTTTGTTGAACTTCAAGAGGCTGGCACTAGCCCAACCCTCAAGCCTGTCCTCGTCCCTCTGTATGCCATCCCTTTCCTCCAGCATATCAACTGCACCACACAGCTTGGTGTTGTCAACAAACTTGTGGAAGGTGCCTTGACTCTGCTGCCCATGTCCCCAGCAGTGTTAAACATTACTGGTCCCAGTACTAACTCCTAAGGAACATCATTCTTCACTTGTCTCCATTTAGATATCAGGCTATTGACCACTATTCTTTAAGTGCAATCACCAGGCTAATTCTTTATAAACCAAGCATTCCAACCCTGAAATCCATGTCATTCCAGATGTTATGTTCATCTTCAAATTAGTTGTTTGCCTATAGCTGAGTGGATGCTGAGAGTGGAATTCTGCCTATCCCTTAGACCTCTTCTGCTTTGATTTTCTGTGCAGCCGAATATCACAGCCTCTGAGCTCATCAAACCAGAGAATGCGTATTTCAGTTGTGTTCCTGCCCCATATATTATCTGAAATCCTTGTCAGGAGGCAGTTAATTAGCAGGAATGCTTTTTAGGATAGAGTTTTTTGGCAAATATTTTGTCAGAGCTTGAACAGAAGATTTAAACTTTTACTCTGAGAACAGAAACCAGCCTGCAAATAGGAAAGTATTAATCAATGTTTGCTTGAGATCTGTACCAGTGTTAACTAAGTGAACTAGAAGTCAGAGTAAGTAGCAGTAAATAATGTTCAGGGCTATTTGGCACATAAACACAAGATGTGATTTTGGAAAGAAGTATATTGATTTTAAAAAACAGACAGAGACAAAAAGACAATAGGAAAGTGATCCTGCCCTTGTACTCAGCACTGGTGAGGCCACACCTCACATACTGAGCCTAATTTTGGGTCCTCACAAGGACATTTTGTTGCTGGAGCATGTCCCAGAGAAGGGCAGCAAAGCTTGTGAAGGGTCTGGAGAACTGAGTGAGGAAACTGGGTTTGTTTAGTCTGGAGAAGACTGAGGGCACCTTCTAATGCTCTACAGATACCTGAAAGGAGAGTGTAGTGAGGTTTGTGTTGGTCTTTTGTCCCAGATAACTAGCAATAAGAAGTGGCCTGAAATTCTGCCAGAAGAAGTTTTGATTGCATATTAGGAAAATTTTCTTTACTGAAAGATTGGTTAGAAATCGCAACAGGTTACCCAAAGATGTGGTGGAGTCTCCATCCCTGGAGGTATTTTTTAAAAAGTGTAGATGTGGAACTTCAGGACATGGTTTAGTGGTTGGACTCAGTGATCTTAGAGGTCTTTTCCAATCTTAGTAATTCTATGAAACCTGTTTTCTTACTAAAATCATGCAAGGCAAAGTTGTCACTCAAGGCTGCTTTCTGAATTCTGCCATGCATGAGAGCTTGGATCCATGAGGGATAACAGAGCATGAACATTTTCTTTCTGTGCCTGCATTCCCAACTGTGAGCAAAGTGTTTTGTGTGAGCTGTCTCACCATGCCATTGTGCTGCACAGCCATTTATCCTCCTCTGTAGCTTCTGACCTCCCCAGCACTCTGTGCAGCTGTTTAGGAAACGATTCCTGCAGCTATTAGACTGTGAAGTTGAAGTGACTCTTTCATGAAATGTTTATGGTATGAACCAAGCTTGCACTGTCTAATCTTGTGGGAGTTGCAGAAATTGTCCAAAAGTGTGGGCTTCCTGCTTTTGTTCACTTTAAGGAGAAAGTAAAGAGGGCCAAAGGGAAAAAAGCCACCAGAGCATATCCCATGATGATAAAAAGCACAATTCATTTTCAAGAGCTTGACTTAATGATACCCTGGGACATTCTTCTGAAGCTGGAATTATTGCTTAAGTGCTGTTCAATACAGTCTTGGATTCCAGCACAAGGAGTAGTTTACCTTGGAAAGGTTTTAGCGGTCTTATCAGAGCTTCCTGCCCTCACCGAAGGGAAGTCTTCTTTGTTCACATAATGTGCTAACTGCCTCATACAATCTGACAGGTTTGGGTGAAATGGCACCAATTTCAGGTTATTGAATACCATACTAAAAGCTCAGTTATTTCTTATACTACTACCCAGACAGCCACAACATCCTTTCAGGAGAGGCAAAAAAGTCAGATGCAGAGGCAGATGGTTGCCCAGAGTAGAAACTAGGAGCATTATTTCGGGCACATGGTTTCTCTGACTGATCAGGACATTTGGTGTGATCCACTTGATCTACCTCACTGAAAATTTCTGAGTGTGCATTAGTTCTGCAAACTGGACTTCAAGGTCATCACTGTCAATTGTCGAGAAGAAAATCTACAAATGCAAAGTAATGCACAATATTCTAAATATATACAACTATACAAAGGAGTTGGCTGATGGTTGAGCTTGAACTATCAAGAAGGCATCAAAATCAAGTACAATAATAGGGCTTGGTCTTGCTGGAAATAATAGAATCATAGAATCATTAAAGTTGAAAAGATACTCAAGTCCATCCATCAACCAAACACAACCACACCCACTAAACCCTCTCCAAACGTGCCTTCTTTACACAGTTTTTTAACACCTCCAGGGACACAGGCTCCATTCCACCACTTCTCTAGACCACCTATTCTAATGCCTGGCCACTATTTCAGGAAAGAAATTTTTTTTTTCTAATATTCAGTCTAAACCTCCCTGGCACAACTTGAGGTTATTTCTTCTTGTCCTATTGGTAGTTACTAGAGAGAAGAGACCAACAACCACCTCACTGAAACCTCCTTTCAGGTACTTGTAGAGAGCAATAAGGTCTCTACATGCGTCTACCTGTACTGCCAATAGGAGGTCAAGCTGTACAATCTTTGATACAGCTTTTAAGACGTATTACAGAATAGTAAGAACATGTAGATAGGGACCTCCAAATGTTACCCCATCCAAACTCCTACTCAAATCAAGTAAATGTAGCAGGTTGCCCAGGACTTACTTTGGCTGAGTTTTGAGTATCTCTAAGGTTAAAAGTTCCCACAGCCTGTTCCAGTGTTTTACCAGACTGGTGGTAATTTTTAATTTATAATAAACTCGTCTTTCCCATGCCGAACCTTTTCCCTAGTACCTCTTGTTCTTAGCCGTGCAGCACTGAGAAAGCTTTTGCTTTGCTCTCACTACATCATCCATTATGTATTTGTAGGTAGTGATAGGTTTTCTTGCACTTTTCTTCATAAAAATGAGCTGAACATGCCAGCTCTCAGCCTTGTACATCAAACATGCCAGGCCAATAAACAGCCTGCAACATACCTTACTAAACATTGCTTCCTCAGGACTGACTTGTCTACCTTCTGTCTACCACCAAGATTTCTTCAAGGCAGTAGGATGGAGTACTGGTAGGGGTAAGCATAACTCTGTGGTCATGCCTTACCTGTACTCCTTGCATACAGGTTCATGACTAGACTCAAACCAGGACTTTTTTTCCTTGAGTATTAGTTAAGTCTTGCTTAACATTGGAGGCCTGGGGGTTCAGCTAAATGGTGAGGTTATGCTTAAAACTCAGCATTGATGGAGCATGAATCTCAAGTCAGTCACACAAAGAAGTTTTAAAAAATTAGACACACAGAAAATTGGTAGCAAAATTTTATTTCCCTTCACTGTGCTGTTCATTAGCCTTCTTACTAGACCAGACAGCCTCTCCAGTCTGATGTAATTCACACTCAGGATTTTCACATTTCCTCACTTGGGTTTCTGACAAATGTTTTTAGGCCTAGAGGGAAAAAGCTGCTTGTTGTCATGAAATGAAAACTGAAGATTTTTGCTCTCTTGCTGTTGACTCTTCACCTCCAAAACAGAAAGTATTCTCTCTGCTTTATCTGTCTGGGAAAGTGAAAACCTTGAGAATTCACTCTGTTTATCCAGCCTGTCCCTGTTATTGGATGGCACATGTTTTCAGCTAGAAACCCAAACAGTACAAATAGGTTTAATTGTCCAATTGTCCATCCAATACAGGAACCTCATGTTACAACAGCACTTTGAAGGCTGTGACAGGACACAGTGCTGCACATGGAACAAAGCACACCACCAATCAACCTTCAGATTCAAAGAGCTGCCTGAACACTTTTTACACCAAACTATCATTTGAAGAAGTGAAGACTCCAGCACGACCTTACAGGAACCTTCCAGTACCTTAAGAGGGCCTACAAGAAAGCCATGAAGGGACATTTTTCTAAGGCTTGTAGTGATACAACAAGGAGGGGTGGCTTTAAGCTGGAAGAAGGCAGATTTAAATTGAATATTAGGAAGAAATTCTTTACAGTCAGGGTAGTGAGACACTGGAACAGCATTGCCCAGGGAAGTTGTGGATGCCCCCTCTCTGGAAGTGTTCAAGTCTAGGTTGGACAGGGCCTTGAGCAACCTCTTCTAGTGGGAGGGTCTCTGTCCATACAGGTGTTTGGAACTAGGTTATATTTAATGTACTTTCCAACCCAAACCATTCGAAGATTCTATGATTATGTTTGTCTCATTGTTCTCAGTGTGCATTGAAAATTGTTTTGTTTTGCTCTAATTGCTCTTTTGAAACAGGAACATAAGAAACAAACTGTTAATAGTGAAAAAAGTTCCAGCCCACTATATTTTTGTCATTTGGATTATACTAATGGCTTTGGGGTTGTTTGGATTTTTGTTGGGATTTGTTTGCTTGGTTTGGTTTGTGTTTGGGTTTTTTTTGGCAAACCTCTTAGCATCCATGTTGCCTGTGATACATTTTCTAGATAACTCAAATTTGTTTACAATCCTGTTCATTTATGACTTTGCCATAATGCTGGACTGAGACCTATCATTCGAAGCAGGGCTCATGCTTCTTTTTGAATCATATAGAGCTTGAAATACATTGTAGACTTAGTCTTTCATATCAATATTAGACACATTATTTTGAAAGATGAGATACAAATTGGACTTTCTTCATGCTCTTACCCTTTCCATTCTTCACATTTAGTGCTTTCTTTCTCCCTTACATTCTATTTTCATAGAATCATAGAATGCACTGAGTTGGGAGGGATCTCTAAAGGTCATCTAGTCCAACCCTCTACAGTATGCAGAGACATCTGCAAATAGACGAGGTTACTCAGAGCCCCAGCCAGAATGGTGTTGAATGTCGTTAGGGATGGGGCCTCCAGCACCTCCCTGGGCAACCTGTTCCATTTTTCTACCACCTTCATAGTAAAGAACTTCTTTCTAATGTCAAATCTGAATCTACCCTTCTCTGGTTGCTTAAAACTGTTGCTTCTGGTCCTAGTGCTACATGTCTTTGTAAACAGTCCCTCTCCAGCTCTCCTCTATGTCCCCTTCAGGTACTGGAAGGCTGCTCTAAGGTCTCTTCCCAAGAGATTAAGGCCACTTAATGTTAATTTTTTTCCCTTTCCTTTAACAATACTAACTTGATAGCTTTTGTCAGTGTCTCCTGGGGAGGTGTTAACTGGTTTGAGTACTCCAGATTTATAGATTTTGAAGTCCTACCCAACCTCCAGGAAATTTGTGAGGAGTAACAGAATCAAGGTCACACTGCTGTGCCTAACATATCCTTTGATAATTGTTATATCTGGGAGAAGATATACAAAATCAAAACCAGAAGAGTGTGAGAGAAACTGTAACATAGAGACAGGAATTAAAAAAATTTACAGTTGATAATTTTATGGTGTCCAAGGCAACTAACAGGCTACTGACCATAACGTAGACTTCTTATCAGGAAAACGAGTATTTAATTGTCAAAGTACTCAGGACTCAGCCTAATCAATTTTCATAGAATCAGATAATCATTTTGGTTGGAAAAGACCTTTAAGATAATTCACACCAACCACTATCTAACTCTACTCTTATTTTTTGCTAAGACTTCCATTTACATTATAAACAGAAAATTTAAGCCAGTTGCATGAGCTTTTGAAGACACCTTTTAAGGTGATGAATACTGAAATGCTGTACCTACTGTCTTCAAGTGCTTCTCTTAGACCTATTTCTCCATGCAGGGAGGAAAAGAAACCATGTCACTAGCTGTTCTGCAAATCCTGACTGGATGAATCTTGCTGTGCAGTGGCTGAGTAGCAGATATTCCTGGGAGGCTTTGTGGTTCTCGTATTAATAGACCAACCAGAAATAGGACATTCTTCTTCAGAAAGAAATCTATCTATCTAAAATTACTGAAAAAAAAAAGCCCATGTGGGTTGGGTATGTTCAAGCACAGGGTTGCAGTGATTTCAAGAGAAGTGGAACAAAGTTGGCAAAGGGCTAGAGAACATGTCTTGTGAGGAAACTGGGGTTGTTTAGTCTGGAGGAGTGGAGACTGAGGAGAAACCTCATTGGTTCCTACAACTACCTAAAAGAAGGGTGTAGTGAGGTGGGGATTAGTCTCTTCTCCCTAGTGTCAAGCAATAGGACAAGAGGAAATGGCCTCAAATTGTGACAGGGGAGGTTTAGATTGCACATTAGGAAAAATACTGAAAGACTGGTCAGGCATTGTAACAGTTGTCCAGGGAGATGGCAGAGTCACCATCTTTGAAGGTATTAAAAAAATCATGGCATTTCAGGACATGATTTAATGGCCATGATGGTGTTAGGTTCATGGTTGGATTTGATGGTCCTAGAGGTCTTTTGTAACTGAAACAAGTCTATGATTCTATGATTTTATAGGAGACTCATGTGGCTTTGCTTGTAGTTTTAAGGTATGTTCTCTTAAGTCTGTCTTCTGCATTTTTCTCTGTTCCTCAATCATTTAAAGTTATTCCTACACTATGAAAATGAAGCTTTTCTTCAAAGGCTGAGGTGTTTGGAATGAACATTTGAATTTGCATATGCTGGAACTGATTCATCCCTGGTGCTAAGAAGAGCTTTCTGCTGTGGGGAGGGGATCTGCAGCTGGCTGGTGCTGCCTCCAAGGCAGGCGATGCTGGCAGGAGGGAAAGTGTGGGCAAGGTGCCCAGGGAGAGAGCTGATTCACAGCTTTCCCCTGGCAGCTTCTGTGAACGGAGCACCCCCTGGGTAGTGCACAGAAGCTCTTTCACATTAGGCACACACCATGCCTTTGGCAGCTGGCATGTTAGGCAGTAGATGCTGGTGTGAGATGTGAGAACAGCGGGCAGCACGTCATGGCACTTGCTTCTGGGAACCTGGGAAGTCCTGGCTGCTAGCAGAACAAGCAGCATGCAGAGGTGGTAACTGAAGGGACAAGAATTTTGTTTTCTACAGCAATATAATTAATTTAAACACATTGTGTGTATCTGTGCATTCGAGTGCACAGCAATATTTTAAATGCCAGCATGATGCATTTTAGACTGCTCATAGGAAAATGGATTTCAGACTAATTAAAAAACATATCATGTTCTTTCTCACCCACACACAGTTGAAAAAAAAAATGCAGGAATGCAATACAGATAATACCAGTAGCTGAGGAGAAGAATATGCTGTCATCCATCCCCAGTTCAGAACCATTCAATTGTTAGGGAATTCTAGAAGCAAAGACAGGACCAGAGCAATCTCTCAGGAAAGAAAGAAGAGACGGAAATGACTCCACAAGGCCTCTGAGCCAAAATTATTTTAGTCTCATGCCTGGACTAACTTGATTGGCCTGGCATCACTCCTTCATGGATAGAAAGACTGCACAGTAAATGTGGAAACAAATCCTTCCATTCTGCACTTTCAGTGTTCAACTCCCACTTCTCACAGTTCCTTCTGAGACGGCTCAGTAGTGCCCCATGAGCGATCCCTGCCTGCATCCCCTGATTTGCTCATTCTTGCTGGAACTGCACTAGATCCAATGCAAAGAAGCAACTAACTAGCTAGAAGAATATTTTTCTCAATTTACTTAATTTGCTATTTCACCACAAAAAGTTTTGTTGGTTTTTTTTGTTTTGTTTTTGGTTGGGTTTTTTTCTGGCTTTTCATATTTCTTCAAATCTTTTCTGTCTGCTGTGATTTGGCATTTTAAATTTTGCTGTTATTTCCACTGAGGACTGTTGTGTCAGTAGCGTTCTGCTATGCAAGAAATGTTAACAGTATTTTACATATGAAAAAAGCAATATTTAACACTTTTGCTAAAACTAAACTTGTGTGATTAAATACTCCCTCTAGATAGATGCATGCAGGGAAAAAATTAACATAGGAATCTAAATTTAACTTATTTTATTGTTTTTGGCTTACAATGCATTTTTATGAACCTTTGATATTCATGAGGTCTGAATTCACATGCTTTTGTAAGTATATTTGTGAGGACTAAAACACAGGTTTAACCCTGAACATGGTACCATAGACTGAAGATCCACTGAAATACAGATTATCTATATATCTGTCCCACAGAGTTTATGTTCCTTCTTGAACCAGTTAAAATGAGCTTCAAATGAGCTCTGAATGCAAGGTTCAGAAGTGCCCAGTGCCAGCCTGGTTCTGTGCCTTTTGAAGCTAGTGATAAAACTTAGAGGAACTTCAGTAAAAAGAAGAGTGCGTGATAGTTAAAATTACTCATTGTGTATTGACAACCAAGAAATTCTATGTGGTTTCCCAACACACAGTGTTTTCTCTAGGATGTGATGTGTACTCAGTCATCTCAGCAATGTGAGAGGACACAAGCAAAGCAGACTACAGGAAAGATAAAATCAGCTGGGAGAAAAGGGTGATGAAAGAAGAGTTAATGTATAGAGACAATAAAGAGGATGAAAGAAGAAAGAACTGTCAACTTCAAAGTTGTTAGAGAACATGAAAGGAAGAAAGGATGAGGGAGAAACAGTGAAGACATCAGCCAAAGGGGACAGAGAAAAAGAAAACAAAAGGGAGAGTGAGAAGATTTAAAACTGACAAGAAGAAACTATTTGGAAGGGAAAGGATTTAGGAAAGAAAGGAGTCAAATATCGAAGAGAAATGCTGAAGAGGAATATAAATGGAAAGCAAACCATAGGGCAAAAGGAAGTGAAGGTTCTTGTTCCACTGTAGGAAAAGGATAACAGATTGGAAATAGGGAGAAAGAGGCGACAGGAAAGAAAATGGAGTAACATAAAGAAGTATGTATCTGTGCGGCTTCAGTGAGAAAAAGTAAGAGGAAGTAAAACTGTCCTAACAAAACAGTTTTTTCAGTGCAAATTCACAGATAGGTTGTATAGGTAAAAGAATTTTGTCTAGACATCTAAAGAAAGTATCCACACTTCAGGAACTCAGAAGTCAAATGCTATGGTAGGAAAATGGATAATAAAAGACAGAGGGTAAAAGTGGGAAAGTATCTGTGTTCCTGACAGAATTAGAACAAACAATGGCTTTTCTTCTGTGTCTTCATGAGGAAAGGATCAGCAGCTTTCCCATTTCGTGTACTTAATTAGAGTTTGACCAAAATACCTGAGAGTGAAAATAAGACTTAGAGACTTACAGGTCCAGATTGATTTCACAGTGCTGATTAGAAAAAAAATGGCTAAGAAGCTTTGCTCTGACTGCTCAGATAGGTAAACGCAAAATGAGTTCCTGGTTTCTGTCCATTTCCTGCTAAATAGGAAGATTATTGTATTTCTTAACACTAAGCAGAACCCTAAACATTACTGACACACCTGCATCCAAAAAGCCTCTGCTGACTACCACACAGCTCTCTTTATGGTCTCTCCTCCCTGGAGTCCTCCCAGCAGGTTAGCAGTGAGTAGAATAGGAAGAAACTGGAAGAAAGTTTATTCTCTCTTTTGGCCTCTTAAATCGTTCCAAAGGGCATTTGTTTGTCCACGCTGCAAACCTGTTGGGTTTTTTACAATTACACAAGCCCATAGAGGTATTGACATACATTAAACTTCACAATCCTTACAGAAAACTCAATGTCTTAATTTCACAAAGCTGCTTCTTGTCCTTTTCTTTTGTTGTCCATCCTCCCTCTCTCCCCCCCCCCCCCCCCTCCCCCTTTTTTTTTTCTCCCCTTCCTCACATACTCAGTATATTTACAGGTCTACTTTTGTCACCTTATGTTGCTGGACTATCTGATTTTTAAAAAATCCACAATACTGTTTTTTAAAATTAATCTGCATACAGTTTCAGAAGAGATTTGACTTTGTGGCTGCAAACAGAGCCATGAATAAGAATCACTACTTCTTGTCCATTTTCTTCTTTTGTGTAAAGTCATTTAGCCTTTCAGTGTTCCAATTTTACTCTGCCAAATTCTTCCTTTTTCAAAGTAGCACTGTAAGTTTTTTACCCATTAATGTTTGTAAAATACATTCAGCTCTTTGAGTGAAAGATAGAAATGCATAGTATTTTTTTGTCTGCCTTCCAACCTATGAATTCCATTCATGGTGATTCAGTCAAATAAAACAACCTCAGATACAGCACACAATAAAAAATTCTACACTCCACTATGAAAAAAAATCCCACAGGAAACAATTATAACTTCTCTAGCCTCTCTGAACCTCCAGCAGAAAATCACAGCTCTACTACACAGATTGACAACATGGTCAAAATAAAACTGTGGGAAAGATACAATTTTCTATTAAATCCCAATTTTTTTGCAGTGTGGAATATTCTGAAGAACCACTGCGATTTTGTACTGCTTAGTGGTGTATTCTTCCATTTGATTCAATATAATTTTTTGAGGGTTGCTAGCTACATCTGCTTTAAATATTTCATTAGTAATTATTTATGTGTATGTTCATTTATGTGCTCAAAGGAAGATTGGATCCACAACATAGCAGGTAGTAAGTGATGTAAATTGAACAATAAAAGGTTTTAGTGGTGATGCCAGCTTACTGGAAAGAGATCACAATAGGTGTTTTGTAGCAACCCATTGCAATTGAATCCCAGTATAGTTTGGTGGGGTTACTGCATGATGGCCTTTGGCATGGCCACTGTGAGACAAGTTAATTACTCAATTCAGTTCCATTGGAGCAGTTTTTTTTCAGCACAAAACTAAAATGCTGAAGCAGTGTGCCATAGTTGACAATGTTCTTCACTTTCATTAGTGGCAGTTGTTATTTCTAGAGTCGAGTCCGTTGAGTGCTATTATTAATACCCCAGAAGAGATAGCTAAAAAAAAATATTTACAGAGGTAACATGCAAATCAGGAAATTCCTGCAAAAACTACAGCCTGACTTTGTAATGTGCCCTTTTCCTTCACGAAAGTAGTAGTGAACATAACTGTTGTAGTGAACAGTAAGCTAAAAGTGTGCAGAGGGAGAGGGTGTGGTGTAAGGCATGAAAGGGGTCAAGGGTGCTTATAGGAGCAAGAGGTAGAGAGAAGAGGATGTATTGGTTGCAGTTGATAAAACAATCTCTAATTATTAAGGTAAATATTATCCCTCTCCTTAGAGAAAAGTACAACCATGTGTTAGAGTTTCCCAACTTTTGTTTTCCTGCTGTGGTGAATGTGGGCTGTTGTGAGACTGGATCAAAGATTTCCATTAGGATTTATACATATGAACTGGTCAAACCTTTATGACAAGAATTATTTGAGATGGAAACAGAATTCAATGTGTTGCTGAATCTCAGCTGAGGGTTTCTGAGAGAGAAAGAGGGATGTTGCGCTTGAGCCTGAGCCCATCTCACTGCTGTGGCCAGGCTGTGTGCACTGCAACAGCTTTCCTGAGCACTGCCTCTTGACTAAGGAAGTGAAATCCTTCTGGTTCCAAATAGCCAATGCTATTTTGTGGTAAAATCTCTTTTTAAATATTTTTTTAAATACTTTATTACATTTCAGATTAATATATCTTTGTTTTATCTGTATGTTTTACACATAATTTATGTATTGAAATACGTTTTAAAAGTTAGATGAAGTTATACAATACTGAAGACAAAACTACCTCAGCTGTGATTTTGCACCTTTGTGTAATATCCTATTTAGTCTCATGCCAGCTGAACTATAAATCAGTGTAAACTTACCTAGTTTTTCTAGACCTAGAGAAAAGACTAGGAACACAGGTTTAAATGATGGTCTTATTTGCAGTCTGCAATGTTGATGTGAGCTGGGTTTCTTTCTGAGCTGAGCTTGCAGCAAGAATTTAACCACTGGCATTTGAACAACCCCTCCCATTTCAAACCTCACATTCCTTCAATCTGCCAGAGGTAATTTTTGATTGCTGCACACTGTCAGTCCTTTCCCTGGTGAGGAATGAGTAGTGGGGCTTAAGTGTTTTTATCTCAGTTTGACTCTCACTGTTTTTTCACTCCTGCTATTGAATCTAAGCCCAATACTGAATCCAGCTGCCACAGCTGTTGCTGTTCTGCTGCCTGCTCTCTTCTCTGCTTATGCTTGCAGTCCCAGAAAAGCTTCTCTAGGATGTAATGTGAAATTAATGGGACATGGAGGTGATGCTAGCTGCATCCCCTCCACTGATGAACTCTTACGGGATGCCCTGAATTTGTAGTTAAGCGTTACATGTTCTGAACATCACTGTTTACAGGGTGAGTTTATTTAGTTGCCACATTCTTTACAGTACCAAATTGTTTCCTTTGTGGCAATAAACTGTTATGAGTCTGCAGTGAAGCTTCTGATCCTGCCAAATTGAGCTCACTTTAATTAGATGAGGCAACTGTACATCTCTTTTTCCACTTACTCTGATACTCAGTTTCAAAGGGTTTCATATCACTTGCTGCTTATAAGCACATGTGCATATATTTTTCTAATATTGTTGCAAGTACATATGATCAGTTAAGTCAAATATGTATAGGTAATAGTTGATAGCAAAGTAGTAAAGTATTTCCATGTCCTATATACAATCAGAGCTTCTGAAAATACAGACTTGTAGTTGTCCCCATATTTAATCTGCTTAGGATAGCAAATATTGTAATAACTTTATATTTGCAGCAGACTGCTTTATATCTGTATTTCACAGAGTTTACAAGCCCTTCCCAAAGAATAGAAATAGCAGTAAATAGGAATGTTCCATGGTTTAAAAATATTATCATCTGCATTAAACTCTCATTTAATCTGTTGCATTTAGGTCAATATAAGTTTATGATACTTGAAAAAAAATTTGGAAAATTATAGTGCAAAAATCAAAATCTGAAAGGTCCTTCTAAAATTCATGCCTTCAGAAACAAGTCTCTTCTGATTTAATCAAAAGTATGATTTTAAACTAATGTGATCTGTGGAGAGCCCTCTATGAAGATTTTCAGTTCAACTTACAGCAGGATGATTTCTTCTTTAGCTTCAGATGCTCACATTTTAAAATGACACAGAAATAAGCTGCTTTTTAAAATTTCTATGAGACTGTCCAAATGGTTAAGGTGTAATTATCCAATTTTAAGCCTGTTTGATTTTATATACTCCTGATTCTTACAAGTCCTGTTTGTTTAGACACTATTAATCATATCTGCCTGTAGCAAAAGTCTTGAGAAATGTAGGAAAAAATATTTGGTTTTGATAATAGCTTTTTCTGAAAAGGTCTGAAAAGTCTGTAGAGGAAAATGGCTTCAAATAGCATG
Organism: Psilopogon haemacephalus; assembly: GCA_013396835.1. Taxonomy (NCBI): domain Eukaryota; kingdom Metazoa; phylum Chordata; class Aves; order Piciformes; family Megalaimidae; genus Psilopogon; species Psilopogon haemacephalus. The sequence goes on along the minus strand of VWZI01000464.1, from coordinate 203,088 downwards.
GTTCTCAAAAAGAAGGAGTACTTGTAGCACCTCAGACTGACTGCAGAAGAATAGTCTTGTGGCTCCTTCTTTATTCATTTCAATGTCACAGACATTTAGAGCCACAGTTTAGTCAATTCCTTTGACTAATTCTTACTCCCAAAGCTTCTGATTCGGTATCTTTAGAGGCTTCAGTCAAGCTTCATTGGTACAGTTGGTCTTTATGGAAGCAGGAAATGGGCATTGTAGATCACTGAAGAAGCCTAGTGTGGAAAAAACACATGAAGCAAGAGATTATTTTTGCAGATATTAAAATATTTTTTTAAAAAAATAAATAGTAAAAATATATAAATGCTTAGATAATTTTTTTTTTAATATAAGACCCTTTATATAAGATATCCTAACCATTTATTTTTTAACTTAAAGAAGTTTGTGCAACCATGACAAAGAAACAATATCTATGCAGACTGAGCTATGACTTATTTACCAAGGGTCATGTTTTTACCTAATTTAAGTCAGAAGAAACTGAAAAAAAAAAAAAAAAAGCATAAGGGTTGTTCCGAGCACAAGCAAAAAGATTCATATGTAATGTCAGCATGTATATCAGTCTTTAAGATTTTCAGAGTCACAGTAATACACCTTCTAGTCAGGATCATGGTCTTGTACATGGTCTTGTGCAGAGACATAAAGCAAGAGTAAAGGAGAGTTTGTTTTAAGTATGTTGTTTAGACTTTTTGTCTGAACACATAGAATGTTTGCTGGGAAAATTCAGTGATACAGTGAACCCCAGAGGTTTTACCGGCTTACATCCTGGAAGTGCTACCATCTTTTAATGTTTTCTATCAAATAACTGAACTGGTTCAGATGAGGACTGTATGAGAACTCTAGTTTTAGTTCTAGTTCTAGTTCTAGTTTAAGTTACCTCTTTCAAGGCTGTATTAATCATGTTTGAAGTTTGACCCTACTCAGAAGTAGGTAAATGCTTTCTAGCTTTTAAGAGCTAAAATGCAGCTTAATGGAACCTGATAGTCCCACTGAATTGAATTCTGGGTTGCTTAATTCATGATTTTAAGAAACTTTAAAGGCTCTGCAGAAACCATTGTGAACCAGGAGTTTACAGACATGAACCAACTTTGAGGAAAGCACACTAAGAGTGACAGCCAAAGTCTGCATGAACTCTGGATTTGAACAGTAAAAGAACTCTGTTATGGAAATCCAATGATACAGAATGCAACATCTGAATTTATGTGCATGTTGTTTTTAAATCTAAATGCTTTCTTCAAGTGAAGCTTTAAAGCATGGCTAAAGTTCAAACCTGAGGCTCAAGAAAAGTGACTTTTTGGAATTATTCTACATGCATCTGTTCAGTAAAATTAATATAAGCTAATTCTTCCTTTGTCTGTTCTGTGATTTTATGTAGCACTTCAAATATCAGCTAAGGAGTTTATTTTGCACTATAATTCAATGTATTCCATGATGGTTGCAATAATCTTTGCAATGTAGAAAATACCATAGTTTTTCTTTGATGACTGTAATGTCTTTCCAGTATTAGAAATTCTACTGATGGTTCTACCAGTGACTTCAGTCTGGTGCTGTGGCCTGCTGTTTGGGAGTGTCTGGGGTGGGTTAACATTTCTCCACAAGAGGCCAGCATTACTTCCTCTTTTCCTTTTTCCCTAGGCATTTCTTTGGCTTCATGGGGAGGTGGAAGGGTCTCTCCATGGTGCGACCTCAAAACGCCTCACTGTAATGTTAGACATTACTTAAACATACACCATAAGGATATTCCATTTGCCGTCAATCCTGTCCATTACTGGTGGTATGGGATGTCAGGCTGCTACTGGAAGACTGCACTAATCTGCTGATACTAGGGATAGCCAGAAAGTGTTTGAGAGGGCAGGTGAGGAGTAGCAAACTAAAACATGTTATGAATGAAAAGAAGTATGTTTGTCCACAGTGTGGAATTAAATTCAGATTTAGTATTAGGTAGAGGTCCCCAGAGCTGGCACCTGTGGAAACAAGGACTGAGGCAATGAGGTGTTTTTTTTGGTTTGTTTGGTTTGTTTTTTTTTTTTCTTAATGGGCAGTTATATCTTTCCTCAGTGACATTGTTTTCTATCTCTTCCATTATTATTTTAGGTGTCCCACCCCTGGATGTGATGGCTCTGGGCATATTACTGGAAATTATGCTTCTCATCGAAGGTAAGTAAAGAGAAGGTTTTGTTCTTTAAGTCAAACAATTGAAGGGCTAGAAAGGATCTCAACAGACCTCTCTTCCCTCTCAATACTGGGTAGGATTGAGTGTTGTATGTAGACAAGTACTGGTCTAGCTAATGCTGTTTATTACTAATGAATAATATTTCTCAGCTTCAGCATGGCTCACTACCCAAATAGGTGGGAAGATTTTTGCTAATGTCTAGCAAAGTCTTTGTAGAAAAGTAATCCAGTGTTTCTACATTCTTTGTTAGCCCAGGGAAGCAATTCAACATTCGTGTTTTCTGCTTTACATTCAAAATTATTTACCTCTTCTCCTCACAATCTTAACCTTTTCTGGACTTTGTGCATTTTCTCTTCTACAAATTCCTGTGTTTTCTCTTCTACAAATTATATTTTGTGGTTGTTTCTGTCAATCTCTTTCAGACTCCCTCTGAATTTCTTGAAATGCAAAATTGGACCCCATTCTTTACCTCCTTTCCCAGCTGGAGACTTACCAGCTTTAATTAGAGGGACAAAATACCTCTTTCATTTAATACACACCGGTCTTATTAGTACATTTCAGAATAAGCCTTGGCTTCTTTTAAATTGCAACACATTGTACACAATTATGTCAAGCCAGAGGAACAGAAGGTGAAATTTATGGATTAAAGTTGTTACCATAAATGTTTAAACTTTAACTTAAACTATAACTATGCTCCTTACCAAGATCCAAATAAACTTCACATTCACTAATTAGATTATGGTTGGTAACCCCAAAATCAATTATGGTGGTACCACTGAAGAGGTGATATACCAGTCCTGTGTAACTAGAAATTCCTCTGTGGCTATTTGAGAACTGCAAATCTCTAGAGAATAACTGCACTGTATTTTAAAAATATCTATCTGCTGTTAAATCAAAGAACACCTCTCTTTACTCCCATGTGTGATACTTGTGTTACTCCATAGTAATACTACTGTGTCTGGACATTTGCTTGCTTAACCAAGTCCCTGTAGTTTTACAGTTGGCTATGACTAGCCATATACAACTTCCCAATTTTAATGTATTCTCAAGAAAAGCATAATCAGTTTAAAATCAAAGTATAAGCAGCAGAGAGATTTGGAATGTGCCACACCTTTACATGCTGTAAAAATGAAAGATCACAATAATGATTTCTGTAATGCACAAAGATCAGAAGGACAAACAACATTGTAAAGAAGATGTAAACATTTTAAAAGCATTTGCATGATGTGGAAAAATAAATCACTCTTTCAAAGGGACTTAAGGTCAGATTTAGAATGGCATTTAAATATAAAAGGATTTATCAGCTCACATCCCTATTAGCACTATGCTTGAGGCAGTTAGTGCTCTGACTTTGATATTTCAGGAAGCTGTTTATGTATTTGATTACCTTTTTGACCAAAACCAGGCAGGACAGTGAAGATGCATAATGCATCGTGCCACAAACAAGAAACCTGGCCAGGTTAGCAGGGAAGAATAACTGCATGTTGGCTCATATTTTAATCCTTTCCCGGGGCATTATCTCCTGACCACTGCAGGACCACACCATGAGGTGGGTGATGTTACCTCCACCTGTAAATTCTTATGGTCTTGCATTTTTGCAGATGAATGCTGTACTGGGTTTTGATTTAAGTTCACAGCATACTCAGTGCACATAAAAATATTAAAAAGTAATTCTGCAAAACTTTTGTGATCTGGAATTTGTCCAGTCCATTAGAATTTAAGCCATTCAACCTTTACAAATGCCACCATGTCTTTGTTTCTCTCCTAAAAGACCTCTGTCAGGGTCCTTGGCTGCCTATGGACATAGAGGCACTGACACTGTGGAAGTAATGTCTTCTTTGGTTAAAACCACTGATGTTCCCCAGACGCTTGTCACATTTACATGAGGTCAGCCACACACTGTTCATGTCATGTTGAGGCCATTCCTGAGGTGGTGAGGCTGACACAACACATACTCCTTAGAAGGGCAGCAAACCAGTAGCCTAAATCTGGGCTGTTAAGTATGGAGGACTCCACAACATGTTCACAGTTAAGCTTTCACATTCCCACACTGGAAATTAGCATTTACCTCTGCTTGCATCTAAGTTATCTCTTTTGTTTGCATTTCATACCATTACTTACAATCCTTCCAGTTTCAGAAGGAAAAGAATTACAAACTCTTCTCCTAAATGGCTGCCAACATGCCTAGCTATCATCCACATTTAAAATGACTACTCCAGAGCAAGAACACATGAAGGCAGATTTAACTCTTCCATAAGTTTCTGCAGTAAAAAAGGTAGAAAGGAGGATCCTGGGAACTACCATCCCATCAGCCTCACCTCCATGCACAGGAAAATCGTGAAACAGATCCACCAGGGTTGCGGGTGGACAAGAAGTTGGACATGAGCAGACAGTGTGAGCTTGCATCCCAGAAGGCCAATCACATCCTGGGATGCATCAAAAGATGCATTGCTAGCAGATCCAGAGAGGTGACTCTGTGACTTTGCTCTGGTGACACCTCACCTGGAGTACTGTGTCCAGCTCTATAGCCCTCAATATAGGAAGGACATAGACCTGATGGAGTGGGTCCAGAGGAGGGCCATGAAAGTGATCAGAGGGTTGGGGCACCTCTGCTACAAAGACAGGACCTTAGACAGCCTGATCTAGTTAAGGATGCTCCTGCTTGCTGCAGAGGGAGTTGGACCAGATAGCCTATGGAGGTAACTTCCAACCCAGACCATTCTATGATTCTATGCTTCTACAAAACAGTGAAGTGTATTTTGCCATGCCAAAACCAAATATTTAATCTTCTGTTTTGCTTCTTTCTCTATGCACAGCTCTGAACTTTCTCATGTTTTTATTCAGCCATTCTATAAGATTCTTATGTGGCGACTAAGAAAGCTTTATATTGTTTCCAATGCACTCCTTAGAGAACTCTTTAGTCTTACCAAGAGATCCAAAGACTCCTATTATTTTTAGCCTATTTTCCTTCCCTCTCAAACACAGAGAAGATGTAATGTCTCTCAGGCCTGAAATGCCAGCTTCTATTCCTTTCAAAACTATCACTGCTGCTGCTGAGTCAACTGGAGGGATTATTAGGCAGAGAGTTTTAGAGCTGCTTTTCCTGGCTCCTTGAGGACTGTCTGTGCATGTGGTCTGCACAGTGCTCGCAGTCCTGTCCTGCTTCACAGACTGAGATACATGGATTCCCTCTTGTGGTTGCATACTGCAGTTCTCCTTCTTTCATCCACTTTGGCTTTGATGTTGGAGACTAGATGGAATTACCTATTCTGGCAGGTTTTTTCAGACAGAACGTGTGTCCCTTGTAAACTGTATGTAAGGAGGAAACATTGCATTTTAAAATGTTTTCTTTCACTCAGTCTTTCAGGCTGCCCACGAGCAAAGAAAAGCGGAATCAGGATAGCACAAAGCAAGGAAGACAAAGAAGACCAAGAGCCAATTCGGTGAGAATAATGCTGTCAAAAGGCCTTCCTGTGTTTTATAAGGTCACATATATCATCAGTATTTTACTGAGACATAAATGTTGCTGTATGATTTTACCCAAGAGAGATGGCCACACTGATTTTTGTGAGTGAACTGCAAATCAAGGACCTATGCTGATTTATTCAGCAAAGGATACAATATTCAGATAAAAATACAATCTTCTATACTTCAGAAATAGATTTAAACATGTTTTTTAAATCACTTAGATCTTTATCTCCTAAAAACACCTTAAACATTTTCATAATATAGACAAACCAAACATGCTTAACAAAAGTCATTATGGCAATAGAGAACTGAATATTTCTATGATACTGCTGCAACAAATCTGTTTATGCAGTTTGCAAGAGGAACAGATACCTACCTATGGGTCTTAGTTTCTTCTTGCGAGGTGCTCTGCTATCAGTGGCCACTGAACTTGGTGGGTTTAGTGACTGCTTCAGCCTTTCAGCACTGGGTTCTTGGTGGAGTTGCAGCAATGTTTCAATGCAAGACCTTGTTTTAACATGTTATGTAGTATCATAATGAAAAAAAAAATTCCTTAAGCATTTCACTTTGAAGAATCTAACCTGTTCCTTCTAAACCTGGTTATTTGTTTTTCAAAAAGTACACGGTGAATTCCCAAGTAAAGAAAACCATCAGATGAATATGGAACTGCCTTCATTGCTCTCCCTAGGCTGTAGCCCATAGTTTGTTACAATCTGTTCTATTCAGAGAGCAGTTAAAGGTCCTCAGTATTTCTGATGAGTAGATCTCAGCAGCCTGCTTTTCAGTTCCAGGGTGATACTGGCTATAATGAACACCTGCAATTACAATATAGATCTTAGTCCTCTTGTTGCAGTTGCACAACATCAACAGCTGTTGACTGGGTAACTTCATAATAGCTTAACAAAGTTGGGTTTTTTTCCATATTTGCAAAGTTCAACTTGTAGTTTTACCCACTAAAAGAGCATCTTGACTATTTTTAGGACCACAGTGCATGATTGTTCTTTTCTTTTCATATCGGGTTTATTTTGACTTTGTTGTAGAGGCTACCAGGTATATGATGGCAAGACAATAAAGTTTATCTCATCTATCTGCTATCCAGATGTCCAGTTCCTGGTTGTGATGGTCAGGGTCATATAACTGGAAAATATGCATCCCATCGCAGTGCATCAGGGTGTCCTCTAGCTGCCAAAAGGCAAAAGGATGGGTACCTAAATGGCTCACAGTTCTCTTGGAAATCAGTGAAAACGGAAGGAATGTCATGTCCAACTCCAGGATGTGATGGCTCAGGACATGTCAGTGGTAGTTTTCTTACTCATCGTAGGTGAGTAACTATGGCTTGTACGTTTCACTTGCACTTCTTTAAATTAGAGTTAGTAAGATTTGAAATACAGCTTTTCGTCATGGTATTTCTGTATTTTCTTTTGAATTTCATTACTGTTTATAAAAATAATCTTTCTACACTTATCTGCGGATAATGTAGGAAGATATCAAGACACATGATTTTTTTGATGCGAGTCCTTGCAGGCAGAGACCTGAATCTGATTGTGTAATGAACAAAAAAAATTTAGGACAAAAAAGTGTGGATGACAATAACTGTAAATCTGCTGCTATTTTATTGAGTGACACTGGACAAATTGTCTTAGGATGGAATTTGTAATGCACATTGAGAGATTCCTTATTTTCAGAGATGTCAAACACATTGTTGAGTCCCAAACATCAGAGAATGGAACTAAAGAACTGAAGGAATGAATACCATGAACAAAAAAGTACTTTTATTAACTTGATAATGAAAATACTCTCTCAAAACGATGGACATTAAGTACAGGAGATTAATTAAACCTGATGGAATACAAATATTTGACAAGAGAAATTCTGTTTTCATGAACTTAGTGAAAGAAAGAGAACCTCAGTGATGACATTTTTCATAGCTTCTAAGTGATAAGAAAGAGAAAGCAAATGGTCTGTTAGGGATAGATCTTGCTGCCATTTTATATATTAGGTTATGAGGAAGCATAGTGTTCTTTGAGGTGGGAATCTCAGCCTGAATGTGACTGTAAAGCCAGAGAGGAATCCTAATTATTATATAATCTCTAATATAAAACTCTTTTACTTCAAATATGTCAAGTCAAGCTGATGTCAAGTCAAGCTTAATTTGTGAAGCCTCCTCCAGGCAGACCTCAGCTGAACTTGAGTACATGTTAGTTAACTAAACCAATCACATCTTGTTTTGTAGGCCATTCTAGACACAGAGATGAAAAGTGTACTTCTTCATTCTCTTGCCTGTAACTATTTCCTTTGATTCTTTCTTTTACCCTTACTACTGCCTCTCCAGATTTTGTGTACATAGTTCCTATTTATTGTTTAGGTTCAAAGGTTGATGTCTACTCAATGTTTGCATAGTACCTACTGTGAAGGGATTCTGGTCCAAGACCTCAGGTGCTACCTAAGTGGTCAAATGCACACAGCCTGCAAGTCCCATAAGCTTTTGAGAGCAGCAGATGCAAAGGCCCTGACCATTTGTGCAGATATCCACATGTGGATTTAAGTATCTGACTTTGAGGAAAATATCAGGATTAGTGTTCACATCTCAGTTCAGCTTTTTTCATAGTGGTCTAACATTTATTTAGCTCACAGAATTCCATCATTAACATTCTGAAATTATTTTGCCTTTATTTATATACTGATATGAGATTGCTTTCAAGAAGTATTTACATAGTATTTACATTTTTAAGGAGGAAATTCTTGCAATAACAATAACATCTGAAAGAAAGGAACTGATAACAAATTTAACTGTCTTTCAAAATTAAGGACCAAATTGTACCTAAAGATTTTTTTTTTAATTAATAAGAATATTTTAATTAAAAAAAAATCAAATTTATAGTTATGTTTGTTTGGTGGGGAGGGTTGATTGTTTTTTTGGTGGTTTTTTATTGTTTTTTTTTTCAATGGATATACCTAAATATGACATTTGGCCATGGCACATAGCAGCCATTTGCTTTCTCGAGTACCATTCTCTTAAGCAGAAAGTGAGACATGTTAAAGCTTACATTCTAAGACCAGTTTGGAGGCAAAAAGCACAATCATTAGTGGAAGTCGCCAGAAGATGAAAGTTTGCTTAAAATGACTGACTGAAGTAGACTGATCTTAATTAATTGTCTTGATGTAACAAAACAACAATCTTCCAAGATTTTTTGAACAAATTTAACAATTTCTTAGAAAAATGAACGTGGGCTCCAGCTGTTGCTCAGGCAAGTAGGTCTAGTGTCATTATACCAACATTCATGACAGAATTATAGAACTGTTTTGATTAGAAAAGGCCTTTCAAACCATCAAGTCCAACCATTCTCTAAGTCTTCCAAATTTTCTGGTAAGCCCTGTCCCTCAGCACCACTTCTCTGTGTATTTAAACACCTCCAGGAATGGGGATTCAGCCACCTCTCCAAGGAGCCTATTCCAGTCTGAAAAAACCCTTTCAGTCAAGAAGTTTTTTCTCATATCTAACCTAAACCTTCTCTGGTGCAACTTGAGGCCACTTCTTCTCATCTTATCACTTGTTACTAGGGAGAAAATACTGACACCTACCTCACTTCAACCTCCTTTGAGGGAGCTGTAAAGAGTCGGATCTCCCTTCAGACTCTTTTTCTCCAAACAACCCCAGTTCCGCAGCCACTCCTCACAATACCTGTTCGCCAGACTCTTCACCAGCTTTGTTACCCTTATTTGGACCTTCTACAGCACCTCGATGTCTTTATTACTGCAAAGCCCCTAAAACTGAACCCAATACTCAAGATATGGCCTCACCAGTGCTAAGTAGAGGAGGACAGTCACTTCCCTGATCCTGCTGGTCACATTACTCCTGATCCAGGCCAGGATGCTGTTTGCCTTCGTGGTCAACTGGGCACATGGTGGCTCATATTTATCTGGCTGTCAATCAGCACCCCCAGGTCTTCTCAAATGTTTTTCATGTTTATATGTGGTCAATTGAATCAAAACACATTTCAGAACAATTCACCTGCCTTAACAATCTGCCTGTAGGTGAAGAAGATGCTTTTACTCCTGTTCCACTGAATGGTGTCAGTGGATCCTGAAGAGTTGTTCACTTCACTTGATGAAGTGGAGACCTGCCTTTAATCAGTGTTGCACCCTAAATATCACTGGGTACATCAACAGGAAGTGGGATTTTCCTGCCTGCAAATAGGTACTTCATGCAATTTGAAGAGTTCATAGGACCTGCTTGGTGGTTATACTGGATTAGCAAAAAATATAGGAGACTGGTGAGACACCCTGTTTTTTTGATTATGATTGCTGAGAGCTGAACATGTTTTGCAGAGGGGTCTGGAATGGTGCTAGCTTTGTTAAAATAATGCCTTAAAGGCTCAGCAGCTTTCACACATAGTTTCCGCAGACATTTAAATCTATATGTCCTAATCTGGAGTTCAAGCCGACCTAGTTACCTCAGGATTAAGTAACCTCTCACTTTTAGTGTATCAATTTTAATAGGCTGTGATCTTCTACATTGAACAATATTTGGCTATACAGCTATAACTGTAAATCTCAACCACCTTCTGCAGAGAAGTGATGCTATGACACTAAGACCAGGTTCATGCACATTTTTTTGCAGCTATAGTTGTGTTCAGCATGCATAGGAGGAAAGCAAGTCTCTGACCATTAACTGAATCATTGAAAGCTCCCAAGAAAATAGTGGTTAAAACCTTAGTTTTCTCCAGTACAGCTCACTTCTCTCCAGCCAAGTGATTTCTCTTCAGTAGTACAAATATTTTTCTATCAGCAGATTTCTCTAGGCATATACATTAATGGTATGTGTAGTTGTCCTTAATGTGCTATTTCAGGTTTTTTTATATTCTATCATTTGCCAACAGCTGTTAATATTATGTTATCCAAGCAGCTGGAATATGATAGAAAATAGAACAGCTTGAGAAAATGATGCCAAAGTGTTGAATGAATTAAACATTTTTACATATATATATATATATATATACATCTCAAGGTCTTTGAGGCAAAGGTTTCTGCTGTTGCAGGTTGTACACATGGTGTCTTTCCACTGGTATCAATGGATTCTGAAGATCATAGAGTCATAGAAGGGTTTGAGTTGGAAGGTACCTTAAAGGCCATCTACTTCCAAACTCCCTGCCATAGCAGAGACACCTTTCACCAGGCCAGGGTGCTCAAGGCCCTGTCCAGCTTGGCCTTGAACACTTCCAGGGAGGGGGCATGCACAACTTCCTTGGGCAACCTGTTCCAGTGTCTCACCATCCTCACAGTAAAGAATTTCTTTATAATATCCAGTTTAAATCTACCCTCATCCAGCTTAAAGCCATTCCCCTTTGTACTGTCACTACAAGGTCTTGTAAAAATGTCCTCCCCAGCTTTCACGTGGGTGCCCTTTTGAGGGCCTGGAAGGCTGCTCTAAGGTCTCCCCAGAACTTTCTCTTCTCCAGGCTGAAAAGCCTCAACTCTCACAGCCTGTCCTGATAGGACAGGTGCTCCAGTCCTCTGATCATCTTCATGGCTCTCCTCTGAACCTGTTCCAACACTTCTTTGTCCTTCTTATCCTGGGAGATGATCCACAAGGGCTGGTAAATCAGCACTCAATTAAAACTTGTCCCAGCTGTAGTCTGGAACTTAAATATATTCAGTTTCCAACACACCATGCTTCTGAGGAATTTATAGTCAGCAGTTATATCTGTAGGAAACCAAAGGTTAAAAAAAAAACAAAACTCTTGAAATGTCTTCCTATTCTATATTGAAATTCACATTGAAAATGGTAAAAACTTTTCAGAGAGGAAATATTTGTTGCTCTTCCATTTATATATTTATGAAACATAAATACCATCAAATTTCAGAGCCTTTAATGTGCAACTCAATGAATTATTTGATGGCATCTATTTCTAGTCAAATCTCTTGTCAAGTCAACTCTTGTCGTTTGTTTTATTCATCGCAACAGTAAGTTCACAAAGTGTCACCTGTGAATCAAAGTTAATTCACTTTTAAATCTGTTTTACTTTTCCTCTGGTAGGTTTCCTCTTTGAGGTGTTTGGTTGGTCCTCTCCATGCTCTCCCTGCTGCCTCTCACCGCTTTTTTTTTTTTTTTTTTAATACAAGCTCTACATTGTAATTGAGCAGGAGAAAAACATACGATGTTTGAATATAGAAGAACCAACCAAACTCAGTGGGCTTAATAATAACTACAATTGGCAATGGTAAACATCATCATGGTGACATTACTGAAAGATGACAGACACGCAAATGTGTTGACATTTGCAGGAAGTCAAGGAGAGAAACATGGCAATTAAATGTAGTAATAATATCCATAGAGAAGAGAAATGTTAAATGAAAGTCTGTGAGGTGGATCCCACAGCAGAATGAATTTTTTCACTTAGTAATTTTGTGTTGACCCATAGCTCCAGGGAAAGAGGTCTTTCTAAATCACTTTCAACACCTTTGACTTCCCATCTTCTGCCACTCATGTTATATCTCTGCTGGTCCTCTTCCTTTTCTGTTCCTATGGCTCCTGATTGGTTTTTCATCTTGTAACATTCTCAAAACTCAGCATTTTAGGCAGCTGATCTTCAAGATGCTTCTCCTGAGCACTAGCAGAACAGGAGAGACAGTCTCACCAGTGTTATTTCCATCAAGCACCCTCCTGGTCTGGGCCCTGTAGCCTGGGACAGCTGATGGCAAAGAAGAGCCTCCCGAGTTGTCACATGTACAAAGTATATGGAGGGGCTTGCAGCCAACCACTACTGCAGATCCGCGGAGCATATCCAAGTAACAGTCTGTCAGAGGTTTATAACTGCCACATCAAGCTAGGAGCAGGTGTTGGAGGGTATGAAGGTTCTGCAAAGGGACCTTGACAGGCTGGATGGGTGGGCAGAGGCCAATGGGATGAGATTTAACAAACCTCAGTGTAGAGTTCTACACTTTGGTCACAAAAACCCCAGGAAGCACTACAGGCTTGGGACAGAGTGGCTGGGGAGCAGTCTTGCAGAGAGGGACCTGTGGGTGCTGGTAGATAGTAGACTGAACATGAGCCAGCAGTGTGCTCAGGTGGCCAGCAGAGCCAATGGCATCCTGGCCTGTATCAGGAATAGTGTGGCCAGCAGGACAAGGGAGGTTATCCTTCCACTGTACTTGGAACTGGTCAGGCCGCATCTTGAGTACTGTGTCCAGTTCTGTCCTCTCAATTCAAGAGAGATACTGAGATACTGGAACATGTCCAGAGAAGGGCGACAAAGCTGGTGAGGCACTTGGAACACAAGCCCTATGAGGAGAGGCTGAGGGAGCTGGGGTTGTCTAGCCTGGAGAGGAGGAGGCTTAGGGGTGACCTCATTGCTGTCTACAACTACCTGAAGGGAGGTTGTAGCCAGGTAGGAGTTGGTCTCTTCTTCCAGGCAACCAGCAACAGAACAAGGAGACACAGTCTTAAGTTATGCCAGGGGAGGTATAGGATGGATGTTAGGAAGAAGTTCTTTACAGAGAGTGCTTTGCCATTGGAACGGGCTTCCCAGGAAGGTGGTGGAGTCACCAGCCCTGGAGGTGTTAAAGAAAAGCCTGGATGGAGCATTTAGTGCCATTTGATAGGGCTGGGTGATAGGTTGGACTGGATGATCTTGGAGGTCTCTTCCAACCTGGCTTATTCTATTCTATTCTATTCTATTCTATTCTATTCTATTCTATTCTATTCTATTCTATTCTATTCTATTCTATTCTATTCTATTCTATTCTATCTACATTTGTTTTTGGTGAGGGTAGCAGAATGCATCTCTAAACTCAAAGCAATACCCCATGAAATGCCAGGGTTTGCTCCAGTTCATGAGCAATTAAAGATATTCACAGAATCATAGAATCACAGAATGATAGAGATTGGAAGGAATCTCTGGAGACCATCTAGTCCAACCCCTCTGTCAGAGCAGGTTCACCTTTTTTTGTAGGCTGGTCCAGTGGCCCTCCCAATGTAAAGAAGATCCTCCTCATGTTTAGAGAGAACTTTCTACATTCAAGTTCATGCCCAGACTCCACTGATATTTTTTTTCAGTCCTTTTTCTTTTTTTTTTTTTTTTTTAACTCTTAGTAAGGACATTTTTTTCCCCCTGCAATGTTTGGGAAAACCTTGCATTTGGGCAGACACTCATGGAAGAATTTGGCCAGATCAGGTAAAATTTGGCAAAAGTCATAAGTGACTAAATGCACAGACTGATTTTTAAGAGTCAGGCTCTTTGGTTGAGAGTAGCTCTGCCCACTCTTCTCATTATGAGCTGGAAAGATGGAATAGCATTTTAATCAGATGTACAGTCTAATGAACTGAAAGCTTCCTATCAGAGACTTAATCTAAAAGGATAAAGGAGTTTTATTTACTGCAAGAAAGTTAAGGAGAAAAAGTAAATGCACAATATATATGCAAAAACTCATTTTGCTGAGCAGATCTGACAAATGGCAGCAGACAGTAGTTGTACAGGTGTTTGCAATGCCTTAATTTCAAGCACTTAGCAGAAGGTCCTTGGTTGTAAGGCTGTTTTCCTCATTCCAGACACAGTCCATAAAAAAGCTAAGATGACTGCACAGTGTTTTAGATTTCAAGTGGTACAAATTTACCTCTTGAAGTACCCTTTTCTTGTTGCTGTCTAGTACCTAGAGAAGTACTTAGTTTTTAAGTGCCTAAGTGAGCAGGGCTTGGTCACTAAATAGATGATTTGAAATCACAGGATCACAGGATGTCAGGTGTTGGAAGGGACCCAAAGATATCATCAAGTCCAACCCCTCTGCCAGAGCAGGACCATAATCTAGCTCAGGTCACAGAGGAATGCATCCAGATGGGCCTTGAAAGTCTTCAGAGAAGGAGACTGGTCCAGTGCTCTGTGACCCTTACAGTAAAGAAGTTTCTGCTTGTGTTGATGTGGAACCTCCTGTGCTGTGGCTTACATCCACTGCTCCTTGTCCTATCACAGGTAGCAAGCGAGAAGAGCCTGTCACCCCCCACTCCTGACACCTAGCCCTCGGATATTTATGACATTTATTAAACCCCCTCTCAGTCTCCTCTTCTACAAAGTAAAAAGCCCCAGGTCCCTCAGCCTCTCCTCATAAGGCAGTGGTCCGGTCCCCTAATCGTCCTCATAGCCCTCTGCTGGACTTTCTCCAGCAGGTCCCTGTCCTTCTTAAACTGGGGAGCCCAATACTAAAGGGAGTACTCAAGATGGGGTCTCACAGGACAGAGTAGAGAGGGAGAAGAACCTTCCTTGATCTGCTGGACACACTGTTCCTAATACAGCCCAGGATCCCATTGTCCTTCTTGGCCACAACGGCACATTGCTGTCCCATGGTTAACTTGTTGTCCACCAGGACTCCCAGATCCCTCTCCATAGGGCTGCTCTCCAGCACATCACCTCCCATGAATCTGTTGAACTGCCAAGAGCAGTATCCAGAAGTATGTAGCTAGAGATACACCTTACCTGTTTATATGCAGGGAAGCCTCAGATTGTTTATCCTTCATAACATGTCTTATTCAACTGACCCTGAGTCAGTGGATTCATCTGATTGTGGGTTCATTTGATCATTGATTGAATTGCTTGATTGATCAAGACAATTTAATTATCATTGGCCATTATGAAGGAGAATAAATAATCAATACATTCTTCTTCGTAATACATGCCCTATTTAACAAATTTTGTGTCCAGTGGTCTTTATGTCACCTGCCCTATTGCATGCAGTCATAGGACAGAAGAGAGGTTTGCAGTAGCCAACCCCCAGATTCTAGGATATTCAATAGTGTCCAACTGAATGCACATTCCTTCATAGAATCATAGAGTGCACTGGTTTGGTGGGTTGGAAGGGACCTTTAAAGATCATCTAGTCCAAACCTTCTGAAACAATCAGGGACATCCTCAACCAGATCAAGTTACTCAGAGTGCCATCAAGTCTGACCTTGAATGTCTCCAGGGATGGAGCCTCCACCACCTCCCTGGGAAGCACTGTTTCAGTGTTCCACCACCCTAATGTCCAGCTTAAATATACCCTTCTCTAATTTAAAAACATTGTCCCTTATCCTAGTGCTACATGCCTTTGTAAACTGTCCCTGCCCAACTTTTTTTTATAGCTCCCCTTCAGGTACTGGAAGACCACTATAAGGTCTCCTCAGAGCCTTCTTTTATCCAGGCTGAACAGTCTCAATTCTATCAGCCTTATGATCATTTCTCACAGTCTTCCTCTGGACCCTCTCCCTCAGGTTCATGTGCTTCCTGTGCTGAAGGCCCCAGAGCTGGCCTCCACATCATCCACCAGTACCCCCAAATCCTTTTCCACAGGCTGCTCTCTATCACAGCATTCCCCAGCCTGTGTTGCTAACAAGGATTGTCCCAACCCAGGTGCAGGACCTTGTACTTGGCCTTGTTGAATCTCGTGAAGTTCACTGGGGCCCACTTCTTCAGCTTGTCCAGGTCAGCTTAGTGCTATAAATAGTGTAGTGTACTGCAGTGCTTCCTCACCCCCAAAGAGAAAATGAGAGGTTTTCCAATAGCTGTTGCATCACTGGGCAAGGGCCAAACCTCTTTCACTGTTCAGGGATGATACAGGTCAGAGGACATTAGCACAAGTGAGAAACCCACCCACAAAACCTCTTTGCTGACAAAGCAACTTCAATTAACAAAATGTGATGTAATTTTGCCACACAATTACTCTGCCTAGCTGAAGGGCAACTTTGGCAATGTTCTTACAGCTCCAGCATTTAAAAATTCTTTTTTTTTTTTTTCCCCTGGTGCATAATTATGCCCCAGGTGGATTCCTTTCAGATTGACTATGATCTCAGAGCCTTTTCTCTCAACTTGGCCATGCTCACATATCTGCATAATTTCTATTATTATTTTTCTTAACAGATGTTAAGAATACCTCTGCTCAGGATAGGCTGAGGGTGCTGGAATTGTTCAGCCTGGAGAAGACTCTGGGGGGGATCTTATAGCTGCCTTCCAATACCTGAAGGAATCCTGCAGGAAGACTGGAGAGAAGGACTTTTAATAATGGTGTCTAGCAATAGGACAAAGGGGAATGGTTTTAAACCAATGAAGTGTATGTTTAGACTGTAACTTAGGAAGAGGTTCTTCAGTGTGAGGCTGGTGAGAATCTGGAACAGGTTGCCCAGGGAGGTTGTGGATGCCTCTGGGGGTGTTCAAGGCCATGAGGAGTGAGTCTTTGAGCGGCTGAGTCTAGCTTAAGTGGTGTCTAGCTCATGGTGGGGAGGTTAGAGTAGATGATCTCTACGGTCCTTTACAACCTGAGCCATTCTATGATTCTATGTTTCTCTCTGTGTCATTGGCCCTTTGGTGCTTGACTGACCAGATTTTAGTGCTAGTTCATCCCTCCCTCTCTAAAATAAAAAACTATGTATTTCCTGAAAATCTTTCTGAAACAATGATCAGAAATCATTAAAATAATACTGAAAACAAAATACCTTTTTAAAAATTCATAATGGCTATGCTTCCTTTATGGTCACTTGGAGTGTTTGGATTTTTCCTGGTTCTGGAACCTATGCAAAGATTTATTTGAGCAAAATAAAATCTTAGCTACTTTCCTTAGCAGCTTTGGAAAGAAACTTGGATTAGGATCTGTCACTTTTCACATTACATCAGTCTTTTAGTGTAAGTTAAAAAGATTTTGATCCTGATTGAAAACGTAAGTAAGTGAATGTTCTGCAACAAAAACAAAACACACACACACACACATGCACGGAAAAAAAGCTTTAGTCAGGGAATAAGACCTAAAAAGGGCCACATTAATGGGAATTATTCTTTTCCAGTGAAGAGTTCTGAAACTGAGCTGGACTGATGATCTTTTCCACTACCACACAAAGACAGTTGGGATTGTGTGGCAGCTGGGAAGGAGGAAAGATGCCTCTATGCAGTCTCCTACAAACAAAACCAGCTTGTCTGCAAAGCCTCACTCCTGGACTCCCTTTACTTTGCAGCTCAGTGAAAGGCTGGGAAAAAAGCCAGTCACTTCTGAATGTAAATAAAAGTGAGTGCTGAGTTAGGGAGGGTTCCTTTTATCTCTGCTGGAGTTGCACATGGAGTTTTTCATCCTTTAAGGTGTGTAGCAGAATTGACTAATGGGAATAAGGAAATTTCTAAAGCTGATAGAACATAGAAAGAAAAAAAATGAGTGGTTCATGGATTTAATATTAAACCAAGGAGAAGGATACTTTGATCACTGAGTTTGATCTTTTAACTTGAACTTCAGGCATTACCAAATAGCTCAGGAGTGTAGTCATAAAATTCAGGCTTCATCCATTAACAAAATAAAACAGTAGTATCCACTGTGATCTTCACATTTCCCTGAAATTCAAAAGGGGCTTGTTTTGGATCTATCTCTAGTTAAGAGGTCTTTTGAATTTGGTTTGTTCCTTTCTTTGATCTTCTTTGGGCAATGTTATTTTTAATAAGCAGGAAAAGTGTTTAATTTTCTTAACTTTTAGACAAATCACTGTGGCAGTGAATCTATAAACATCTTACAGTGTTTATAAAAGTTAGCCCTTTTGGGTACTCCCAGTTGAGGCTCTGGTTTCTTTACATCCTGCTTTCTTTTTTAGTAAATTTCAGTACTTCAGACACCAAATAGAAAAGTTGCATTTTATTTGACCTTTGTCTCCTGCACTCCCACATCCCTAGTTCTCTATTTAGAAAATGTTTTCTTCAATTGACAAGTCAAGTACAATTCCTTCAGCTTCAACTGGGACCAGATTGCATCTGTCTTCTGAAGCAAAAAATGCATTTCACAGAGCATAGCTGGAACCCAGATAGCTAAAATTAGTCACCCAGACAATTGCTCCACTTGATCAATGATCCTCCACTTGATCAATGATCCTCCACTCTGACAGCCTCTCTTGTTTACATCCCTGAAGATAGTGCAATTATATGCATGAAGCACTTCAGGATTTTACCCTACATTCATTCAGTTTTGAACTAAATTTCATGATGAATATGTGCTAAATACTGGCTATATGTCCCTTTCAAGCTTTTTTCCCCATTTAGGATGAGAGGAAGTGGCCTTAGGATGTGAAGAAATGGCCTCAAGTTGCACCAGGGAGGTTTAGCTGTGAGAAAAAAAACAACCTTAATGACTAAAAGGGTTCTCAAAGAATGGAATGGGCTCTCCAGGGAGGTGTTTCAAAGAGGCAGAAATGTGATGCTAAGGGACATGATTTAGGACCAGACTTGGTACAGTTATAGATAATGGTTGGACTTGATGATTTTACAGGTCTTTTCTAGTGAAAACAATTCCATGATTCTGTTCTATGATTAATTTCCTTTTACTACAGGACCAGGACCAATTGCACCTTATTTTCTAAATCCACTGAATATATGGCAAGACATGGTTGGAGTAATTCAACCACAGTCCTAAACAAGAAAGCAACTTCATTCTTCATGTTATGTTCAACTCTAGCAGATGAAATCACCATATGCTCTTTATCCTAATTTATGCATGTAGTCTTTCTGCATGCCTCTAGATGAGGTGATTTCCATTAGTCTATTAGGGTAGTAAGGGTACGATGTTGGTGTAGATATGGATTGACCTTATTTTGTAAAGCTTACACAGCTAATGACACTTTACCAATAAAAGCATGTTTCCACTATAAAAGTTGTGCTATGATGTCAGAAGTCTCAGGACAATCAGCAAAAAAATTGAGACCTTCTCAAGTTTTAGTCCATATCTTATAGGAAGTTTGCAGGATCTGATTCTAGATCACTGTAATCTAACAGTTTAATGTTTCCTAGCAATCTATAAATTATGGCAGAGGCTGTCTTTAAAGGATGGTGTGCCAGACAGTGCTTTCTTAGATTAGAGATTAAGCCCAACAGTAGAAATCCATCAAGAGCCAAGACACATTGCATCTCAACAAGACATGGTGCTACTGATCAGCTGGTTGTTGATGCCTTGTGGCAGTAGCACTTCCCAGCCCCTGCTGAATTAGAAACTTGAAGGGTTCCAGGAATTGGTTATTGGTGCTTCTCACATCCCCACCAAAAGGCCAGGCCTTTGAACCCTGTGGCACCCATGATCTGACAGCGATAAGTGATGGCTCAGTATGTTGACACTGGATTTATTAGGGCAGTACCCCCAGCAATGTTGTCAGAAGCCTTATTTGTATCCTATTATGGAAAGATTAGTCATCTGTGTATGTATTTTATTTTGTATGATTTCTCATGTGTATGAGAACAGTGACGGTAGCAAGTGAGATAACTCTGATTCATTTTACCAGTTCTCTGTTAGAAACAGCAGGATGCCAAATTCCACTTCTGTATAAAAGTCAGTGTGAGATTTATTAAAGTATTAAAAATAAACCAAAGCAAGATTACACACTAATTCCACTTGTTACAGAAAACAGGCATCAACTGTAAAGGCTCTAAACTTGATATGAAGACAAATATTACCTTTAAACTTCTGTCTAGCAGAATTGTAGAGTAATTAAGGTTGGAAAAGGCCTCTAAGATCATCAAGTCCAACTCTCAACCCAACACCACCATGGCCACTAAGTCATGTTCCAAAGTGACATCTACAGGGGTTTTTTTAGCTCATTCCAGGATAGTGACTTCACCAGCTGCCTGGGCAGCCTACTCCAATGCCTGATCACTCTTCCAGTTTGCAGCTATCAGTTATATCATAAAACAGTGAGCACTGTGTGACTTTTTTTTTATGCAAGCCTGCATTTGCCACCAAACTAGTTTCTACAGTGTAATTAGAAAGCTCAATATTTTGTCAAGATGGGAGAAAACAGCTGACTGATTCTACATCCATAAGTGTAATGAAGTATAAAAGATATATATCCCTCATCAAGACAAGGTCCTTTTTATGGGAATGGCTTTTCCTCGGCTTCCACAGAAAGTCAACAAGTAGTTACTGCCTTTTTAAGGAACAATTTAGAAAAGGGACAGTTTAGATAGCTTGGTAGGTGTCCACAAAGAAAAGCATAGCCTGTAAAAGGTTTGCAAGAGGATGTTGAGAGGCAGCTCATGTCCCTTTCTCTCAACATTCAGTTTCATGTTTGAATTTAAAATTGTGGAAGTTCATAGTGGGGTCATGTAAATTGAAAGGGGAGTATTTACACAGTTACTATCTTTTGTATAAAACTTTTTCCTAAGAACATTGAATCCTCAGAAAATTAGACTGTTGTTTCCAGGCTTAGAGTTTTGCAAGGTATGTCTGACTTTTCTATTAGTCATCTATTAAAAAAAAAAAAAAAAAAAAGACTTTAGAAGAAAGAATAAACCCATGAATTCACTACTGGTAAGTCGAGGGTTTTTTTCAGACTAACATATTCTTTCATTGCTAGGCAGGGAAGATAAAACTTTGTCTCTGAAACTGGTTTTATTATGGGTTTGGATTACAGATTTATTTTCAATGACCTATCAAAATTAACAGCCTCCTTACTGTTCACAGTTTATCAGGATGCCCCAGAGCTACTTCAGCAATGAAGAAAGCAAAGCTGTCTGGAGAACAAATGCTAACAATAAAGCAGCGGGCCAGTAATGGTAAATTTTTAATCATTACTTCATTGTAAACTGAAGTTACTGCAACTCTGTTAGCGTTTTTCCTCTTTTTTCCTACATGTGCAAATCTTTGTATAAACAGTGAATGCACTGTTAGTAGAAGTGAAATTGGGTTTTATGCTGTCAAAATATGAGCCAGCAATAGAGTGGTCAGACAGGTCTGGATTAATGTCTACAGAAATCTAAAATACTACAATATTTCAAAGTAGAATATAACATTGTAATTTTCTGGGTCTCATTGTAGTAGGACTCAAAAGAAGAGAAGTTTGATTTCCAGAGTATTAAGTCCTTGTGTTCTCCATTGAGTTGGTTCAGAGCTGTGGCTCTGGACCTTCTGGCTTGTAGATGGCCTTGTGCTATTTCATCTCAAATACTCTGACATGCTTCCTGGGAATCTTGCAAGAAAGATATCAAGGTACTCTGGATGAAAGCCAGGATAGTACCTTGATAGTTGAAGCAAAATGTATGTGCTTTGGCCTCAAAAGGCTCACCTGGGAGCTGCCTAAGTCTGAGTTATCGTGGAAAACTTTATATAGTCATTTAGTTTGTGACTGCACATGTCTTCTGAACTGTTGGTGTTGCCTGTGTTTGAGAGCTACAAAGCATTTCAATACAGTGCAGGAGGCAATGTCAACCCTTGTTGCCAGCATAGCTGGAGAAGATGTTGCATTTTCTTTCATAGAATGGTTTGGCTTGGAAGAGACCTTAATGATCATCGAGTTCCAACTCCTCTGTCATGGACAGGGACATCTTCTACTAAATCAGGTTGCCAAGGTCCTGTCCAACGTGGCCTTGAACACTTCCAGGGAGGGAGCATCCACAATATCCCTGGGCAACCTGTTCCAATGTCTCACACTTTCACTAAAAATAAATTCTTCATAATATCCAGTCTAAATCTACCCTCAACAGCTAGCAATACCTAGTTCAATGGCTAGGAACTAAGGAGTGAAATACCCAGATGTAATTTTCTCTGCAGTCTAAGAAGTACTGCAAACTGTATCTGCCTTGTCCGGGAAGAATGCCCTAGGGAGTGGTATATGGCTATTTTGGGTAGTTAGGGGGCCACATGGCACTGTGGGGAAAGGTGTGCAAGACTCATGCTAGACCAAGAACAAGAAAGTGGGAATGCCACTTTCTCTAGCTTTAGGACTCTTGACCTGCTGGCAGTGCTCTACTAATGCAGTCCAAGAAGCTGTTGGCCGCCTTTGCTGGAATGACACATTGCCAGTCAACCTGGTGTCCACCAAGACCAATGGGACCTTTTCTGAAGAGGTACTTCCCCCCTGAGTCAACTCCAGCGTCTGTTGTAGCATGGGTGCTATTCCTCTGACTTGAAATAAAACAGATCTAGCTATTTCCATGACTAATTTATGCTTTGTTTAACAATTAAGAGGATGAAAAAATAACACCATTACATTTTATTCCTGTCTGAATCCTTTAAAAATTCTGCACTCTAAAATCACAGAAATCACTTCCATTTTACAAATTATTTAATAACCCCCTTATGAACCATGAAATTCTTTAAAGCAACAGCAGAATCGCAATAGAGTCCAGCACATCAACAAAATTCCATTGCTGGGGAAAATAATACTCTGAATTAGTTACAAACATTTTGATGGCACTGTAATATATAGAGATCAGCATGTTAGGATATTTCCTTTTCCTTCAGAAGGTCTATAAGTGGACACAGTTTTTCAAATAAGTTACATATGACAGTGGAGAAGAATTTGTTGCTGCAGGTGCATTTCATATGATATAAAGTTAAATCAGTGCATCCAAAAGAAAAAGGTGTGTCTTATTGATCCTCAAGGCATTTTCAATACTCTCTCTGGAAAATTACTACAATTTTTCAAAGAAAAGTAGTAGAAAATATGTTGGTTTAGCTTCAAAAGAAAAGTTCATAGAATGGTTTGGGTTGGAGAGAACCTTTAAAGATCCAACTAGCCCAGCAGCGAGCAGGGATGTCTTCAACTGGGTCAGATTGCTCAGAGACAAGCTGGAAGAACATTTCCTTCTTCTTTTTCGCTTTAATACTTTTGCTTGAAATAAATTCATGTTCAAATGTGGAAATAATTAATTCACTAAACCCTGATTTAAAGTTTAATTATTTTAAAGGCCTCTTTTCTTTTTATATCACACAGGTATAGAAAATGATGAAGAAATTAAACAGTTAGATGAAGAAATCAAAGAACTAAATGAATCTAACTCCCAGATGGAAGCTGATATGATTAAACTGAGAACTCAGGTAACAGTTTTATGAAGCCCTAAATTCATCTGCTTTTTCTACACAACTGATTAAAAGAAATATAGGAAATTTATTGTTCCCTTTTATATTTCTTACATATTAGTTTTTTTATCTGTGATTTGCTATTTTTAACCTTATATCTGTTATGCAATTTCAAAATCAGTTACCAGCATTCAAAAAAAAAAACATGTTAAGCAAAATATATTCTTTAAAATAATGGCAAAAGCATGACCTGCCATGGACAACTTTATATTCACCCTTAATAAGGCTACAGCTTTCTAATAGCAGTTAAAATATTGTGTGACATCAAAATCTTTAATATAAGTCACAAGGTGAAGAAGCCCAGATGAACAACATGGCTTTTGCCAGATCTTTAGTGCACAGAAAATTTAGGTAGGGAAGAAAACATCTGTAACAATTCACTTTATCATGTGGTACACTAAGTGCAGCCCTTGGCAGCAGCAGTGGTTCAATAAATCCAGTTTTAATTCCTTTTAGGCCCCACAAAAATNACAGGGAAGAAGTAAAGAAAACCTAACATTAAATTATAATTCAAAACCTCATCATTCAGCAGTCCTAAAACTGGCTGGAGAAAAGCAAAGGAAGGAAATTAGTTGAATTCTCTGCCTGGTATTTTCTAGAATCTAACATAGCTTCTAGTCCTTTTTTCTTCATACAATTTGAACACAGACACCAACAGTGAGATTTACCACAGTTCTTGCCATTTATCAGCCTTTAGTCCCATAATCATACTCGTCTAACCCCTAGCATCCTGTGATCCTGTGATCCAGTAGATCTCGATGGTAGCAGAGTAAACCATTCCTTATGCTTGGGTGCTTGTGGAGAACAGCACCATGTCCCTTGTCCTCCTCCTCTTGTATACTTAGAATACAAGATCTGCCTCTCCAATTTTGGTTTTTGTTTGACTTTTAAATCTTACCCAAACTGATTTGGAAACCTAATTTCAATTTTATGCCTTAATTCAGGTTTCTGTTGCCATTATTTAGCCTTTATAGGATTTGATTTAGGCTTTCTGAGTTTTCCAATGTGACCAAATTTAACTGTAGGACAAGAGGGACAAAATCTGCAAGAATGAAACACAAGAAAAGTCGCCGGCAGGAAAAATATATGTATTTGTATTAGAGAAATTTGGTCATGAGTTTCGGATCTGGCAGCTTCCAATCTGCCTTCTGGATTTTTTTAATACAGGGCTGTAGATGTTCTTCAGATACAGACTGATTTAGCTGATGTTATAAAAAATGTGAAGAAGTTTGGCTGTTGTGTTTACATTAGGTAAATGCTCCAATTGTCAATAACATTCTGCATTTTTTATTTCAATCTTGGTCTTAACGATAACAAGAATTAAAAGCCTTTATAACATTAACACAGATGTAAAACATGTTGAACATGTATTAGCTTCAAATTTCACATTAGTTTTTTTTCCTGAAATGGGTGCAGAAACCACACTTCAGTCACCTCACTTTCAGATTTCACGTATCAGACTAGTGCCTTTGCATATTCTTAGAAATCAGGATGAGCACTGCCTGGGACCACCATGTGTTCTTGGTTAAAAAACCCTCAGCTGGTGTTTTTGCCATCAAGATGAAAGGATGTTCTTCACAACTTGGTGCAGCAGAAAAAGGGTAAAATGAGTAGTAATGGCACATACCATCATTAAAAATAATTCACAGGATTCTAGAAAATAGAGCTACTAGAGATCTTGAAACCTTATTTTGTCCACCAGTCCTCTTTCCTTCCTGCTTCCCAGCTCTTCCTATGCCAGTCCTTATGGATACTTCTCTAATCTGTTTTTACTTCTACACTAGAGATTCCAGAGTATCTGGGCAGTCTGGGACTAATATTTACCTGTTCTTAGCTATCTAGATCCTGATGCCTAGTAGAAAATCCCACCTAAGTTAAACTTCAAAAAGTCAAAGGTCTCAGTTTGGAATTCGCACACCATCCAGAAGATAAGCAATGTACATTTTCAACACTCAAAGAGTTACGTGATAGTCATTACCAGTCCATTGTGAGGAGCAATGTTAACAGTTCCCTTTACTTGCAACATTAGAATTATATTGAACAAAACAAAATGCTTGCTGATAAACATGCAGGAAACCATCATGCTACCAAAATTTCAACAAGACTTCACAGGTGGGGAATACAAAATGGGAAAATAGTAGAAGCTCTGTGAACACCTAAGTAGCAACAGTCTTGCTTGATATGGATTTATATTCTGTATTATTATGTCAGTGGAGGCTTTCCTTACAACAGGAACTTGCATTCCTTGTAGAACCCTTTATATTTAATAATGTAAAAAGTCATGCTGCAATTTTTGAGTTGGAGCATTTGTATGACTCTACTCTGTTTTCTTTAAGATTTTTTTGCTTAGGACTTTGTAGAAAATATTTATAATCTAAGATCTTCTTGTAAAATTGCTCAAATTCAATATGCAAGTCCAAAAGTACGAGAGGGGCAGAAACACATAAAGGTGAGAGGGGGAAAGAAAAGTCTTTAAATAACTGTGTATTTTATGCAAGCAACAGGTTATCCTCTCAGAGTAGGTACTAGTGAACATTCTTTAGTTTTAAAGAAAATATGAGGAGGGAAATTTAAGCCTTCGAGAAAGTAATTACAATAATCAAGTATGCCAGCTCATAGAATCAGTAATGTTGGAAAATACTTCTGAGATCATCAAGTCCAACTTTCAACCCAACACCACCATTCCCACTAGACCATGTCCCAAAGTTTTTTGAACACCTCCAAGGATAGTGTCTCCACCACTTTCCTGGGCAGTCTGTTTCAATTCCTGGACAACTCTTTCAGTCAATGCGTTTTTCCTAACATCCAATCTGAACCTCCCCTGGTTCAACCTGAGATAATTTCCTTTTGTCCTATCACTTGGGACACTTGCTACTTGGGAAAACAGAGCAACACACCTCATTACAACCTCCTTTTAGGTAGCCGTAGAGAGTAATAGGGCGTCCCTTCAACTGCCTTTTCTCCAGACTAAACAACCTCCGTTCCCTCAACTACTCCTCACAAGAGCTGTTCTCCAGACCCTTCTCTGGACTTGCTCCAGCACCTCAACATCTTTCTTGTTATGAGTGGCTCTGAAACTGAACACAGTGCTCAAATGTGGCCTCAACAGTGCTGAGTAAATGGGAACAATCACTTCCCTGATCCTGCTGGTTGCACTATTTCCAATCCAGGCCAGGATGCTGTTGCTCTTCTTGGCCACCTGGACACATGCTGGCTCATGCTGGCT
Organism: Psilopogon haemacephalus; assembly: GCA_013396835.1. Lineage (NCBI taxonomy): Eukaryota > Metazoa > Chordata > Aves > Piciformes > Megalaimidae > Psilopogon > Psilopogon haemacephalus. The sequence goes on along the minus strand of VWZI01000464.1, from coordinate 176,359 downwards.
GTTAACCAGCTTCATTAGCACAGTGCTCTGCACAAGCTTTTGTAAATTGCCATTCAGCAACACATTTTAGCTCAAGCAGGAAACCACACATGGTCAGAGCTAACTTGTGCCTGGTCAACTGGGAACATAGAGCAATACTCTCAGCTGTCTTCACCTGTACATGCAGTCATGCCTCAGAGCCACGCTCCTGGATAGATGCAGCTTCCCTTCCATCCCTTCAGCATTGCAAAATCTGTGTTCATCTTTGCAAAGCAGCCCTGTGAATTTGCATAGAATCAAAATGTGCTTTTGAAGAGCTAAGCACTGGCAGCAAGGAGCTGTGCGTGCTTAACTAACTGTAGATAGATAGCAGAAAATACAAGAAATGTATGACTTAGTGCAAAATGTTCCTAAAGAAGGCTTCTAGAAGTAGAAGTGTTTAACCACATGAATAGGCTTGCAGAAGTAAGGTACTCCTTGATGCTTTTTGACACAAGAGAAGCTAGAAGCAGTGGAACCACGAGTTCATTCATTATTACCAATATTAAAAAGACAAGCTCTCGGAATCATACAACATAAACCCCTTAATGATCAGAATTGCAGATTCAAGCAAAACCTTTTTGAGTGTGAATGAATAGACCTGTTTTTCTCCTTTCCCTGGTATTTCTGTTTTCTCTCCTTTCCAAGAGCTTTATAACAGCTTGCCTTATATTACATTGTACACAAATTTGTCCATTTTAGATTACCACAATGGAGAGCAACCTGAAGACGATAGAAGAGGAGAACAAAGTAATTGAACAGCAAAATGAGTCTCTTCTTCATGAATTGGCCAATTTAAGCCAGTCTTTAATTCATAGTCTAGCTAATATCCAGCTGCCACATATGGTAAGTGATTGAGAGCACAAGTTAAGGAATTTGGCGATCTTCAGTTCACTTCATACAATAGATGTATTTTTTATGCTTATGTTTCATCAACCAGTTGGATATTTGTGATAACAACACTGAAACCATAAAGATACATTTAACTGCTAACAAACACATGGAGGGCCTGTTCCAGTGTATCCTGTAAAATTAAGTAAGAACTAAATAGGCATTTTAAATATCATAAAAAGCAATGGTGGCAATATGCCTTGATAATGTGTTATGCTTAAATGAATATACGATTAAGAAAATAAAAGTTGTATATGAACTACTATTTAATATCTCGTAGGAACCAATCAATGAACAAAATTTTGATGCTTACGTGACCACTTTGACGGACATGTATACAAATCAAGACCGTTATCAGAGTCCAGAAAATAAAGCCCTACTGGAAAATATAAAGCAGGCTGTGAGAGGAATTCAGGTCTGAACAGCTGCTATAGTGGTGAAAGTCTTGCT
>VWZI01000464.1:100000-170000 GCA_013396835.1 Psilopogon haemacephalus | reverse complement strand
TATGTTTATTTCCCATTAAGATGAGGCATCCATTTATATGCCTCATACTGGCACCAGTACTATTAGCTGCTTTTCCCTATTTTTGTGGTGATCATGAGCTGCTTGTGGTTATTCTTGAATGGTCTTTTAATTTGAATTAATATATGGAAGTATGTTATATTCAATGGGATCTGTACAGGTGCTGTTAGTAAATAATGCAGTTTATAAAACCCAAGATACTTAGTGACCCTCCTAATGACACTTCTACCTCATTCTTCACTGACCATGGGTTTTATAGAGAACAGAAGTGTGCAAGTCTTTACTGGATTTACACATGCAGGAGATGTATCATAATGGAGACAGGTTTGATTGTCAGACATGTAAAGTTCTCTCTTCATGGATGATGTTGTCCTTGCCTGAGACATCATTCCTAAAGAGGTTTATGCCCCACATGCAATGAAACTTTAAATTTATTTTTCCCTTGTAGCGTTAACACAAAAGATTAGTGTGTGCATACATGCACAGAATCTTAAATTGCAAAGAGTGCTGCCTCACAAAATCCCTGGCCATGCCCCAGAGCCCTCAGGCTTTGCCCAGATGGATGCCCAAGATGTCTGAGCCACATTCATATTTCATCAGATCAATGTTAACACCTCCACCAACAGACATGTTTAAGCCTAGGTATAATCAAGGTCTCCATTCTGATGTGAGTAAAATGTAACTCATTGCTAAATCAGATATTTCATCTCTTCTGGCTATAACATACAGCATCTATTCACCTTTCATGTACCCAGACACATTTTTTAATCTCCTCTGATTAAAAATGCTGATTCCACAAAATTTCATATTTCCTAAGAAAAGGACTTTCTGTAGTATGCTTCTCGGACCTAGAACAAACTTTATCTTCCAGCTCATATTTCACTAATGCTTTCGGTAAACTGCAAAAAGAAAAGTTCACAGTAAGGTCTAGTTTTACTGCTTCACCCAGGAAGCTATCATATCAACAGTAGTAGCAGCAAATCTAATTTAAGCCTGTCAAGAGTTCTGTCAAGAGTCATTTTTTCTTATTTTAATCTTATTAGTTATTTCTTTTAAAATAAAATTAAAATAAATAAATGACAGTTAATCTTCTGACATTCACTTCTCCTTATTCCACTCTTTCTCACTTGCACTATCTGTGGTTATCAGAATACATGTGAGGGCCATTTCTGAAGATAAGCTGAATTTCCATCCCAAGAGGCAAGTCTGGAACACACTGTCCAGCAGAATAATTCATTCCAGGAGAAAGGAGTGATCTTTTAAACTGACTGCATTTACTGTAGGACAGCTGATGCAAAATATTTTAAAAATGCGGTCTGTCTAAAACCAGGCAGAATCATAGAAACATAGAATAGCTTGAGTTGGAAGGGATATTTAAAGATTGTCTAGTTTCAACACCCCTGCCATGGGCAGGGACACCTACTAGAACAGGCTGCTCAAAGTCTCATCAATCCTGGTCTTAAACTTTTGCAATGATGAGGCATCCACAGCTTCTGTGGGCAACCCCTTTCAGTGTCTCACACCCTCCATAGTAAGATATTGCATGATCAGCTGAACTATTAGGTTTTTGTATTCGTAACTTATATGACTGTGGATCATTCTAAGCCATTTTGAACTGATTGGGATAAAAAGAGAATCTTTTTTTCGGGTAAGGTAATTAAATCAGCAAGAAGCAACAGCAGTATCCGTGGCAAAGGTAGGGCCTCTAATCAGACGTGCTGACTCAGGTGAGGCTGCTAGTGCCTCACACGATGTGATCTTATCTGCAGATAGGCATCATGCAAACCATCCCATAGTGCAATCTTGTCTACACATGATCAGATGATGTCTGAACAGACATGCTTAGCACCCTAGGAATTATTGCTCTTGCATGCTCCTGTTTGAAAATCCTGCCTAATCCTTCACTTTTCAAATTGCACTTTGAATTATTCCACTATTTCCTAAGGAATCTGATGTGCAGAGTTACATGTTGGTTACAAATAATCCTCAGAGAAAAGATAAAATATATGTGCTGCCTGTTATCAGTAATGCTGGCCAGAGACCGCAGGGAGGGAGCAGGGCTGGCTGCTGCCGCCTACTCTTCGCCAGAGCTGGGGCGGGGCCAGCTCCTGCGGGAACTTTAAACCGGCAGGGCCGGCGACAGGCAGCAGCGCTCTGCCTGAACGGAGCTTGTTTGGGCTTCTTTGGGAGGTCAGAAGGGCCTTCCACCGAACTAGGGGGACGGCCAGACTCCGGGGAGGGGGCAGAGCTTGCTGCTGATTACGGGAACAGAACATCTCTCTTACGAGGAGAGACTGAGGGAGCTGGGGCTCTTTAGCTTGAGGAAGAGAGACTGAGAGGTGACCTCATTCGTGTTTATAAACATGTAAAGGGTGAGGGCCAAGAGCATGGAGCCAGGCTCTCCTCGTTGACGCCCAATGACAGGACAAGGGGCAATGGGAGGGGACGTTGGGGCATAGGAAGTTTCATGTAAACACGAGGAGAATTTTTTTTTCCCTGTGAGGGTGACAGAACACTGGAACAGGCTGCCCAGGGGGGATGTGGAGTCTCCCTCTCTGGAGATATTCAAAACCCACCTGGACGTGCTCCTGTGTGATCTGCTATAGATGACCCTGCTCTGGCAGGGAGGTTGAACTGGATCATCTTTTGTAGTCCTTTCCAGCCCCTGACATTCTGTGATTCTCTATTTAAATTATCTGTTTTGAACATTCTAAGTGCTCTGCCTCAATATTTCACTGAAGTCAAGAGGAACCATGATTTTAATGAGCAGGACTTCAAACTGTGTGTGTGACAAGGTCCTGATGTGACTTTGAAGAGAATGTGCCTAGGTGTTCTCCCCACAGTTAGCTTTCCAAAGAAGACACAAAAGATTCTAAACACACAAAAAGACAGATTTTGAAGAAAAGTAGATGTTTTATTTTTCAAACAGGGAAGGCTCAGAGCAAATAGAAGAGAAATACAAAAGGTTGTTCAGATGTTTCCATGTGCTCTTTGCAAGTCTGTCCTTACTTCCAAGCTAAGTACTAACTTTCCAAGTCACTGATTTATCCCTTGCTTGGGCTTCTTTATCCCAGGACACTTTTTGAACACTGAGATGTGACTCCCAGCCTTCTGTTATGACCCTCTTAACCACAAATTTCTCCAGTCCCCAGTGTTCACATAAAGAAGCAGCGCTTCTGCTTCTGCGCCACTAGGTTTCATCTTCCTTGATATTTTTTCCGTAGCACAAATTTATAACAATTAAATGAAAAGAATACCTTGAATCAAACCCCAGAAAATTTAATTAGGATATACTCAAGAATCTTCTAATGTTTTTGTTTTCAAATCTAAGACCTGAATGTTTTGTGCCTTGAAGAGGAATGGTACGAAAATCATAGAGAATCAAAGAGCTGTTGAAGTTGGAAGAGACCTTTGAGAGAAGGATGGAAAGGTGCAGGATTCTACACTTGCTCTCATGAAGTTCAACAAGGGCAAGTGAAGAATCCTTCACCTGAGGATGAATAACCCCATGCACCAGTGCAGTATAGGGGCTGACCTGCTGGAAAGTAGCTCTGTGGTAAAAGACCTGGGAGTGCTGGTGACTGAGTACTTTATCATAAGCCAGCAATGTGCCCTCATGGACAAAAAGGCCAAAGGTATCTTGGGTAGTGTTAACAAGTAGGGCCAGCAGGTCAAAGGATATTGTTCTCCTGCTCTGCTTGCCCTGGTGAGGTCACATATGGAGTATTGTGTCCAGTTCTGACATACTCAGTTCAAGAGGGATAAGGAAGTACTGGAGAAAGTCTAATGGAGAGCCACAGGGATGATGAGGGGACTGAAACATCTCTCTTGTAAAGAGAGACTGAGACCTGGGGCTGGTTAGCCTGGATGATCTCAAAGGTCTTTTCCAACCCAGTTAATTCTGTGATTCTGTGAAATGAGCAGGCTGAGAGGGGATCTCATTAATGCTGATGAACGTTGGGCTGGGTTCTTTTCAGTGGTGCCCAGTGATAGGACAAGGGGCAATAGGCACAAACTAGAACATAGGTGTGATGGTTTGGCAGTTACCTGCCCCACCCTGACCCCCTTTGAAATAAGCCAGGCTAGACTCAGTCGGCTGGAAGTTAATAAATGAAGCTTTATATTACAGCTTTGCACAATATACAAGCAGATATTTACAGTATATTACAGATATTTGTTGATATACACAGGTAAAAAGGTAATACAGAAACCACACCCCTCCCAGAGATCAGAATCCCCAAGAGGAGCTCCCAACCACACTACCACCTTCCCCCCCAATACCCAATCTTATCCCAGTATCTGTCTTACATGCCAGATAAGTGAGGAAGGTCAGCCAGAGGGGATAGAAGTAGGAAATTGGTTAGTTGAGTTACACAGATCCGGCTAGAAACCAGGGAGAGAGAGAGATCAGCAGCCAGAGCGACCTGAAGAAGCTCTGTCTTATCTATGTTTTGGTTCTTACTCTTATATGTCTTGGCCAACCTGAGTGGAATAGACACAATTTTGTTTTCCTTCCTCAGCCAATAATCTAATTTCTCATTAAAAGCCTCCAATTACCCTTAAACCAGCACAACAGGTTTCACTTAAAGAAAAACTTATTTCCTTTGAGGGTGCTGAAGCACTGAACCAGGCACTGCATTTGTCCCTTAAGCAGGCTGTACTTAGGTTACTCTTATCTAAACCTAAGCCTTGTATCTGGGCAGGCTCTCTGATGGATCATTCTAAAAATCAAGAGTCAGTAGGACATGAAATTTTGGTCATGACACAATAAGTCACAAATCAAGACTCCTGATTTCACTGTTCCTGTAACTCATGATTGGCCACCTGGAGGAAAGAATAACCTTTCTGACTTGGTCTCTTCTGAGTGATTCTTTCTTTGTACTCCCCTTCCCAGGAATATCTTACTGTCTAAAATGACTTCAATAACAACAACAACAACAACAACAAGGGAACATCAAAGGTGACTAAAGGAGGGAGATCAAACAAAAATTAGGCAATTCAGGGAGTAATTAGAGGACATAAAAACTACCCTGAGTGTGACAACAGGACTGAGCTAGCCCACCCTAGTTGAACAGTCCTACTGACTTTGATCAGCCTGGAAAATACGGATGAGTTCAGGGAGGAGGTCTGTTGATAGCCCAAATCTCGGAAAAACTAGTTGAATGCACCCTCTTGTCTCTGTGCACTTTGCTATTTGACTTGGGAGTTTGAGGAGCTCTATCTTTTTGGTTTATTATTATTTTTAAACATGATTTTTTTTTTCTTCTTCTGAATATCACACTGAAGTATTCCATAATTTCTGTTTCTACAAAGAGCTTTGCTTAACTATGACTCTAATCAAACTATAGTAAGGTAAGGTAATTTTGCACCAGAACTGCAGTTTTTCCTGGGAGCCATGATGACTAAAGCAGACCACTTCTGTCCCAGATTGTGTGAGGCTGATAAAGTTGGCAATGACTCACCTTTTAGGCTTGTGAAGCATCTTGCCCATGCTAGTTATCTAGGCTCACTCTATTCTTAACAACAAGATGGGCATTTCCAAAGGGCAATGATGACAAAACTGCAGAAACCTTGGCTGGAGGGGATGTCTGAAGGCCTCTTGGCCAGCCTCCTGGCTAGACAAGGACAATTGCCATGACTATCTCATATCAGCCACAGCTTTGTCTAATTGAATTTTGAGAATCTCTCAGAAAGAGGATTCCCAGCACTTCTGTGAAACTTGTGCCAGAGCCACACCAGCATCCTGGTACAAAGTAGTGTTACATAATATCCAATCTGAACTTTTCAATCCACTATTTATGACCATTGCACCTTGTTATATATAAATCATCTGCTACTACAAACAATATTTTGTCTTATCATCTTTCGTAGTTTGTCTTCAAGTTGTTCTGGGTTGCTGTTGGATCACAAACTTTAACAGATTAAGTTAGCCCAGAACATTCAGCCTGTGATCATAGGTCATGTTCTCAAGATCCCTGAATATCTTGGTGATTCTTCAGTTTCTCATCATCCCTCACTGTGCACGGAACCTGATGTCTACTCCCAGGTGGGACCTCGCATGCATCAGATGAAGAGGAAAGAAGCTTCCCTTGATCTGCTGACTCTGTTTCTCCTGATGATGCTATTATTTTAAAACCAAGCACAGAAAACATTTACACTGTTCTGGAGAGTTCAACACTGTCTGTAGGATCCTTTTTAGGATTTGGTATCCCCATGGACAGGAACAGATGTGGCTTCCTGGGACCTGGCAGCCAGGAGTAGGACCTGGCAGCCAGGAGTAGGACAACTGCAGGGGATTGACTGGAGCGCCCTAGCTCCAATCTTGGTGTGGATTGGGATGAGGCAAGGCTGGGTCAGGAGTCTGATGTGTGAGCTGGGGTTGGAATCAGTCTCACTGAGGGAACTGGGAATCGCACACAGTTGTGGGGTGGCTGTGCAGGGCTGTGGGAATGGGTCCGAGTTGAGGCCAGGATGGAAATGGCAACCTAAAAGTAGGTCTGCTTGCCCTTGCAGGGACTTCTGGCTTTCCTCACAGCAGCTGCCTCTTTCCAGGCTGATCTTGCATCTTACCAGCCAAGCTCCTGGATCAAGGTGCCCAGGATCCTGACAATACCCATCCAGGAAATGAGCACAGTCCTGCTGTCTTTGCTAGAGAAGGCATTGGGGTTTATTTATGTCTGTAAAACACATGGCTGGGCAGCTCTGATCCTGGCTGAGGCCTCCAGGCACAGCTGTAGTACAAATAATAGCCTGGAATCTTTTCTGGGTGAGGTATTTCCTCAGTGTAGTCAAGGGATTAAACTAATAACACCCAATATCCCGTTATGCTGATATTAAGGAAAATTACTCTGTGGGAAACCAGAAGCTGATTGGTTTGAGCACATTTTCCTTTGGGAAAGTCTCTTCAGGGGAGTTTTCTTACTTTCTTCTATCACTACAGGTCAACTCTTCCACTAGGTATGTCAGCTGGCTATTGAGGAAAGTTTTTTTTCTTACATTTTAAATAGCTTGCCAAAGGAGGGCTTAATTAGTTAATTTATTTTTTTTTCTTAGTATATAGTTTAAAAAGCCAGGAGTATAAAAAAAACAGGTTATCCTATTGTGCTGTTTACTTTTCAAGCCTGACTTCACTAGCCAGTACAGGCCAATAAGTGTTTTATCTACAGCTTGTTACCTGTGACAGTTGTGTAGGATCAATACAAGAAACCCTAACAATATAGATGCTGGCTTATTTAAGATATGAAGAGTATCTTTCCTTGAACACATACAGTAGCACTAAAAAGCCTGCCTGAAAAGAAGATTCAGAGATTATTTGAAAGTCAACTGTTTCCGTTTTTAACAGTTTATATAGAACCTGTTCCAGTAATTTCTTATTTTAAAGAAATTAAAAGTGCATGTTCAGGTGACCTGCAAGACATGGGACCAATAAAGATGCCCTAGCACATTCCAGTGCTAGGTACACTCTTGTTTGAGTTTGGAAAGAATCTTTTTCAGGAAAGGAGGATGGCAGATTTAAAAGATATTAACAACATCACTTTCCCAACTGACAGGCAAAAGGATGAGTCTGGCTTCTGTGGAGAGAATATCCTCAATTTCCTTTGCCAGTCTGACAGATATGAACTCTTGAATGCCCATGGTCAGAAAAGAGGTTGTATGACAGAATCACAGAAAAGTAGGAATTGGAAGGGACCTCTAGTTCAAACAGCCAGCTCAGGCAGGTTATACAGGAACATGGCCAGGTGGGCTTTGAAAGTCTCCAGAAGAGACTCCACAACCTCTCTGAGGAGCCTGTTTCAGTGCTGCAGCACCCTCACAAGCAAGATGTTTTCCCTTATGTTTAAGTGAAACCTGTGTTTAAGTTTGAGCCCATTGTCCCTTGTCCTACCACTGGTCAGTACTGAAAAGAGCCCAGCCCCAATCTCTTGGTCTCCATCCTTTACTTATTTACATGCATTGAGGAGATCTCTTCTCAGACTTCTCTTCCACAGGCTGAAGTCCCAGGTCTCTCCTCACAAGAACGATGCATCATTCACCTCATCATCTTTGTGGCCACCATTGCACTCTCTCCAGTGGCTCCCTGTCCCTCTTGAACTGTTGAGCACAGAACTGGACACAATACTCCAGCTGTGGCCTCAACGGGGCTCAGCAGTTTAGGAGGAAAATGTGCTTTGACCTGCTGTCCACACCCCAGGATACTTTTTGCCTTCTTTGCCACCAGGGGAGAGGTATATTGCCTGTGATTGATCTGACTAGGAAGAGAGATAAGGTATTTCAAGAACCATGTATCTGAATATAGCATAAACTTTCCTGTGTAGCTGAGACAAGCTTAAGAATATGCATTTATGAATTTAAGTAAGTGATTTGGCTGATAACTTGAGTATAGCACACTTGCTCTCATGTTGTTCAGCTACCCCATGACAATCAATCTGCATGTATGACAGAAACAAAAGGCAAGATTACAGGCTTTCAAAATTAGTTTGAGTTATCCTGCTGCCTTAAAAAAAATAAAGATCAGATGTGTTTAAGCTTTTAGGTTCCTGTGTTGGTATATTATAATTAAAGCACTTTAAAGATATGCATTTATAGTGCTTTTTATGGATTATTTTGATAATTTGCTCCTCTGAACTGTTATTCTTACTGTTGACCAAAATGGTCCTATATAATTAACAAGGTCAATGATTCTGTGTCTGCTAAAGTCATTGCAAAATGTTTCCATTGCCAGCTACTTAAAGATTTATTGCTTTGGTATACTGAAATGTCTGGTATCCAGAAATATAATGCTAACATGGAGATATCAAAGAGGATTTGACCTTTTATTTCTTACATCTGAAATTTTAGTAAAACAAAAGATAAAAAGTACTAGCAATTTGTTATTTTAGAAATGTATTTCTCTTTACTTCAGCAAAGAAAAGGCTGTATAACTGAATTATTGATATGGAATAAAACCAGCAAGTGGCAGTATTTGACAAAAATCTGAGAGGTAAGTAGGAAACTTTTAAAGGCAAATAGAGATATATACTATACCTAACTATAAGGAGAGCAGTTCTCCTAGCATTCAGAAAAAGAGACACCTCACTCCCAGCATAACTATTTTTTGTTAAGTCAGCTTCTCAACTACAGAAATTGGAAGCAGAAATTTCCCATGGATATTTATATGCAGGGTCAATAAAAATGACCCTATGCATTTAATAATATTTTTAAAATGAAAACTGACTAAGAATAGAAAGATATATCAAAGCCATTTTGAGTCTTATTTATCAGAAACCTTGAATGCCACCAATTTATAATAGCATAGAATGAATATTTAAATGATAGAATAGTTTAGATTGGAAAAGACATTCATGATCATCGAGCCCAACCATAAACCAAACACCTCATACTTTATCAGATTTCACAGGGCATGAAAAAAAGTCTAACTTAAAAAAGGCATTAATATATTAACCAAGAGCCTGGATGTTACATGTAATTTAAATGGCAAGAATGCCATGTAGCATGTTAAAGCTAGTTAATAAAATGTCTATACCCTTTTACTCTCACTCTCAGAATTACAAATGTATAGTGCAGATACTTTCAACACAGCATAACAGTCTATCAAGTCTCCAAATGCCCCAGACTTTTCAGAATAACTTTTATTTCCTATAGAAAACTATCAGGTTTGACTATATACGTTATTTCTGAAAGAAATTGTCACCAAAATGCCACAAAATCAAGTCATCATCTTTTCTTAAAAGCTATCAGCTTCCAAGTTGAGTGATATCTCTGTATGACTATGTTTAACTATCTAACCTCAGATGTTCTGCTGTTTCTAGCATGAGTGCTGCAGGATGACAGATTTACAACCACGAAGATGCTCTAATGTGAGTTNTCTTAAAAAAAAAAAAAAAAAAAAGACTTGTGCCAACACACACTTTGTAGGTCAAAAGTGCCTGAGTTTTTCCTGGACCAGGAGGGAAAGTTAGTTTTCAGATTAAGCTATACTAAAGTCTCAACGCTGATTACAAATGCAGAGGTGAGAAACACAGCAGCCACAGGCATAACTGACATTGATATGATGAGTGGTTTTGAATTGTTTCTTCTGTAAACTCTTTTCTACTTCAGGCTGCTGTTGTCCACTGCAAAACAGCTGCTGTGTAGGCATGTGAGTTTCCAAACAGCTTTGTGTGTTGAAATAGCAGCTCTGAAACAGTATTTAGAAATGTACCCAGTTTAGAAGTGTATCAAAATTACAGGAATCTCTGTCTACCCTAGAAACTTAGTAACGACACTATGGAGTGCAGCACAGTAAGCCTTCCCCATACCCACAGACTTCAGCCTGCAGTTTGTTTACCTCCTGTTCACTAGGAGGTTGAAGGAAATGTTAAAGGATACAGGACTCCTTAAAACAAAAGAAAGCAAACAAACAAACAACCTTCTAAGATTGTGTTAGCTAAGTCCTTGTTAAGATACAAAGTCATGTTTTGCTTTAGAGAAGAGAGTGACTCAAGAAACGTGTAGTCTAATAGTACTTCTGCAGGCAGCCACAGATCTCTGCATATTTTGACTCTGGGTTTGTAAGTGACTTCCAGCACTTTTAGCACATTTCCTACATGAGATGTTTGCTAAGAAAACCCCAAGAGTCATTAGCTGGCTTGTGCACTAAACCCAAGTTTTCAGAGTGAAATTCAGAGGATTACTAACAGTTATGTGGCAGGCAAGAATGGACTCTGGTTTGTTCCTTGAAGAAAAATGCATCCAGACAAACCTGCAGAAGTGCTATGGTTTATTTCTAGGGTGAATTAGGGTGCTGGCACCCTTTGTTTTTTCAGGAGAACATGTTACACTTAATGTGTTAGTTGTGGTCATTGATATCGTCACCATAAAAATGACATTCTAATGTTTTCATCTGGGATACTCACAGAATGGAGAGGGTTGGACCTAGCATCCCCATAAGGATGAGAACACATTTAGGGCAACATTAGAAATCTCGAAGGTAATCTTTGTTCTTTCAGGCAAAATCTGTGTTGAGAAAGTGTTGAGATCACAGCAGCGAAGGCCACCACCATTACTGTTGTAAGTACAGTTATATTCTGGTGATTTCTTTACACCCCCTTGACAGTGTATACACACACACAGAGGACTATTAGTTGGATGTAACTCAGAACAAATCCAATGGATATTCCTGGTTTAGCAGTGAAAGTTGAAGAACTAAGAATGTGTAGTCCAAGTGCTATGTACATTTTTCAGACCACAGCAGTTTAGTTTGTTGAATTTGTCGCTTCTTATAAGTCTCCCTTTTTTCCCCCCTCCCCCTCCCATCTTTTCTCTTTGCTTTGTTCTCCTTTCCCTTCCCTTTCCTCTCATTTTTTTCTTTTTTTCCCCTTCTCCTTACTTTTCATTCCTCCTCCCCCCACCCCCCTTATCCGTTTTTGTTTCCTCTTCCCTTTTTCTCTCCATTCATTTCACCTTCCCAACTCCTCTCCCTTCCACTCATTTCCCCTTCTATTCCCTCCTCCGGACTCGCCTCTGTTCGTCTCAGAGGGCCCCTGCACCCTTCTCCCTTCCTGGGGATGGAAGCGAGGGCCGAGAAGCAGCAGTAGGGAAGGCTGGCGCTGGGGGCCGGGGCCGGACCACTCTCCGCAGGTTGCTGGGCTGAGAGAAGCCGCGTAAAGCTACCGACCACACAGCCTGGCACAAGTCAGCCCAGCCCGGCCCATCCCTCAGCGGCCGGGGCGGGCCCATCTCCGTCCCCTCCTCCAGCCTGTTGCAGACCAGAGCGGCAGCTGCGGCCAGGGAGAGAAGCGGGAGCGGCGCAGAGCTGGCGGATCCCTCACCCTCCTCCTCTTGCCCCGCAGCATGGCCCGGCGCGACGCGGGGACCGTCCCCGGCCTCTGTCTGCTGCTGCTGCTGCTCTTCCGTAGCCAGGGGCTCGGCCCCGCCGCCGCGCAGCCCCCGCCGCCTCAGCGCGGGAGCGTGTGGTGCCCCAGCCGCTGCCTTTGCTTCCGCACCACCGTGCGCTGCATGCATCTGATGCTGGAGAGCGTCCCCGCCGTGTCCCCCCAGACCACCATCCTGTGAGTAGCCTTCGCCGGGCAGGGAGAATGGGCGGAGGGAAGGCAGAAGAGGAGGAGGGGATGTACCTGGGGGAGGCACTTTGGGTGGCAGTGAAGCCTCAGTCCTTTGTCTGCAGTCGAGGGAGAGGTGTGGGGGGCGTTGCACCCACTGGTGACGGGGCAGACCGGGGCTGCTGGGGCTCGGCGGGGATGGGCTCGCCGCCTCCCACCCCGGCTGTGCTGCCCGTTGGGCCCGGGCTCCGGTCTGCCCAGGGTGGTGGTGCCTGGGGTTGGAGGTGCCCCGGTGCGTTCCTGCGTGGCTCCAGCAGCGCCGGGGGCGGGCGGGGTCTGGTCGGTACCCCAGGGTTTAGGAGGGCAGTTGGATGAGGATATTCTGGTCAACCTACGGGCCTTGTGTCTCGAACTTAGTCGTGCCTAGAAGGATTTTGCCGCTTCCTTAAGTATCCTGCTTAAAAGCGCATGAAGTTGGCGGAACGATCGACAGGCATATGTGTGTGTAGCACTTGGTGTTCAGTGCAGAGACATCCGTGGTGGGGGATGTGAGAGCGAACTGGGCCCCTGGGTTGGCTGAAAACGATCTCGGTTCAAGTTCCTGCAGAGACTTGTGGACGTTATGTCACAGAATCACAGCATGGTAGGGGTTGGAAGAGACCTCTGGAGATCGTCTAGTCCAATCCCCTGCTAGAGCAGGATCACTTAAGAGTAAATCACACAGGAACACATCTAGGCGGGTTTTGAATGCCTCCAGAAAAGGAGACTCCACAATATCTCTGGCCAACCTGTTCCAGTGCTCTGCCACCCTCAAAGTGAAGAACTTTTTCCTTATGTTTACCTGGTATCTGCAGTGTCCCATGCCCTGCCACGGGACACTACTGAGGAGAGTCTGTCTCCACCCTCCTGACACTCACTCTTTAGATATTTAATATCCAATTTTTAAAATTAGAATCACAGAGTCATAAAATTCATTGGGTTGGAAGGGACTCTTAAAAGCTGTCTTGTCCAAGATTAAGGCACTAATATGTCAGTTGCAGTGCCCAGCCATTCCTCTCTAGGCTCTGGTCACTGTTTTGAGAGGGATAGTGTTGGTAATAAAGTTAAATATTAATTGTGATTGACATTTATTTAATTCATGTTAATTTTGTGGAAACAGTTATCTTCCTAGCTTTATTTGCCTGTGTAAGTGAAAGATTCTAAATAACCATCCCGCTGTATTCTGCTTCGAGGTTTACTGCGAGGAATGCATTTGTTCCACTGGCCCGACTGAATGTTGCTTGGGCTTCGGCAGCCTTGGCACCAGCCCTGTCCTTCCTTTACACACGTACAGCCGTGGAAGCTGAGCAGAGCTCGGCCCTGGGAATTTTCTGTAGTAAATTGACTTGTGACTTTGTCAGGTATTTTCGAAAGGGATCTCTAAAGCCTCGGTGTGTTTCAGCTTCCAAGGATTATTTAATGTGAAGACTACAGTCATTTACCATTAACTGAGTCCCTCTTTGGCAAGAAGTGCAGCCTTCTGGCAGGATAGGATTAGCCCTGCTGTACTTGTAAACCTTTTAGGGAACAATACAGGAAGTGGGTGGTTAATGTTTCTTACATTTGAAACAAAGTACATTTACAGAACACCTTTTGCCTTGGGATTACAGGAACCTGTGTAGAGCTAGTTGTGTGAATCATTTGAAATGTAAAAAATTACAGAAACTCTTTGGACTATGGAGTCAAGTCTTTATGTCTTGGCTTTGTGTTTTAAAGGTAGAAGGGCCTTCAAACAGCAGAAAGTATTAAACCCTAGCCGGGGTGGAGCTCCTTTTTGGTGGGTGTTTTTAATCTTGCAGAGAGCCAGAGAAGAATGTGTGCACAATGCCAGCATTTATACTCTCCTGTTCCTGTTACTGTATCAAATTGTCTACTATCTCAAATTTGGTTTATCATCCTGGTATAGTGCAAGCTACACTGCAGCAGAAGTAGCAAGGAAAAATAAAAGTTAAAAACTTTTTGCAGTTTGACAAAGAACAGTAATTCTCAAAATAAGCCTGTCATGACCAAGAATCTTCCAAACATAGTGGTGGCCTTGTCATCTGGTAATGGCTATTCTCCTTTTATCGCCAGTTGACTCTAGGGGACTGAAAACAACAGGCAATATGGATCCCAGGGACAAAGAACAATGGTACAGTTTATTTAGTAGTCTGTAGTTTGAAGGTATCAATTTTACATAAATACTTATCCTATATGAATTGCCTGCCTTTAGCTGCAGGATGTACTTTCAGCATAATTATTAGGTCTGAGGTACTCATTGAATTACCAGATGGTTTACTTCTCATTTTTTTTTCCCTACTGTTATGTACACCTACACAGCAATGTTAAGCTTCATGGAGGTAGCCCATCACCCACAGGTTTTCTACACTCTAGAACAGTTTATTTTTTAAGCCTGAAAACAAGAAGCAGTTATTTAATCTCTGGTTCGACTCTCACAGTTTGTCTTTCCTGTGGAGCCCGGCTATTAAGTGTATTTTCTTTAGTAGTAGTGTTGATAGCTAGATAATTAAAAATAATGAATTAATTTCAATGGAAACATGTACTTAAAAAATCCTGCAGTGTGTTGATTGTGGGTTGAGTCTGTTTGTACTGGCATCAGTAAATTCCACTTTCTTGTCTGGTTTATTTCTTCCTTAGGACATAGATCGACAAAGGAAAGTACTTTTGTAGGAAACCATCACTGTTAAGTTTTTATTTATTTGTAAGTATATAGTTGTTCTTTGCTGAGCACAGGTTCTGAAAACTGTCCCATATTGGAAGCTGTGTTGACTTTGCTCTGCTTCACATATAATTTGTTATATGAATTAAAGCAGCATGGGGCCCAGACCAACAGTGAGGCCAAAAGTTTTTCCCCACATATCAAAAAATGTCTACCCCTAATCTCAGTGTCTTTTTAGAAAAAATGTTCATAACATTACTGGTTGCTGACCTTGCCAGTGCTACTTCTGGCTGTACATTTTCTCACTCTCCTGCTTCGCTTCCCCCACCTTCTGGCACTTCCCCCCTTCCCTGCTGCAGGCTGGGATCCATGGCTTAGATTTCTTCTGCAGGGTAGATTCTGCCAGGATCGAAAGTGCTCACACAGCTTTGTATGAGCACGTGGTTTCACTCAAAATGAGATTATTGCCTAGACTCTTGGTAGGACTAGGGCCAGCATCCCCATCAGCAGATCCTGTGCTGACTTCCCTTAAGAATGGAGACCCATCTCCAAAGTGGTTTGCAAAACTACTTCATGCCTTAAGTACAGTCCTGAAAGTTTCCTTTCATCTCTGGCTAAATATAGAGTGCTCATGTATTCATGGAAATTGCTGAGCATATTTATATTAGACCATTGAAATGGTTGAGGAATGTAAAATTCTAGATACAGGACTATTGATGTCTTCTCTTCCCTAGGTTGAATCCTGCCTTTCATTTATTTAGGGGATTTCTGTATTCTGCAGCCACTTCTAATTCACCGCGTTTGTGTTTTTGACACAGGTCGTTTGAGTATTGATGCAGTGTGTTGCTATTTGTATCTTGCCTAAAGATGACTAAACTTCAAACCTGTCTCCAGGACTAGTGACACACACTCAGCCCAATACTAACATTTGTTCAAAGTTTTTCTTGGCAGCACCTGGATGCTCTCTGTTTTTTTACAAGCTGTACGAGCATAGTTGACTTCACTGCAGTTGAGTCTCAGAGACTGAATAAGGATAGAAACTAATCTGTTGTAAGCAGAAGAGATAAAAATTGGTTAGTTTACTGTGCATAACTATGTATTTATTTATTTCCCATTTGTCAAATACCAATTAAAAGGGAAAGGGGAAAGTATTAGCTGTTTGATTCTATGCTGACTTTCTTGACAGAAAAAAAAATATTTTATATATCTGTATTTTTTTTCATCTCACCATGAGAATTTTTGTGGAATCTGACTTGCAGTGCCAGTAAGATGCATTACTGATGCTTTGCAAAAGCATTTATCTTAATATAATTAAACACCACCACCCCCAAAACCAAACAAATAGTGGAATGACTTAAGTCACACATCTGTTTGGAGTGTACACAAATTGCTAATAAGAGAGGGGTAATTGAAACATAATGGCATTGTGCATTTAAGTTTTGATTTGTGATGATGTTATGTCTCTTACCAGAGGCATCTAGGGAATGGAAATGGGTGATATGTATGAATTCTGTCAAAGCAGGACTCTCTGGGCTATCATAGCAGAAGGATACATGCTATGTGCAGATCTACTGCTTGCAAAGGACGCATTATCAGTCATCAAACCACCAGCTCATTGTCATGTGAAAAACGCAGGCTCCAATCATATCTTAAAAACCCTTTGAGAAAACTTCCAATAGATTAAACAATTAAGACAGCAAATAAATGCATCTTGAAGGGCACAGGATTGTGGTGTGCAGTCTGGACTGTGAGTAAACTCCACTGCTTTGCTGCTGAGCATCAGTTTACATATCAGAGGCAGTTGAGACATGACATTGATGTAAGATTTTAGTTAAGACATAGAGATTTGTGTGTACTCACCATTCAAAAAAAGAACAGATGTTGATGGTTTACTTGAAGTGAGAGTAACTGAATACAGACAGATCTTGATAGCCTCACAGCTGAGCATCAGACTGTCTTAGATGCCAGTGATATTTTGCTTGAATTGCACAAAGCAAGGGGAAAAGCATAAGATTATTTCAATAAAAAATTATCTTAGGTCTTCCTTCATGGAAATCTGATGACCAAAATTCAGTTTGATATTAAACCACCTACGTTTAGGTCTATATACACAGGAGTCTACAGCCATGTTTGGAGTCTAAACTTAACCTTCTAGTGAGTAGCAATTTAGCCAATACAGTCCATAGTGCTTGGATCAGGATGCAACTCACCTAAAAGGTAACATAGGACTTGGTTCATTGGCTAACTATGGTAACTAGCACCATTTGAATTCCCTTGAGAGAATACTTTCCAGCTTCCAGCTGCCTCACCAAAGCAAAAGTCTCCCACTGAGCCTGTTTCATACCTGCTTGCTCCCAACAAATATCTCTGATAACCTAAGACATCTAAATCAACAGGCTGCTACTGTTTGGCCACTTTATTCATTCTCCAGCATGAGTGTGTTGACTTGTGTTTCTGTTGACAATAAAGGAGTTTAAACATTAGTATGTAAATGTTGTTGTTTATGTATTTAAACAAAAGCATAGAATTTTTTTTTTCAGAAGATAATGTTTTTGTGATATTTTCAAGATACAGAAACTGCTTGCAAAAATCAAGCTAAGGAGTTACTTACAATGCAGAAAGTAACTGAAAGTATGTTAATTCTGGCCACATGATACTGTTTCTCCTGAGTACTAACAAATTAAATGGATACTGCAAAATATAACAAACCTCCCTAGCAAAGCAATCATGTGGGGTGTGTAGGATGTGAACCCTGCTAATACCATTCCCAGGCAATCCATCTGCTGCTGATAGAAGGAGCCAGGACCAAGGCATGAATGTATTAAAGAGCCATTTGCAGAGCTTGCAGAATGTACTTGGTTGTTAGCGAGGGGCAGAAGGGGCACAACATTGGCACACTGTTTGGCATTTACTGGGAGACATTAGGCAAATCTTCTGAGAGATGCAGCAGAAGGCCCAAATGAGTCTCTGTTTCAAGTCACTGCATCTACTAGTGGGGAAGTATTTCTGTCATCTCAGCAACAACCTAAGCCTCTTTTTTTTTTTTTTGAGGAATGGCAAAACCTATGGAGCAAAATCATACTCATAATTTACTGCAAGTATCTTACTGTATATTTAACACATTGTCACCAGGGGAATACATTGTCTTATATTACAGTTAATAAGTATATTTTTTTTTCTAAGATGTATCAATAATCTGTAAATACTTGACATTTGAGTGTTGAAATGCTAAATATGTATTTATTTACAGAAGGATGTCTGTAGTGAGTAAAACCAAAGATCTGTTTGACCTAATATCTGTTCTTTGAGGGTGACTGAAAAGGGCAGTTTGTAAACCACTAGACAGCATAAAGCAGCATTAACGTTTTTTCTGAGCTAATTGTTAATTCCATATTATATGTAAATCTTAATGGATTTTTCCTGCACAAATTGTTTAATTTCTTCTTTTCAACTAATTCAGCCTTTACACTGACAACATTTTGATGGCAGGGAGTATTACACAGACTGTGTGGTGTAAATTGCTCTTCTTTTGCTTGAAGCCTTCAAGTTGCTAACTTCACTTGATGTTCCCCATGTCACCTGTGGGAAGAGACAGTGAATACTTAATCCCTTTCTATCGTCTTGATAGCAGCCATGAATTTATGACCTTTGATCCTAAGATTCTCCATTCCTAATTTTTTAATGTTAAGGATCCTTCTCACTGAAAAGCTGATATTGTTAACCTCTCATCATCTGAATTGGTCCTTCCCCATCCTGGTGTGTTTTGTGTTGAGGTAATTATATGACTTTCCCCAGTATTTACATAGGTAGATCTGGTATATGGGCCAGCTAGGATTTATGTGGCAGCATTAGGATCACCTCTGGTTTTGATTCCTATTCTTTTCATAAGAATTCTTAGCATCATAATTCTTTCACTTGAACACAGGTAGCTTAAGGTCTTGTCCATAAGTAGTAACAATCAGTCCTAGGCCCACCATTTTACTTGGAAAGTTTGGTTTTCTCCGTATACATTACTTTTGATAGCCATTTGTGGACTGCTGTCAGGTCTTTCTGCTGTTCTTCCTGGTCAGACTTTGTTAAAAATAAATCAATATCATAAGCAAATCTTTATTCTCTCTGCTTTTCATCACTCTTTTGCATATGAATAAATTGAACAATGAAGAACCCATCACAACTCTCTATGAAAGTCCTAGTGAATTTCTACCACTATGAAAAATTGCTATTTACTACCAACATCTCTTTACATGTTCATCTGAACTGTGTGGGATATTTGTTCACTAGCTGTTTCAAAAAGATTGTCTTCCAGTTCCCAAAGCTGTGAGAATTTGGACTGTGGTTAGCAGAATATTTTCTGGTTTGTTCTACTGAAACATTTTAGAAAGCCATAAATAAGTGGATTGCTTGGTATTGCTGTCTACATCCCCACTGCAGAGTTACAGCTTTAAACCTTTTCTGTCTTCCTAATTCTGCTAAGACCTTCAAGTGCCTCTTCTGGTACTGAGTTTTTCCAAGTAACAGCAAAATTAAAAGAGGCAAGTTATGCCAGTTTTCATCATAACTCTGGGGAATTTAGGGACTTGAAAGACACTGAATAAGAACCTTTTGACTAGCAGAGACAAACAAGGGATTACTTACTGGAAAGATTAATAAATGGATAGTTGGATGTGAGTAAATATACTCTTTCTCTTCTACTTCCCAAAGAAGGCTGGTAAAAAAACAACAGAGAAGTGCCTATCCCTTACATCATCAGAAGGTTCTGGATCTGTGGCACAAGGAGAGGGGTGATTGTCTCATCTAACATTGTGGTAAACATATGCCTAAGAGAAAAGAATGACTAATAAATTTTCCAACCTCCTCCTTTTTTTTTGAGTAGCTCTTAGTGATTTCTTTCCCAGGTAAGGTCAATACTCCACAGGAAATGAGATGGGGATGTCATTAACCAGCAGAAAATTTTCATGTTTAGATATTAAATAAATATCAGGGTGCGTGGGAGTACTTATGGATTGGCTTGTAAGTGAACTAAGCTTAAATTAAAAGATTGAGGGGAGGGGGTGGGGGGGTGAGGAAACCCAAGTATAGCCAGTAAATAAGAGCTTGGGGTAAAGACGGAAGCTTTGGAAAAGATACACCATAATGCAGTAGAAGAAGTTGCTGTGGCTAATATGATGTGAAAAAAAAATCACAGACAGTTGTTGAAAAAATAATAAATTGAGAAGAGAAACAGTGCATGATGAGTAAAATTGCACAATAATTTATTATTTTTTAGTTAAAACTGTGCTTTTACAGAAATAGTTGGCTATGTCAAATGGGTAAAATGAAAATGCTAGATTCATGTTTTCAGGCTACAATTGTGTTTGAACACTAAAAAAATCCAAATAGTAAAATTTCACCGATCTTGATTCACATCTCCAATTGTACTGTTTCAATTTTTTCTTTTAGGATTGAAATTTCTGAGACATTAAATGCTTATTGTAGTATATTTACAGAACTTTTACATACTTCATACATTATTTGATGATTGAGTGTTTGGTGCACTCAAGGTCTTATTTCACAAATGTGAGCTTATGCTTTGTATACATGAGCAGTCCCTAAGCATCTGATTCTTGGACATTTGCTGAGTCTCTTTTTAGCAAGTCAAAGTGCTTACAGCCTTATAGGCTAAGACTTCACTTACAGAAAAAGTCCATTTATAAAGCTGACATTTAAAATCTATATCACACAAGCTAAATATTTATAGTTGCTTGTCTTCCTAGAGAAGTTCATGTATATATTGAAAAAAAAAAAAAGGTTAATATTTTAAATACATGTCTGTGTGTCTATGTTTAGGTATATATATACACACAGTAAAATGGGAACAACTGAGCCAAATTGTCTTTTTAATTTGTTCCATTTGGATTTGATGAAAAAAAGCCAAACTCCAACAAAACAAAAATATGAGCAAGGTTTCCAGACTATCTGCAGACCTGGCTGAGCTAGAATGGAGTGACTCAAATATTTCCTTTTCCTTCCTTTGCTTATCAGACTGCCAAACTTGATTTCTTTTTGGTATGGAATTATTACTGTTGCTAACAAGGGTCGAGTGATTCTTGTGAGAAGAAAACTGAATGATTGTTGCATTTATTGCAAATAACAAAGATTGGCTCTTTTTTTTTTTTTTTTTTTTTTTTTTTTTGGGAAAGGCTCGTGAGAAAGAGACTGCTGCAAGCTTTCAGTTTTCATGTCTTTTTGTTTCAGATTAGGACATGGGAGAGATTGTGCAGTGCCTGGCAGGATTTCTTGAACATTGAAAAAGTTTGTAGGATTAGAACTTGTGAAGTTTGACACAACACAGTGTTATGATTTGATTTTTTCACCAGTGTTTTACTAAGAAAAATGATGAGCATGTATTTAGCTTCAAAATTAGTGTTAAAGACACTGACATTGCTTCCTTTTCTCTTATGCTCTTGATCAGACTTTCAGATCTTTTATTCTCTTTCCAGATGCCCCTCCCTGGATCTTTCAGAAACATTTTCTTTCAGCATTCTTTTCCCTTAAATCACTTATTACAACAGTCTGCTTATTGCCTGGTGGATCTAAAAAAGGAAAAGAATATGACTTGGTACATAGCATTACCTTAACTGATGACTGCTTTTGGTAAGCAGGATGATGACTGCTGAGTGTCAAGTTCCTTGCATTGTGTTAGCCAGACTGATGGATTTAATAGTTTTTATTAGCCATATGGCTGCCCGCTTTCTTCGTAGGAGAAAAGCTACAGAATAAATAAGTCAGTGCTTGCTTTGACTTATCTTCAGGCAGCATATGGCAGAGCTGGGGCAGTATGAAATTCAGTACAGCCTTCTCAAAAAAGTTGGAATTCTGAGGCTTATAGCCTCTGTCCAAGGTCCACTATGCTCTACACAAGGTAAATATTTTGTCTTCACAGGGGTTTGATCATGTACTTCAGTATAAAATCTCACTTTAATATCTCAGGGTGGCTTCTGTTTAATGAATGATTGTCATGATAATCAGGTAAATTACATGATCCTTTATCATGTTAATTGGATATTTTTCATGATGATTAGGAGAAATCTGTGATCAATCTTCAGATCTTTAAAGTGTATCAAAATCAAAGGCTTATAATATTTTAGTGGTGGATGAAGGAAAATGTTGGAACATGTGCAGATAACTGTAGTAAGCCATTCAAAACTCTGAGTAAATACAAAGATGTGCCCCATTATATTGTGTGCCAAGGAGCTGCAGTGAGATAGTATGATATATGTACATTAAAAATACACAATGAATAGATGCTGGGAAGCTGCCTGTCAAAGCAGAATGCATTTGAGGACTATTTTGTCTCTCTTAGGGTTAGTACCTAACTTGGATAGGATAAAGTTTTGATTTTATGGCATTTTTATGAACTTTGAGAAATGGGAGTATTTGAGGTTATTTTTTTAAGTCATCAGCAGAGTCACAGAATTGAGGTCCTTGAATGCATAGCATTCCCAGTCTCCAATAAAAAAGGTCCAAGCAGTTGTTTTAAATTACCAGAGAAAGGACTTTCCTAGGACAGGAAGAGCTGTAGAGCTGCAGCAGGGCTGCAAGAGCCAGTGAGAACAATTTGATTCTGTGAGTCAGTGGTTTGCTCTGGCCAGATTCAACTCATTAACTTTCTGATTTAATTTTATTAGTCTGGGCAAAGCTTAAGTGTAATAACACCTATGTAGGGGGTAAAATCAGCTAAAGTAAGTCAATTAAAATGTTCACTTTGTGTGCATGGGGCATGTTTTGCATGCAGATTGGAGATGTAGCTGCCAGGACTGTAAATAATTGCTACCAGAGAATGATTAAAGGGTTGTAAAGATCTTTCTCAATATAGAAACACCTCCTGCACCTTACTTAAAATAATTTTTAAAAGTCATACTTTTTTGTTGTTTTTTTTATTTGGTTATTTGTTTTTTATTCTGAGTGCTCTCTGGATAAGCTAAGCCACCTGGAATTTCTAAAATAATTGTACGAGTCAAAACATCTTTGTTGATTCAGTGAATGACAGCTTTGAAAAGTCAGAAAATCTGATTCTCCCCATAAGATGTGAGCGTATTCTGAGATGTTTTATGCTGTGATGGATTCGTGTTCTTTCCTTATATGTTTAGGATGCATCTTGCATGTGAAGAATTGCATAGAAGTAGTAGAAAGAAGAAATACTGTCTGAAGTGTAAAAATAGGCTGGGACACAGTATTCATTGGAGATTTCCAACTGAACAGTTTGGCAAACTTATTTTAAGTGTCTGTAAGCAAGTTTTATTAACCATGAGGAACTGTTGTAGCATTAGTACACAGCATGTACCTGTCTTGCTTGTCAGACATCGATTATGACAGAATTTGTATTCTGGTTGTTTTTTGGTTTTGTTTAGTTTTGTTTTTTCAGCCACAAATACCTTACCTCACTGTTTTCCTATATTTTCAGCAAAACATCTATCTCACTATTAGTCTATACATCCTAACTGAAGTAGAATTTGCGTGTATAGGTTTCTTAAATATTAAAATATCTATTATTTACATACTGATTTTTGAGGGTTGACTGCTTTGACTATATCCTTATTTCTCTGAAGGGACATTTTATTTTTCAGGAGCTAGTCTGCTGGACAGAATAAACAAACAAAAACCAGCTTTTGAAACAAACTGATGATTAGAGTGAAATTAATTTTTATTTTTTGAAGTTTGAACTTTGGAGAAAATTGGACATTGTGGTAGATGCCTATAGAAGAAAATATTTTTAAGATATATATTTCTGAGTAGAGGAAACATTCTAATAATCTATTATTCAAAGGTGAAAAGTAATTAGTAGATCTATCTGCTTATTGAAGCAAAGACATTTAAAAATTTTGGCTACAGGTAGTAAACGCTTTTTTGGAGATTACTATTTTTGCTGTATACTGTAGAAAATGTGAGTGTACTTAAGAAGCTGGTCTACTTAGCCTATTACATGTTTTATTTCAGTTTTGTGTTTTAATTTACAAAACAGAAATTACATCCCTTTGCAGTTAAAAAAGAACCCCAACACAGGAACACCCTGTGAGTGGTCTTTGGGTTTCTTTTAACTGCTGAGTGCAAATAGTAGTGGCTTCTGCCTTTTGTTTTCTCAGTCAGTTCTCAGCTGAAAAATAAACAAGGGAAAAACATTTGCTTTGACTTGAATAATTTTGTAGTCTGTGGTGGCAGAAGACTTAAATGCAACTGCTGATTCTTCCTAGCAGAAGTCCCCTTGCGCGTTCCCTCCTTGCTGGTGAAGCCAGAGCCACTTAGCCCCCACTCTGTGCTTCCCCGAGCACACTTCTGCCTGGCAGTAAAAGCAAGTTTCTTGTTTTCTTGGGAACATTTGAAATTTTGACTTTCCTGAATGATTTTCTTAATTAATCTCCCATGTATTGAGTTGTATGCTAGGTACTTATTTTAAATGATCTGATTTTCCTAAGAGATTGTTTAATGTTTTAGAAATATTGCTGATACTATTTTTTCATTTTCATTCTGATTTTAAAAAGACTAATCAAAAGTTTAGACTTTCCCCCATTTTTATATACACATGTTGCTGAAAACATTTTCCTTTCTGTTTGAACAGCAAACCTATTCAAATAGAGTCCATGTTAGCTTTAGTATATTACTGGGAAGCCTGTGAAATTCTTTTTCATGTGGCACAAATAGTATTTACATGGCCTGATTCATAACTAGTTTGTGACTGATAAGAGGTGAAAACAAGAATGTGATTTGAAGTCTATTCAACATGGAAAAATCAGATTGAATTATTACTTTTAAAATGATGATAAACTGTGAAGACTGAAGTGGTACAGAACTGTCTTTGCTTGTACTCAGAAAATTACTTTTTGGCCTTGGGCACAGCACATTAAGTGTGTAAAAAAATATTTTCCATCTAAAAGTGTTTCATGCTTCTTTCTGATATTTTTAGTACTTTATTAATGTGATGAACTAATTACAGAGATATTGAAAATTGCTTTCTAATTAATTGTTGACTTAATGCTGCCAGTAGTAGAACTACTAGGGAGAGGGTACCTGACATAAACCAAAACTGATCTTCAGGAGACTGAGGTCACTGGAATTTTAAATAGATAAAAAACACACACAGGACTAGCAATGCTTACCTGGAAATTTCAGACACATCTGTAATTTACAGCAATCCATTTTTTGAACTGTTGTGGTTTTGGTTTGTTTTTTGTTTTTTTAATGTGGTCAATCCAGAGCTACTTTGAGTAGGAAAAGAAGAAAAGAAATGTACAGGGAAAGAAGCTGTAGGCCTTTTGTTTAGTTCAATCCTAATTCCAGCATATCAGGTAAAATGATATTGATGTTGATTGAGTCAACATTTGTGGGATATGATAATAATAAATATTATGCTTTTAATTTTGAAACCTTTTATTTGTTCTCTTAAAGTGTTTTGTAAAATAACTTTAATGAGTAGGAATCAGGAGTAAGAAATGAGGAGTAGCTCTAAAAGGGCTTTAATTGTTTTTTGATTAGAACATTGACATTAATATTAGGATGGACATAGCAAGAAGAAAATGCAAGAAATTATCTGTTCTGCAAGATTCCCTCCACTGAAAATCAGTCAGTTGAGTACCATAAAGTTGAATGTATTTTTATAGTAGCCATTTCCTTTGCTAGTTGTAAGCAGAAAACAGCTTCTCTTCTCCCAAGAGACAAGAACTCATAGATGGCTGTGCTGTGGCTGTCTGCACTAATGAGGAACGAGTTGATAAATACTGGAGGAGTCCTAACACAGCCCCATCCTTCCCAGTGCCTGTTCTGAGTCTGTTTTGCCAGCAACAGGAGGATCTGAAGGCAGAGCAAGAAAATAGCTAATTTATCTGCTCTGGCAGCTGGTTATTAACCTCAGGAAGCAGAAAACAGGCTTCCAAGAGCTGCATCCCTTTCAGTGACGTGACCTGTGATTTTCCATAAAGTAGAAGGAAGAGCTGTGGCTTTGTCTGAAACCAGGAATCTTGCGTCATAGAGTACCTACACTTCTGTTTGCATGCCTTTGTGTGGGACAGTAGTGCTTTCTATATTAATAGCAAAATGTGTTTAATATTCTGTAAGAACAAGTGTCCAGATCAAATCTAACACCACTTTTGAGTCTCTTTGAATCTAGTAAGACCGTCTCTGTATTAGAAATAGCTGGGAAGTGCATAACAGTTGGAAATAATGTTCTGATTGAATCGGCCTAGTAGAGGGGGAAGAGTGACACATAGATTTGCAATGAATAAAGGCACTTGAGTCAAATTTAGATGTTATTTTTAGACGAAGTAAATCCTTCCATTTTCCACATCCTTTGGCTTGGTGTTGATCTTGTACTGCAAGACTTGTTTTCAAACTGAAGGAGACAAAATGGCATTTTTATTAAAGTCACTGTTGTAGATACTGGATGTTATTTATTGGTAAAATAAATACAATGCAAACTCAGATGCACGGCATCAGTGAGGCTTTCTGCCTTGAGGAAAGAAAAGCCCCTACATGGGTATATTAGATAAACTAGCCCCCCCTGAGCCCAAAAGCTCAATTAATAGACTTAATTCAAATGGGAAATTAAAAAAAAAAAACTTTAACAATATATAAGATATATTTTAGGTAAGGGAAATTACAGAAGAGATGGGGAGGGGAGAGGCTAAAAACAACACCTGGGGGGGGACAGGTCAGAACACGCCCAGGGAAGAGTCAGGACCACCTGGAGCCATATTCAGCCTTGCCCTCAGGAGGTTTTAACCCTTTGCAGGGGGAGGTTGCTGATGAGGAGAGGGGCTGAATTATCAGAGAGAGAAGGAGGCTTAAGAAGCGATTTGACCTCTGGCACTATTTTAAAATGCAGATGACTCTTTTGTAGCAGTGTATATTTCCTCTGATTGATTTCCTTGCATTGCACCTGCATGCATTTTCCTGACAGTAAAGAAAAAACTAATCTGCCATAGAACAAAGTCAGAAAAATTGCAAAGAACTGTATTTTTCTGCCCACTCATGTTTATAGGATTTATTAGATTTTTCTTATGAATTGCCAGAAAAATTAAGGTATGGACTTTACTGCTTAACTTCTTTGGGCCTGTTTTATGAAAAATGGTTAATGCTACTCCTTAATTACAACTCTTCAGCACAAACTGAACATAAACACACCTAAGCTGGGAACAGGGTGGTACTATCCCAGTTTTAGCAGTGAATGTGGTTAACTACTAGAATGATAAGCAAGCTGTTAAATTTTGCTTTTTAGAGTCACAGTTTTGTGTTTTCTCAATGGGATGATTTAGCCTAGACATCAATAATTGCCTTAGAATGGGAACTTCTCTACTGTTGTGGGACTTGTCCTGTGTGGGAGGTTAGGGGATGATAATGTTTCTTTCTGGCTTTCAGTTCTTTCCTCTGAGAATATAAGTATTTCACAGATATAGAGTTTAGACTTAAGTGTCCCTGTGAGGCATAGAAGTGCCAAAGGATTCTTTATTTTGCAAAATGGTGGACATGGGGAAGGGGAAAAAAAAGACTGATTTATGACTACATTATAAAAGCAGTGTTTCTGTGGGTTTTTCGTGGTAGTTACACAACTATTAACTATAAAACCAAACAAAACTGTTATTACATTTGCTTCAGTGGTCCATGGTATGCCATAAGCTAGTCAGCTTCCCTTTTTGTTGTCTTCTTTAGGTGACTAGAGAGGGGAAAAAAAATGTTGTTGTTGCTGAAAAGTACAGTTGAAACAAAATAGAGAGTGAAACCGGAAAGAGATTGTATAGAATAGAATAGAATAGAATAGAATAGAATAGAATAGAATAGAATAGAATAGAATAGAATAGAATAGAATAGAATAGAATAGAATAGAATAGAATAGAATAGAATAGAATAGAATAGAATAAGCCAGGTTGGAAGAGACCTCCAAGGTCATCCGGTCCGACCTATCACCCAGCCCTATCCAATGGCACCATGTGCTCCATCCAGTCTTTTCTTGAACACTTCCAGGGATGGTGACTCCACCACCTCCCTGAGAAGCCCATTCCAATGGAAAATCACTCTCTCTGTAAAGAACTTCCTCCTAATATCCAGCCTATACCTCCCCTGGCACAACTTGAGACTGTGTCCCCTCGTTCTGTTGCTGGTTGCCTGGGAGAAGAGATCAACCTCCACCTGGCTACACCCTCCCTTCAGGTAGTTGTAGACAGCAATGAGGTCGCCCCTCAGCCTCTTCTCCAGGCTAGACAACCCCAGCTCCCTCAGTCTCTCCTCACAGGGCTTGTGCTCCAGGCCCCTCGCCAGCTTTGTCACCCTTCTCTGGACACGTTCCAGTACCTCAGTATCTCTCTTGAATTTAGGGGACAGAACTGGACACAGTACTCAAGATGTGGCCTGACTGGTGCTGAGTACAGAGGAAGGATAACCTCCCTTGTCCTGCTGGCCACACTATTCCTGATAGAAGATTGCATCACTAACTGTCATTAATGCTCTAAAAATTATTTTGATGTATCAAGTCTTTGCAATGAAGACTGTGCCAAGCATTAGTTCACTCTTTGATTTATTTAAGAGCTTAACCATCATATATTTATGTTAGCCTCACATTCATGCATAGCTGTTGTGTCTTATTTTATTGGGCATGGTACAAATGGAGGACAAGAGAGCAACCCTTTCCAAATGATATTTCTGACAAAAATAATCAGTAATTAGTCATATGACTCTACTGTAAAAAATGTTTATGTTGCTTGGTTTTAGGAATAGGTCTCCTCTGAGAGGCGTAAAAGTAATTTTCATCTTTTCATGTTATTAGGTCAGACTGTGTTACATCTCTTGGAATTCTACCCATACTGTTAAAAGAAGGATTTTTGGGTGTGGATCTTGTTTTAGCTTTGGTGATGATGTTTGGTGTGTAATTCTTGACAATTAATTATAGATGCCTAAAACTTTGAACCAGCAAATTCCACTTGAGTCCTCTTAATGGGACTGCGTAGCTGGTTGGAAAAATTGGCAAGAAAGGCAGCAGAGGGATCTACAGACTTAGCAAGACAATACTGTATTGTTCTGCATTGAGTTCACATTTAAATGTTTTCCTTTCAACTCTAATGGTAAAACAATTGTTAGTTAAAACAAATCCTTAGCTCTTGGAAAAGGCTGCATGGTAAACTCTCCACTCACCAGAGGTGAATAAATAAATTTTTAAAGATTTATAAACTCTTTCAACAAATCTTACATATTTGTGTGAACCAGATATTATTTTAATTAGATAGTTGATAGATCGTTCATATTTAATTATTTATATTTTGGAAAGTGCAGTTTTGTGATTGAGTATTGCCAAACGTTTTGCACTCTGTTCTACAAATTTTAATATTTTTGTGATCCTACCATTTACTTTTGTTAATAAAATTATGGTATACTAAATACTATTGACCATGATACTTGCAATATGAGAATTATGTTTTAATTTCCTGTTTAGAAATGCAATGGCTTTATTTTATGTGCTTAGTGTTACCATACAGATAATAAAGCTTTCTCAATGTAGATTGGAAAAAAAAAATCACATTGTATGTAGTAATTAGGGTAGGGAAGAATTAATCAAGAAAATTACTTAACAAGATTAAAGAATGATATAATTTTGCTTCTAAAAGAATCACCAGGGCTAAATCTTAGATATAGGCAAATAAAAATAAAATCTTTGTTCCTCTGGTATTCTAGAAAATGTTGCCTGCTGGGGGTGGGGGTTACTCTAGGTAATGGTACAGCTCAAAGTGGGGTTTGGCTTTATTTGTTTAAAGTAGTGACCTTCTCTTTGTTTGTTCAACAAAGTGACACTTTTTTTTTTTTTTTTTTCACAAGGCAGTAGTTAAAGTAGCGTTAAAGTGCCATTGACATCATCCAGTTACTGCACTGACTTGATTATATAACCTCTTTTGTGCAATTTTCATGCTCTGCTCTGTTTGAATGTTTTTACTCTGCTGATGGCTGTTTCTAATTTCCTGCTGGGATGACCTTGAATAAAAAAAGAATAAGAATAAAATAGACATATGCAAGGTTGCCTTGCTGGCATCTGCACATCTTTTGTTCTGTGTTGAGAAATGCAGAACTTTGGCATTTACGGTATAGGTTAGTTCTGCGAGTAGTAATTAATCTTCAATAGTTAGAAAAAAAATAGTGGTTTACTCTTATTTTATTCTTTTGAACTTGCTGGTGACAAAGTAATCCAGTTATGACAATTCCTACCTTTATAAAAATATCTGAAGAGAGCTAAATGATTCATGTAAATGTCACTCTTTAATTGAGATTAATAATTTTACCTATGAGATCCAATAGGTCTTCAAAGTAATATTTATCTAATAAAATGCACTCTCTTTCTTTTAGAGGGAAATTAGATTAATTACTACTTTTGTCCAGGTTTAGCATGTCACACAGTTGATGGAATTGTTAGTTTTCTGTTTTGTCAGTTCTTGTGGTCATTCAGCATTTCTTAACTGGCCTTATGGGTAAATAAGAGTGCATTGCTTTCACCATGTGGATATTTTTCTGGCTTTTTACATCTCTCAGTATCAGAAAGTTAGAACAAGGAGATATTCACCCTTTGAATGTTGTGTTGTTGGTTTTTTAAATTTCCATAATTCCTGCTGATTTGTACCCAAAGAAAGCCACCTCCTCCTTTAATTTATCAGATGATAGTT
This sequence comes from Psilopogon haemacephalus, assembly GCA_013396835.1. NCBI lineage: Eukaryota > Metazoa > Chordata > Aves > Piciformes > Megalaimidae > Psilopogon > Psilopogon haemacephalus. The sequence continues at coordinate 139,575 of VWZI01000464.1, read as the reverse complement.
TAAAAGTTGATATTATGATAGCATTTACAGCCCCATACAGTCACATATAGAGGAAGAGTTTTAGCTTTGCATGGTTTTACTGGATCTTTTAAAAGCTTCTACCTTTGACGAAGGGAGTTGGGCACTTAGCATTTAAGAACCTTTCAGGATTTAAGATACTTAAGACAGTACAATTATAGAATCATTTTGGTTTGGAAAACACCTTCGAGATCATGAAATCCAACCATTCTCTAACTCTACAGCACCACATCTCTGGTTTTTAACCACCACCAGGGAAGGTGGTGCAACCACCTTCCTGGGGAGCCTGTTCCATTCTTTGAGAGCGTTTTCAGTCAAGATTTTTTTTCTAGTATCCAACCTAAACCTCTCCTGGTGCAGCTTTAGGCTATTTGCTCTCATCCTATCATTTGTTCCTCAGGAGCAGAGACCAACCCCCAGAATTATCTCCAGTCTCCTTTCAAGGAGTTGTAGAGATTGAGGTCTCCCTTGAGTCTCCTTTTTTGCAGAGTAAGCAACCCTAGTTCCCTTAGCCACTTTTCACAAAGTGTTCTCCAGACCGTTCACCAGCTTTGTTACTCTTCTGTGGACACACTCCAGCATGTCAATATTTTTTCATGTAGTGAGAACTCAAGTGCAAGACCTAGCACTTGGCCTTGTTGAACTTCATACAATTGGCTTCAGCCCTCTGATCCAGCATCTTCAGGCCCATTTTTCGGTGCTAAATTAGACACAGTTTACTGTTAAGAATGGATAGTCTTAAGAATGGAGACAAATTGAAAAAGTAAGTTCAAATACAGAATTTATTAGGAACATTATTGTCCACCCAAAAAGTATCTGCAGCAGAGTACTCACTTGCTTTGTCAGAGGCAAGGCAATGTACCAATATTGTATTTATTTTTATGCTGTACATCTAGATCTTACAGATTTTCAGAAAGCTTCTTTACCTAACAGTATGTTGGAAGCCTGCTAAGCAATTGTGTATGTGCACCCCCTTTGCTGTGTGCTGCTTGGCATGTATCCTAACTCATGGCTTTTGTGCTGCTGTGGAACCCTGACTGTTCCCATATGCTGGAATGTGACTCTCAGGAGCATCCAATTGCTAAATTGTCAGCATGCTCCCTGGCACGTTCTTGGCCCATGTAGCCTGGCACTGCTGAATATTTCCTGGTCTCGTTCCATGAATTAGCACAGAGCAGATGACGTGGGGCCAGGAAAATAATCTGAGGAGTACGGAGTTTATCAGACATCATCGCCCTGTTGTTCTTTTCATGCTGTTAAGGGAGACAATGCTTCAAAGCAACGAGCTTAGTTTCAGTGAAAGTCTGTAGGGCTGAAGCATATTTTTACAACTTAAATTTTTATTGTGAAAGAAGGGTTGCAAAAAGGAGAAAAGTGGAAACTGTTGGTATTTACAATGTTTTTGCAAATTGCCGAACACATTTTAGGGCTTTATGTAGAAATCAAAGTTCATTTTCATTGTAATGACTCTTAGTTTTTTTAATTATGTACATACATGTGGCTATGTTTGAAAGCTAGGAGGTTACACTGTTACAGGATCACAGTATGTTAGGAGTTAGAAGGGACCCAAGGAGATCATCAAGTCCAACCCCCCTGCTAGAGCAGGACCATACAATCTAGCACAGATCACAGAGAAACACATCCAGACAGACCTTGAAAGTCTCTGGAGAAGGAGACCCCACATCCTCTCTGGGGAGTCTTTTCCAGTGCTCTCTGACCCGTACAATAAAGAAGTTCCTCCTTGAATTGAGGTGGAACCTCTTGTGCTGCAATTTTCACCCATTGCTCCTTGTCCTATCACAGGGAGCAAGTGAGAAGAGCCTGTCCCCACCACTCCTGACCAGCCCTCAGATATTTATAGACATTATCAAATCCACTCTAAATCTCCTCTTTTCCTGACTAAAATGTCCCAGGTCCCTCAGCCTCTCCTCATAAGTCATGCCCTCCAGTCCCCTAATCATAGCAAATTGGTTTGGGAGGTCAGGCAGAGGGTCATCAGGCACAAACTAGAACATACGAGGTTTCACTTGAACATAAAGAAAAACTTCTTAACTTGGAGAGTACTGGAGCATAGGAACAGGCTACTCAGAGATGTTGTGGAGTCTCCTCTGGAGAGATTCCAAATCTGCATGGACACATTCCTGATTCCTATGCAGGTGGTGGACTAGATGATCTCCAGAGGTCCCTTACAACCTCCACCATTTTGTGATTTTCTGAAGATGTTTAGGTATGGGACCACAAGCTAGGAGCATTCAATACAGAAAAAGTAGCAGTAGCATACTCTTCCCTAAAAGTATTGCTATATTGTCTAGGTATAATCTTAAGAAGGAGTATTTTTACTGTGAGACACATAGCAAAGAAGACAGTCTGAATTAAGAGTTAGGTATACTGGATTTTTATTTGGAGAACTGAATGCATAACATTTATTAGGCAAATGTTACTACAGTACTCTGTACCATCATCATAGCTGTTTACATTAATTAGTTGTTTAATTTCTTATTTGGATATTAGGAAGGGGACAAGGACAATCAGTAACTGGGGCAGACCTCCTCAAACTACTGTTTTAATCTTTTGATGCACTCTGGGCTGTCAGTGGAGGTCAGGCTTGCTGAGCACCTAAGTGCAGCATCCAGCCAGGGAGCAGTCAGCTTGTGAGAGCAAGATGGGGAGCAATGAGAAAGGTGAAAGAGAAATGAACGGGCAGGGTACAGGCTTTTGTGAGTAAAAAGTCATGTGGCAGCATGGTTGGGCAGGAACTAATCTGAAAAAAATAAAGAGATATGAGACATCCACATAGTGATTAACCACACAGTATTTCTACTGCATAAAATGCCTTTGAAGATCTGGATCATAATGGCCTCCTTGAGCTACCTTACTCATTTTTCAGTCTAACACAGTCCTCATTCCTGCCATTCACTCTCAGAGGGGATGCTTCCTTGCACTCCAGTTGCTGCTAGGCTCTCACTTTGAGCTCTTGTCTTGTCCCCTGAAATGTTCTCCTAAGCTGGATATGAGGTCTCTACCCTGGAAGCATGACATTTCAAGCCTGAGAAATTATGCTTTTGCTTAGTATGGGATATTTTCTTTTCTGCAGTAGTGACTGAGGCTTTGAACATTTATTTTTTTCTACACCTACTGAAACACGAATTGGCTATGACAGAACTGGTGGCCATCTCATTCTTCCCAGTCTCATTGCTGTTCCATTAATTACTGCCACTTTTCAGGCATTTATTACTTCAATCTTGTTTCTAATCTCAGACATCCTCCAGCATAGTTGCAGCCACTCAAGTATGCCAAGATCTGTGAAATTCATGAGTTTATATTTTTTCTTCCACTAACCTTGAATTAAATATATTTAAAACCTTATTTAATACCTTAAATATGCAGTATTTTACAGGACATTGCTGCCCAAGTCTACTTGCTACAACCTTTCAGTTCAATAGCTACTCTTTGTTTATCCTTTTTCCCTCCAGTAGAACACTTTGTTTCCAGAGATTTTCTCCAAACCGTATTTGTGTAGTCTGTTTAAGTGAATGACCTGTATCAAACCCCTTCAACTAATATATGCAATGTATATTCTATTTCCTTTATCCAATTGGCTTTATTATCCTATTGCATAAGGAAATTATAACAATTTGACAGAATTTCTTGAGAAACCTGTAGTGGTTATGGTTTCTGTGTATAAGAAATACTTTGTGAAATATAATTATATTAGTATAGCAAACAAAAGAGGTTATACATTCTTTCTTTTGGATCCCATTTTTCATCTGCCCTACTCTTTATTGTGGGTGATTTCATGCTGAAAAAATAATGAAAAAAGTTAACACTTAGAAGCAGCACTTCCTTTGGAGAAAGAGCTCTTTGAAGGAATGTACCAAAAATATACATGTATTTTGCCAAAATAAACAGTACTTTTCCCTCCAATTTTAATGTAATCATAGTACTAATTTGTTTTTTTAAAAAATATTTATAAATGTGTTTCATAGACAGTTGTGACAACAACAAATGTATTTTACCTGCAGATACCAAATGCACTGAGCTCTACAGAAAAATTGGATGCTGTGTTTTATTATGCCTCTTTTTAAATATCTTTGTGCAGAATGAAAACCAAAGGGTAGGGTTTGAAACATGATGTATTATTTGGTCTTTGAAGCTTCATATGGAAAGGGCAGTAGTGTCAGGAGATATGATAAAATTTCGCTACATGCAGTGATAGTAAAAAAATATAAATTACTGTAATCGATGTTGCTAATCCCTAGTTCTCCTAGAGAGTTACTGCAGAATGAATCTGACACAAAAAGTGGTGCTCATTTTGATGCTGACTCAAGAGGACTGGCTTCTTCACTGCTTTCATGAAAGTTACCTATTTCTTACTTGCTTTTCATATGAATTAATGCATATTCTTTTATATCTGAAAAGACATTCTGCATTCTGTCTATTCCTACTTTGGGGATGGATTTATTTTTTTTTAATTATGGAACTTTTAAAAAATAAAAAATCCAATTGAGAAGTTTGGCTAAATATTGTAAATGGTATTTTGAGGCTTCTGAAAAATGAGTAATTTGTCAGTATTCCATTTATCAGTTCTGGATTTTTGCACTTTTGATTATTGTAATCAAAGTTAAAATGCTTCCTTGAAGCACAATAAGCTTTCGGATAATCTAGAAAAAGCTTCAATTTGTGCTCCTAAATCTGGAAATCCTCAGTTCAGCTGAGAGTTGAGTAAGGGGGTTGTCCTGCATGTCTGCAGGCAGTTTAACTACACATCTAAATAAGGGATAGCAGTTTGCATCCCTCATTTATTCCTGTCACAGATCAAATATTTTGGTGGACTGTAATGCAAGCAGAACCACATGTCTAATCCTTTCCTTGCAATGAACATCCTAAAGCACTTATGTGGAAAATAGTCCTTCTAGAGCCATCATTCCAAAGCTGAATAAGTCCTCATTTGTGAAGAATGATGCTTAAGTATGCTCTTTTCAAAAGACTTAAGGCAACTATTTCCCCTCATTATGTACATCCTCAGCCAGTCAGGTTTAGTTAAGGGATTAGCAAGCAACTGACTTTTCTGTACTAAACACCAAATTGCATAGAGATTTCTTGATAAAATATTACCCGTTAAAGTGCAGTGCATATCTGTGTTTTAATTAGGACTGGTTTTGGTGCAAAGATTGAAGTCGTGACATATTTATGTCTGCTTTTTGAAAGCAATTGATGAGAGGGTGTTCTTGGAAGGACAGTGCAGTAGTTTGTGATCAAAGTCTTTCAAAATTATCACAGAATCATAGAATTGTTTTGGCTGGGAAAGATCTTTAACATTAAAGACTCCAAACATTATCTAACTCTACCAAGTGTGGAGCTAAACATGTCCCTCAGCACCACATCTCTGCCTCTTTGAAACACATCCAGGGATGGGGATTCACCCACTTTCCCAGAAAGACAATTCCAGTGTGCTAAGAACTGTTTCAGTCAAGAAATTTATCCTAAAATCCAACCTAGACCTTCTCAGGTGCAACTTGAGGCCATTAGCTCTCATCTTGTTCCTTGTGACACCCACTTGACTCCAGCTTCCTTTCAGGGTGTTGTAAGGAAAGGTCTTTCCTCAGCCTCCTGTTGTCCAGACTAAACAGCACTAGTTGCCTCAGCTGCTCCTTAGAAGTCCTGTTCTTCAGACCCTTCACCAGGTTCTTTGTCCTTCTCTGGGATACTGACTTTCTGTTTGCTTCCCTTTTGTTTCCTTGCCCCAGAGACTGTAATATCCTGGTGTCTTTGATTTGCTCCTAGGGAAGAAAACACACCTGCTGCCCTCTTTTTCCCTGGGTTCTGATCTGTGCTCACAGTTTCATCTCTGTGGCCCCCCTGGAAACCCATTCAGTTTGCTAACCAGTCAGAAAATGATTTCCTGGATTTTTGTTTTGCATGGGTTTATTGCTGGTCCTGGCAGTTTGTTTCCAGGGATGTAACAAGGGGACACAAACTAAAACACAGGAGGTTTCAAGTAAATGTAAGGAGCCATTTCTTCACTTTGAGGGTGGCAAAGCCCTGGATCCGGTTGGCCAGACAGGCTGTGGAGTCTCCATCTCTGAAGACAGTCAAGGTCCACCTAGACACCATCCTGTGTGATTTACTCAAGGTTATCTTGCTCTAGCAGTGGGGGGGGGGGGGTCAACTAGATGATTTTCAGAGGTCCCTTTCAACCTCTACCATTATGTTATTCTCTGAAACTGGTTTCTGAGCCTCTGGGAATAGATGTTATATTGTACAGGCAATCCAGGAGACCATGCAAGTTGGAGCCAGGGGAGGACAAGTTATGGGCATAGGTGAGAAGTGCTGCCGCCTTCTTTTGTCAGCAGAGAGGCATGAGACTGGTATGGCTGTGGCATTTCCCCACTTTCCTGTGCTGCTCCCACCTTGCTCACTCTGCAGAACCTTGCTTGAGAAATTTGTTTCCTTATTGCTGGTGGAGTTCTCAATGAACTCTGTGTGTCTAACAAGAAATGGAAGATGGTAAAACCTGGTAAAAAACTTAGAGAAAGTTAAACTAAAGAATGAAACAGATAGCTCCAGGCATCAGTATTTACAGATTTTGAAAGCAGGACCATATCAAGTGCTTAAGTCTCCTTATCCAAAACAAGAATGATGGAGCTTAGAAGTCTTGAAAGTTGTCCCTTTTTCTTCTGAACTTTTATTTGATGATTTTTTTTTCTGTATTTGTTTATTTCCATGTATTTTTCTTTGCTGTATTATTTACAAACACCTTTTAAAATTTTGAGACCCTTCAGTTTAGTGAAGTGCATTGTAATGCAGGTTGCTTCACTTCATTATCACAGGTTCAACTTAAAATACAGCCTTCTGCATTGACTGCTGAGGCTAAATTTGGCCAATCCATGTGTCAGAATGTGTTTTCCTTGGTCAAAATCTATGGCGTATGGACAGAGGTGGTTACAAAAGACCTTGGTTTAGTTTTCTTCATATGAAAAAATACACCTGCTTTTAAAATAATATAATTCTTCTTTATTTTACAGAGACCTAAGATTTAATAGGATTAAAGAAATCCAGCCTGGAGAGTTTAGGCGGCTTAAAAACCTGAACACACTGTAAGTTCTTTTGCAGCTCTAAGGCCCTTTTCCCTTTTTGGTTTAATATGATTAATTTGTGAATGTGCCAGATTTGCTTACTCCTTGCAGGTAAGCAGTCTCACAATATTTACACAGGTGAGGGGAGTGTGTTTTGGTATTTGAAAGCAAAGCCATGTGCATATCTGTTAATGTAAAAAAGGAAATTATTTATATCCTAATGTTTTACTAATATACTTTAATTGGAGGTATGAAAAAGACAGGCCTTTACTGGTTTTTTTTTTCAAATTGTGCTAAATGACTATGGTAAAATAACACATAATTGATCATGGAGTTGATACAGAGGTGGTCAAAGGCTCAGATGTGTAAATATGTTGCAGTTACAAAATATTTAACAAGCTCTAATGTTTTGAACTGTCCTGTTCCAGAAATGGCAGAAGTCGGAAGGTTTTGTTCCTACTGAGCTGCAGTATCAATGAACTTTGGAATGCACTTATTTATATATCCTGCAAGCTCAAAACAAAAAATGATCAAAAAGGTTGTCTAAATCTGTGCTACCAAGACGTTGTGCTAACTATCCCTACTTCTAGTCACAAAGGTGACTGGAAGATCATACCTCTGTTTGTCGTTGATACCCAGTTGTGAATTGGTTTGTTAGATGTCCAGACTGAAGATTCAACTGCCCGAATCACTGCTCTGAAATCTACAAGTCCCAAATAAAGACAGGATTCATTAAGTTTGGATTCTCTTCCACTGTGTGAGAGATGGGTGCAATCCTGTGACTACAGACAGTATACAGAGTATTGCTAAGAGGTACCTGGGCAAAGTCACTTTAATGTACCTGCAATGACAAATCTGTTACTGATTTTATCAGTTTCAAACTGATGCGTGGAATTCAGACAAAGATCTGATTTTTTTTTCCCCCCTGTATCTCCATCTTGGATGGCTACAAAAAGCCATATGGTTTCAGGTTCTAGAGTTATGTATGTATGTATGTATTTATTTCCCAGAGTTTTCTCCTGCAAGTTAGTGACTGAACAGATGTTAGCACTTTTTTTTTAAGCTTTCATTTTAATACCATATTATTCATGCTATTACACTTTTTTTTTTTCTCCTACTGTTCATTTATGTTAAGATAAATGAGTTTTTTATCTCCTTTTGTAGGCTTCTAAACAACAATCAAATCAAAAGAATACCTAGTGGGGCATTTGAAGACCTTGAAAATCTGAAATATCTGTAAGTCAAATGAATGTCACTTTTTGCATCAATATGTAACTGAATTCTTCAGTATGCAAGTGTTATAACCTGAGATTATGTTTTAACCTGACTCACTAAATTGCTTTGAAAGTTTGTGAAATCAATGTGAAATCAATTTCAAGTTGTGAAATTAGTGGGATGGGGGTGAATGAATTTCTATAAGTAGCTGCTTGGAGATTTGTTAATACAAACCCATGATATTTGTAAGCAGTAGATTTTAAAGAACTTTCTACTTGTTGTTTATTGTATGCAGCTTAAAGGATAATTTAGAATGGGTTACACGGAGGGTGTGGGAAATCACCTCTTTAAAAGTTCACTGAAACCTTTATTACAGGTAATTTTTGTGCTTTGAAAAGTGGCTTAAAAGCAGCTAGTTCAAGATTCGTGTCTGTAGAGGCTTGTGACTTACAAGTTTTTAAAATGCTCCTCAATTGTTCACTGACAGTAATATAAATTTGTAAGGAAAAAAAAAAAAAGCAAAAACCAAGCACAAAATAGAGAAATACCTATATGATCAGCCATAAGTTCTATGTCTTCAGACACCTCATATATTTTAAGACAAACTTTGCCCAATTTTAAGAAACATACCATAGAGTGATTAACCAAATAAACAAGGTTTCAAAAATGTTATTTGTGTCCGTATAAAAGACTAAAGCTGAATAAGAAGTTGCTATATAGTCTCAGCTGCAGTCTTTGGAGTCTGTCTTATGCATTCTCATTTAGTTTCATTCCATTGTTTTGCTGTATTGGTCATCAATTGAATGTTGGGCAAAAACAGTTACTTTAAGATGTTATTATTTTGAAAACAATACAGAAGATTGATTTTCCATGTAGTTTTCAGTAATGCAGCATGGATAGAGCTAAGGAGGTGGGAGAAGGGAGGAAAATAAAAATCACATAAATCTACACCAACATATTACTTTGTTTTCCAAGCTTTCTCTGATTATATTTCCTGGTTTCACTTTCATGTATATTGTCTTTCAGTACTAAAAAAAATAATCTGTGTACAATAGGAGGAAAAAGAATACTGGACAGAGAATAATGAATTGTTCAAGTCCATAGTGATTGTATTTGTTACAAAATGTGTTTATATGGTGGATCTGGTAGTGCAATGCATAAGGTCTATTCATCCATGATGGTTAAGCTTCTTTTCACAGTTAGCAATTGTGCAAGAATGCTGCTTGGTTCTTACTAGTCCTTTGTTTCCATGTTTACCTTTGCCTAGCTGTAGTAGACCTCAGATAAAACTCAACTATCCACTCTGTTCTGTCCAATAAATGAGGGAAAAGAGAGAACCGAACTGTGATTTGTTCTCATATATATACATGTAGTAATATTTATTTGTATTTAGATTGGTAGGAGGAGGATATTTTTACTTTTCCTCTTGTTCTTGGGAAAATATGAATGCAACATTGGATGTGGTAGTTCATTCAGCTGGAGAGAGCTCTTCTTTAAAGACATCCATCATTTTGCAAAAATAAATTTTGGAAAGATCTTTTAGCCTATTTCAACAACTGTGATAAAAATATTTAGCTGTAAACTGTACAGCCTTAAGGTTACAAAAATGTTGGTACTGGTCAATACAGAAGACTCAAAAGTGCCAAATAAATACAGTGCTGGTGTGAAAATGTCAGCTAAGTACATGCTAACTGTATTCTGTGCATCAAAGGGAAGAAACCAGACCATTTTTCCCAATAGGATCAACTGAAATAGAAATGAAGCAGGAGAGACTGTCCAAAATTTTTAAATGTTGTTCAGAAAGTAGTATTAGAAAGCCAAAGGGTCTGGAATATTTGAGATTTTTTATGGTTTGATCCAATGGATATTTGCAAACACAACTTGTATTGTCAAGTTTCATAAAATGAAGTCTTTTGTCCGTGATTTCACTTGTGTTCTTATGAGAACTCAAGTGCTGGAGTGCAGTGGGTTCTGAAAATTCACTGACTACTTTTAGTAAAACATATCATGGAATGTTAGGAGTTGGAAGAGACCTCCAGAGACTGAGTATTTCTCTGTGGGTTTGATTTAGCAAACTATATCAGTATATATAAAATTCATAACTGTTCATGTAAATATTAATGTATAACTATGCATTGAGTATTTGTAATTATATAGTTCTATATAAAGCACGTAAGTATAAAACTTAATTCTGTGTGTTTATTAAAAAAAACACAGCCAGTGTTTAAGAATAGATGTTAAGGTCCATTCCTGTACCTCTGATGTAGATTTGTTTTTTTGTTCTCTGGCAAAATTTTCCCAGCAAGCCCTGGATATTTCAAATTCTGCTTTGTACTATTTCTATCTGAAATGTACATATGTTTTCAGAATTGTCTGTCTGAAGAAGAAATTTCAACAGACTACTGATACTTTCTCAGTTTTCTGTTCATGAAAAATATTCGTAATTTTAGAAGATGGTCTTTACATTTCAAAGTGAAATTTATGTACATGATCTTTGAAGCTTATTTTCTAGGAATACTCATTATCTTGTTCTTTACATAGCTGAAATTTGGCAGTTCTATTAACAGTTTTGTGGGAACTTGCTGTGTGCTGTTTGTGGTAATTTGTCTTGAATTTACATGCTAAGAGTTGGAAAGAAACAAATGTTACTGTTTTGCTATGAAACTGAGAGAATGTTTCTTTTTTCTACACTTTTGTCTTTCTGTCTGTCTGTCTGTCTGTCTGTCTTTATGCTAGCAGTACTGTTCTGTAGTATGGATTAGAAATGCATCAGTAGCTTGGACCGCATCCGTAGTATAGTTTGTTTCTACACTTCTGTATAATTTTGTGGCTTTTATATTCCCCCTTATGAAAGGATACTGCAAATACACTGTCTAAAGCAGGCTTTCAAAGCTGTTTTCATATAAGCAAAATAGTTGGTAGCATGTTTGTAATTTGTTGCTCCTGATACAAGACACATAAATGTCTATCTTTGAGTATATGTGATGTATATAGAATATCAAATATGTTTAATTGACTTCTTGTAAGTTATTTGATTTACTGACTAGAGATGGTACTACAGAAAGACAATAGAGAAAAGCTTCCCAACTTTATAATCTATAGATGCAGGCATATTTATGGAAGCTTGGTAAGACCCTTGATCCTGAAAGTCAACAGTTTATTCTCGAAGAGGGAAGAGAATTGGGAATTCAAGGTGGATGCAAGCTGCCATTTTAACATGCAGCATACTAAAAGATGGAATCAGTACTCAAAAAAAAAAAGGTTAAAAAGAAAGAATTTATGGTGGAGATACAGAAAAATACAAAATGTAGGTCAGCAATTAAAAAAAAAGCTTTTCCAGATATAGGGAAGGTACTTGGTAGTTACAGAGTGATAAATTTGCAGCTAATGTGAGGGAGATGAAGGAAATAAAGAATGAAAATATCATTGACAACAACATTGGTATACATTTATTTAGTAAGAAATGGAGAAATGAGGAAACAGAAGGGCTAACATTGTGATAAGCACATTGTGAAATGTATCTGTCCTGGAAACACTAAAAAGGAACATGCAAGATTTGTTTTGCATTTAGTGAATGAAGTAATACTGGTTGAAGGTACATCTTAGGTTTGCCAAAGTGCTGAGTTGCTGACCTCACAGTTCCAGAAATGGGATTAGGTCATGTTTCCTTCTATTCCTTCTGACAGTGTTGCTGTCATGGTCATTGCCCTTTGAACACCTCCAGTGATTCCAGACCTAATTTCTTTGTAACTTGTTTACTGCTTCCACCATCTCCTTTATGTTTCTGTCTAAATCATGCTTGTCATGGTATTCCACTATTTATTCATTCTTTGGTAAAATTCTAGTGATTCCATTCTGTAAGAGAGAGCCTTTCGGTAAATAAAATCATAACTTGTTATTTCGCTGATTATTCTCTAAATCTGTTGTCAGCTAATGTAACAGGGATAAATTTTGAAAATTTAAAGGCTGGTGCAATGTTCACAGAGTTTTACTGGTTGGGCCCAGTAGCATTTTAGAAAGACATTGTATTTTTCATGAGTGCTACTGATTTGTATTTTGAATTCTATCACTCCATTAGGCAAATATGTATATATTTTTCTTTCTGTTACTGTCCTCAAAAAAACACCTACACAATTAAATAAAACTCTAGTTAGTGCATTTGTCATAGGACATATGTTTTTGTAGCTGTGTGGTTGCTGCAGTTTCTCTGTGAAGTGGGAACATGATGGATTGAGGTAATTTGAATCTTGCAGCTGAGAGCATTCTGATCAGAATGGAAAAGATAGTGTTTTAAAGACAAATCATGAATAAACTTCCACCACAGTGGCTTGGTAAGAGCTCCAAAAAGGGACATGAAAGGCTGCTCCCTTCTCTGCAGTATATGGTGAAAAGTCTGCGAAACTGCAAATTCATTATCACAGCCTGCCTTTGACCCACCTCTTTTCTTCTTTGCCTTATTTTGTCTGCAAAGAGTAAGTAAATGCTACATGAGTGATTCTGTTAAAACTTTAAAAAAGGAAGGATTAATTCAGATTTATTGAATGAAATTGCTCAAATGCCCACAAGAGATATTTATCTGAGCTTGGTTATTAAAACAGTCTTAGTCCACTCTTTTTTTTCACCTCATTGATGAGAAATTTAGTGCACAGACGAATAAGAGGAATTTCCACATTGCCAGATTGAAGGTATTAAGAAAGATGAAAAACTCTTCAGCTGTTCAGTCCTTCAAATTTTCTAAGGGCTGAGAAATGGTAGATTTAAATTTCTCACTGGAAAATCTAGTATTATCCAGAGGGGAAAATTAAGGGGAGACAAAATTGTGATGACTATGATCCTTGAATTAGTCAAAACAAGTATTATTTTTCCCAAATGTAATAAAACCCAATTCCATATCTCTCTCTTTTCAGATTATTTTAAAAGTTTTTACAATAATTTCATATGACAGTATTACTTCCTGTTTAATGTATTCATATTTTTTAGTATTTTAAAAACCTCAGAATTAGTTGCTTCCTTGTTAACTCTGTTATTGGAGGAAATCTGCTTTTTGTTTAGATATATATATATATGTGTGTGTGTGTGTGTGTGTACTGGGTTAGAGCGGATTCCCCCCACCCTGGTAGAAGAAACGCACTACAACACAGATTCTTTTGGAAAGTCAGGAAAAATGAAGTTGTATTTTCTTATAGTTTAAACTAAATATAACAGTATGAAAAGAATATACTACTACAAGAGAAAAAAAAATATCCTTAAGGAGGATGGGGAAGGGGTCAAGTAGTGGCGAAGCAGCAGCAGCAGCAGCCAAAACAGCGGCAGGGGAAGATAGCAGTGAGCACAGCAGAAAGCAGCAGAAAGGGGGAGAACAAGCTGTACTTCCAGACATAAGGCTCTTGATGCTCCAATTAAATTATATTAATTTATCCATTGTTGCTGTTATATAGCCTATCCCTAGAATGTTCACCTCTTTGCTACTTTTTCCTATGTCTGACGTAGAGATGTAGCTCAAATCGCCACAATATGTTAATTAAACATCTGAGTCTCTGCCTGTGTTGGAATCTCAGCAAGAAATGCAATGGAAAATTGTATTTAGACTCAAGGAAAGGATACCATGCCATATCATCCACCAAAACTGTCATCAGCTGAATATCAAAGACATGTTTTTTCCTTTGTTAGGACCTATTGTGAAATGTTGCTTGTTGTCAAGTCAATGAAAGAACTGCCACCAGCACCAGAAGAGCCAGTATTTCAACTTCTACATCGAAAGAAGTTTGCAATATTTCCAGTCACAGAATCACAGAATGTTAAGGGTAGGAAGGGACCTCGAAAGATTATCTAGTCCAACCCCCTACCAGAGAAGAGTCACCTAGAGTAAGATACGCAGGAAGACATCTAGGCAGGTTTTGAATGTCTCCAGAGAACAAGACTCCACATCCTCTCTGGGCAGCCTAGTCTAGTGCTCTGTCACTGTCACAATGAAAAAAATTTCTGTTTTGTTTACGTGGAACCTCTTGTGCTCCAACTTGCACCCATTGCCCCTTGTCCTGTCATTGGACATCACTGAGAAAAGCCTGGTTCTGTCTTCTTGACACTCACACTTCATGTATTTGTAAACATTAATGAGCTCATCCTCCAGTCTCCTCCAAGCTAAAGAGACCCAGCTCCCTCAGCCTTTCCTCACAATGGAGGTCCTTAATCATCTTTGTGGCTCTGCACTGGACTTTTCAAGCAGTTGCCTAAGGTCCTTCTTGAATTGAAGAGCTCAGAACTGGACTCAGTATTCTATATATTGTCTCACTGGACCAGAGTAGAGGGGGAGGAAGCTACTGAACACTCTAATAGCAGAAAACCCAGACCCACTACTAATAAAATGCCTTCTAATAAAGCCATTTGTGGTACAAAACGTCTTCATCCCCTTTTCATAAAATTCTATGCCTCATTAACTGAATTTTGAATCATTTGTCAAATAATTGTGAGCAAGTTCTTAACCACAAACCTGTTCTAACCTAACATTAAAAAAAAAAAAAGGATTGACTGACACTGAACTGCAGAACTATTTTAATTTCCTGCCTTTCCCAGAAACTGGAGTTGTCAATTAAATGGTGATTTTTTTTTTTTACTCCAACAGCCTCTCACAACGCCATCTTTGCTGTTAAAAGCATGATGAGCAGGATCACATATGCTGATCCATCCTGATTTATTTTAACTCTGTAGAAAAGGTGTGGACAACATATGTGAACACAGCAGTATTCTGCATATGTTTATTCTGTTTATATTATAGACTATCAGTGGGGGCCTAATGTCCCTCTTCTGTGTCATGTTCTGTGGATGTAATGTCAATATTCTAACTTTTTGGGCTTTTTTGTAAATATTCAGAAGGTAACACAGGTGAAGTTCTAAAAATTCTCAGTTTGTCCTCCAAATCCAGTAAAAAGATTTATTCCATCAAAATTTCAATATTTGTACCAGTATTCAGATGAAATATTTTAAAGAAAGCAAAAGACCAATGGCATTCCAATCTGTTCTGGTAGCAGAATATCTGATGCAATTCTGTCCTGCTGAGTTTAATTTATTTTTGATGAACCCATCAAGAAACTGAGGGGGAAAGAAAAGAGTAACATCAGTGAGCACTGGGAAGCCCAAGACCATCCAGGTGACAGCCTACAAGGCTCAAGAATTTTGTCTTTCCTGGCAAACATTTTGGAATGATATCTCAAGGACAAAGTATTTTTATGTGTATATGTTTAGGTTTTGTTTTGTATTTTTTTTCCTAATATGTAGTTCAAAAACTGTCTTCATGTGTCAAATTCTTCTTTTCCACCTTCATGTAGCTCTTGTTTGTGTACTAATATTACTGATTGTTTCTTGTTTCAGCTATTTGTACAAGAATGAAATCCAGTCAATTGACAGGCAAGCATTTAAAGGACTTGCCTCTCTAGAACAACTGTAAGTGCCTTTTCTCTTCTGTGCTGTCATCTCCATGGTTCCCTGCAGAGGAAAAGTGCACGCCTTGATATACACATCCTGCCTGCATGCTCTGCATGTCTACACTCCCTGGGTTGTTAGGCAGAGAACCCCATAATCATTTGCATGTGAAAACCCACAATTTATCTCTTGTGTCAAATTCCTCGTTTTTGTGTTTGTCTTTTACTTGTGGTTTGCATTCCCAGTGTCCCTCTACATTGTTACATAGCTTTGATGAAGAAGCATTGTTTTGGGAAGTGTTGAAAATGATTGTGTATTACTCAGAGCAAGATTCTGATTTTATTTGATTTGATTTCTAAAGGGTTTATGTCATTGCAATTCCTTTATCTGCAGCAGTTACTTGAATTTACGCAGCGTAACTAAAGCTGAATTAATCAGTTGAAGTTTAACCCAGTTTTGTTTTGATTTAAAACAAGAAGAGGTTTTAAAATTAAAACCTTACTATTATTGGTGTGTTAATCATTTTTATATACGGATGTTTAAAAGGAAAGTTCATTGTTTCTAATGTAGATATTTCAGTATTATGGGAAGACTGATTAAAGTCATGTTCCTTTTCCTGTATAATGACTGAAGAATAATTTCCATTGGAAAAGAATGAAAAATATACTCCTTAGCATAACAAAAACTGATTGTGTTCATTCAATGAAGTTTAACTATATTTTGTTCTGTATTCAGAAAGCATTCATAGTGGTAATGTTTAGAAAAACAGAAAGATAGAAATTCGTAACTGTTGCACAGTTTGCTGAATAACAGTGCTAGACCTACAAGTTCTGTAGCATGCAAATTTTGAAGGCTGAACATCTTTCTTCTAGGACCAGCATAAATTTAGACTTCTGGCAGTTTTTTCTATATTTACCAGTTTCTTTTATTATTATAAGCACCTGGTGGGTATTAGTAGACATGGTGTGTATCTTAAGTAGAATGACACTTCAGATAGGTACAAAATCATAGAAGTTTATTTTAGAGGGCAATAGATGCTTTTTTGAAGGAAGAGCCTCGACATAAAATGAAAGTAATAATTATAAAACATAAATATGTAATTTATTTCCTTAATGTCTTTCTCTTCCTCCTACTCTAGAAATGATTACTGCAGCATATTGACAGCAACTGGTAGGGCTTACTTGCATGCTAATAGCAATACTTATTTTCTGTGTGGAATTTTAAATATTGAGGCCTACTTATTGAATTAGCAATTCAAAATAATATTCTTCACCTTGCCACAAGCCTGATATGCTGCAAGTGGCGACATTTGCCATTTTTCCTTTTACTCTTATTTCCTGTTGACCTATGTTATGACTGAAAAATTTAGAATCATAGAATTGTTTCAGTTGGAAAAAAACTCTAGGTCATTGAGTCCAGACATTGACCTAACACTACCACGGCCATTAAACCACTTTGGAATATTAATGCCTTCTGATAGTACTTTTTCCCTAGGTTATTGTTATCCTCTATGCCTGCAATAATATCATGATAATCAACTTCAGCTCAAACTTGAGACATCAGAATTGTTCTGTATGAAGTTTTACATAGGGTTTCAATCTGGTCTCTGATTGGAAAGTATGAAAATTAAACCCACCACAGCCACTGCTTAGTGGCTGCCTTTGCATCATGGCACCAGTTGCCAAAAGCAGCATCTAGCTACAGCTGGCCTGGAGTCTGCTGGGTGGGGGTTACTTCCCTCCTGGGTGCACATCAGAAAGCTCACTTCTTTGAGAGCCCTTCTCCTGGGCAGATTTTAAAAAGAAGACTTGCCAGGTGGGACAATAGGAACACAAGATGCCAGTGGCAAGCCTGGAAATGAATTTGCTGTAGGGTAACTCATTGAGATTTGTAGTTTAGGAAAGATTTGTTATTTATGCATCACTAGCATAAAAACAGATTCTGGCTATGCGGGGTCTGTTATATCACAGAATCTTTGGATAAAAAGTCGGTTCACAAGATGAAAACTAGTCTTTGTAAACAAGACCTGTAACATCAGTCTGGGACAGTGCTGACTACTCAGTAAATGTTTCTGCATTTGAGTCTTCCATGGCCTCAAGTTACCAGACTTTGCCATTGGATGCATCAACTCAGCTGAGTGCTAGTCTCAGTGCTCAAGAGAGTTCTTAGTAGTAGATGCTATGTTCCACATCTCAGAGAAAGACTTGATTCGTAGTAATTTCTTCTGCCCCAGTGAACCATAATGGAACTGGTAGTTGCTTTTTAAAAATAACCTGAACAACAAAGCAAACACTGTTCTGGTTTGTTTTGTTTGTTTCTTTCCTTTTTTTTTGTTGTTGTTGTTTTTTGTTTGGGTTTGTTTATTTGGTTGTTGTGGGATTATTTTTTGTGTTGTTTGTTGTTGTTTTTATATTGTTGTCTTTTGAAAAACACTGCAAATATAGTACCATTTAGGAGGCCTATTAAATACATAAGAGAAGAAAAGCCTCATTATATATTGTGGCTGTTAAGAATCCTTCTGAAACCTCTGCAGCAGAATTCTTAGCTGATGATGTAATAGAAATATCCTTTTCTTTGGAAATTTCTGCCAAGGGAATAAGATATGAATCAGATCTTGAGACTCATTTGTGCTGGAGTAAATTCTGAAAGAAAAAATGGCAGTTTTAGATGTTCAAACACACTGAGCCATACATATTTTGTCACCTAAATCATCAGTCATGGCGGGGCACAAAGGGAGAAAGTCAGCTGATGAAAAGGAGATGCTTAGTACCAGTGTAGACCCTGTTAAATCTGCAAGACATATGTTTGGATCTGTAAAATGAGACACAAAGCTGCTGGAAACTTGCATTTTTTTGAAGCAGCAGCCTAAAGGCAACAAAAGCTCCTTGGATATGCTTGTGTTTAGACAACTGCTGGATGCCTTTATATGTCTGTGCTTAGACAACTGCATCCCATCTGAAATGTCACAAGTAGCTGGCTTAGGGTGTCACAGCTTTGCTGTATCTGGATCTTAAAATCTAAATGCAGTCTGTTTCCAGATGTGTGTACATTGCTTCTCTTCCAGATATCTACTTCCATTTTTTCACGTCTCAACTTAAGAACTGTGTGTATCAGGGACAAAAAAGTATTCTCTGCAGTCCTTAACTGGCAAGATCCCCACATGCTAAAATAATTATTTAAATATGTTTACGTAATCTTAGTCAAATACTAATGATGCATTTTTTCTTTTAACTTTCATATTAACATACTAATTTTCTTCTTTGAAAGCTTTTACTAGAGTTACACTGGAGTTCATGTACAAATGTGCATGTTTTGGGGAAATTAGTAGATAAAAAACATCTTGCACATAATAATGAAACTTGTCATATTAATTTTATTTCCCTCAATCCGATTTTCAGTAGCTTTGAAATGTTGTGAGGTTTTTTTAATATGTTATGACCATGTGAGCTGTTATGCATATTTAACACAGCAGAATCTGATTAAAGTTTCATTGCTCCTAAAAATACCTATGGTGAGGAATAATGAAAGAGAATTCATTAATAAACAAACAGCCAAACCCAAAAGATCTGAAAAGAGCTTTAAAAAGTACATCCTTATTCTAAAATAAGGTCAGCTGGGGACAACAAACTTAGGTGACTGGAAAAAGATATTTATCTAGTGTTATTTTAAAAGTCTTTAAAGAGATTCCATAATCTCCTTAAGCATCCTCTTCCAGTATTCTGTATTGTTACTGTAAATTCTTAGCCACTTAAACTTGCATGTTAAGCCTGTTACTTCTTATTATACCCCAGGGAAAACTCTTTGATAAATGTGTGAAAAAATATTTGTTCATTCTTTCAAATAAAGGGAATGGCAAACACGCTGCTGAAATATTCAGAATATAGATTATACCCAAAGTACTTCCCCAAAGACACAGAGAAAATATTAGAACTGAACAATTGGCGCATAAGATAAAAGTAGACCTCTACAAAAATATGCTAGAGAAGATAGAATCTTAAATTTAGTGCTGTGAAAAGTGCTACTGGAACTGAATTTCACTGTAAATATTCATCCTTCAAGATTAATAAAAACAAAGAGAAAATCTGTACTCTGCTTATTTGATCAAATCTTTATCTTCTCTAGATGTGTTTGTTTTGGACTATTTTCCCTCTAAGTATTTCCTTCCCGTTTAATCCTTGCTAATGAATTAAAAAAGAAACAAGGGTATCTAAACATCATCTTGTATACTTTTCCCTTAGATTTCTGTTATGCAAGTTTTTTATATCAAATTCATTACATCACATTACTATTTTAAAGATAATTTTATACTCTGAACATAAAAAAAAGTCTGTAAAGATGTGTCAGTGTGAGATTATTTCCTGAATATGATTACCTTTAAAGTGAATTTCCAGATCAAGAAATTCTCATATTAATTAGAATATTAAAAGCCCTTTCAAAACATATTTATGTGGTACCTGGAATAAAATAATGTGATAAGTGATAAAATGTGATTAAATTGTAGGTTGTAAAGATGAGGACTTTAAATTCTTTTTTTTTGTAGACTTACAGTGCAATCTTGTTTCTGTATCTGTTTTTCTTTAGATTTAGACTTGTTGCTAATCACTTTGTCCACACATTTAACACCTTGTTCTATTCCTAAATTGCCTGAGAAGTTGCCCAGATCTACTTTTTCTAGGTTAATGAAGACCTGCAAAACCCAACTGAATTTGTCTTATGAAGCAGTTGAACTTTGTGATTAGATTTTTTTGAGCTACTTTATGTAACATGATTTTTGATGAGGTACAGCTAACTGTTACAACATGCTTCAGTGCCTGTTCTAATTGTGTCTGCGATGATTTGAGATTATAAACACAGCTAGGTTTTTATCAGAAGTATGTTTTAATTAGACTGATTAACTGTGCTGGAAAAACAAGATGAGTTTTCAAGTACATGAAGTATTATTTATATCTGTAATTATAGTAACCTTGAATACTAAACAGCAACTGTGAGCTACTGCTCTGAGTTTAACGATATATACATCGCTTAAACTACCTGAGGGAGGTGTTCTTGTTTTTCCTTTCTTTGCTAACCTCTCCTCTGATCCGTGGACGTGAAGAAGTTGTATGCTTCAATGTGCCTGCTTTTCACAGCATCACGGAATGGTAGGAGTTTGAAAAGATGTCTCAAGATCATAATTCCAATCCCCCTGCTACAGCAGGATCACCTAGAGTAAATCACAGAGGAACATGTCCAGACAGGTTTTAAATACCTCCAGAGACAGACTACACAACCTCTCTGACCAGCCAGAGAACTGTTGTTCTTGTAAGAGGTATACTGGTACCTACAAATCCTTACGTTGTTAATGCCCAAAGAAGTACAAAAGGTTAATTTACTGGGAAGATGTTTGCAAGGTGCTCATGAATCACAACAAGGCAAATAGAATTAACAAAGTGAAAAAGGGAAAAACAATCCTTGTTGCATGAACAAGAGGTAGTTCATGTAATGTTTTTCAAAATCAAAGTTGCTTCCAAAAAAGTAATGAACTCTAAAATTGTGCCTGATTTTTCCCTTCTTTTTATTTTTGCTTCATCAGTCCCCACCTTGCCTTACACCCTCCCAAGTGCTGCTGATATTGGAGAAGTGGGTGAGCAGAACCTTGGCTCCTGGCAAGCTGTGCCGGCCTATTTCATGGCCAGGCCCTACCTGTGGAGCAGATACTAGCGCACTTCTGCTGTTCCTTACTCAGGACTGAACCTTATTGAAGTTTCTTTTCTCTCTGTAATTCAAATGATCCTTGAAGGATATATCTGCATCTAAAATGTCTGGTTTTTTTTTTTTTAATTTGGACAAATTTGGCCTATATTTTCGAAAGAGAAATGAAGACTGGCAGGCATAGAATCATAGACTCAGAGTCACAGAATCAGAATTGTTTTGATTGGAAAAGGCCTTTAAGATCATTGAGTCCAAACATTATCTAATTCTATGAAGACTGGTGCAAAATAATGTCCCTCAGCACCACATCTCTGTGTCTTTGAAAGACCTCTAGGGATGGGGATTCAACCACCTCCCTGGGGAGCCTCTTCCGGTTTTTGAGAACACTTTTAGTAAAGTTTCTCCTAGTCTCCAAACGTAACTTCCTCTGGTGCAACTTGAGGCCATTTCCTCTCATCCTATCACTTGTTACTGAGGAGAGGACATCACTCTCCACTTGGCTCCAGCTTCCTTTCAGCAAATTGTAGAGAATGAGAAGGTCTCCCCTCAGCCTTCTTTTTTCCAGACTAAACAACCCCAGATCCCTCAACGTGATTGCACACTTCTCATTTCCTTATGCAAGCAGAACTCTTTACTCACGATGGTCCACGGCCATGAGTTGCTCTGACAGCGAGCAGACTCGACACTCTGATGTGCCTGATCATGTTCCATGCTGATTTATTGGCGTTTTCTGTGGTACTCACTCACTGCTCCCTGGCATCACTTGCTGGCTTCTGCTCAGGCTGTGCTGCTGCTGGCGGGGGAGCTGGGACACTGCCAGGCACGGGCCTGGCTCCCTGCCCCATGCTCCTTCCAGGCCTCGCTGCAGCGGCTCGGCTGGAACCGCAGCTTCTTCCTGCTTCCCTCTCTGTGACAACCACTCGGCTCAGGTGAAGCAGTAGGGCATGGGCAGTATTTCAGCACAAGGCGCTTCCCATCTTCTGTATTTCCTGCTGAATGATTGCCTGTGTCTTTTTTGTTGGGGTTTTTGGGGGTTTGTTTGGTTTTGTTCTTTTGTTTGTTTGTTTGTTTTTTCTCTTTGTTTTAAAATGATGGGGCCCTCAGTGATTTCAATATGTGCACATTCTCCAGATGTTCCTGAAGTCGATAGAGGTCAAACAGAAAACTTGAGGAGTTTTGGATAAGTTTGGGTATATTTAGCAATTAAAGTCTGTAAATAATTTTTATAGTTCCTCATGCAAGTCTTATTGATTACTCTTTATTTTCTCATCTACACAGTCATGGAGAACACACCATAGCTGACACTGGAGTCATCCTGCTTTTGCAGTCCATTGTCCCAGCAGTTACAGATTAATAATCTGGTTAATTATCTAGTTACATTAGACTTTGTCAGTTTTACAGGATTAACAACCGTGTAACATTTGTTGCTGTGTAATATTAATAGCATACACAAGCATCAACAGAGCAACAAACAGAGCTCTGCTGTGCTGGTGAACTGAACATGAGTTGCTGGGAAGCACTTTGTCTATAAGGAGTGTGGTCAAACTTGGTTTTGGATTGCAGATCTGTTTGTCTTTAGAACTTCTGACAGTTCATAGCTTTAAATGCCAGTATTCACTGGATCAGAGGAGGTTACTTCTCAGCATCTTTTGGAATTTCCATGCAGCGTGCTAAACAACAAAAACAGTTGCCCACTAAACACATTTGGAAAATAATTGTTTTCTAAAAAAAACCTGCAATGTTTTCATGTAAAAATAAATTTAAAAGTCTTTTTCCCCCGTATATATATATTCCAGCATTATTATTTTCATCAATATTTTACATCATAATCAAAACTGGACTTGGCAAAATTGTGTTCAAAGTCGTATATCCAAAACCTCTGTAAAGTAACAGGTTAAAACCATTCCCCCCTCCCCCATATATGTGCAGACACATACAGATACTATATAATGGTCTTCAAACTCCTCTGGTAAAGATGTGAAGCCTCTATGTCGCTATCACCATTTAGATGTGTAAAACAGTGTGTAAATAATAAATACTATATGATATTTTATCTTCATTAAGAAAACTGTTTCAGTGTTTTTCTTTCTGTTTAAAATATTTTTAGGTATCTGCACTTTAATCAAATAGAAACGTTGGAACCTGAATCCTTTACCCATCTTCCAAAACTTGAAAGGCTGTAAGTTTGTTTTTCTTGGGGTAAGATTAAGAAGTCAGCTTGCTTCTTTGTTTGAATTAAAGTAAATGTTTGAAACTGGAAAAAGGTATTTTTATCATTCCCACAGATTATTTCTAATCTGATTCTTTTGTTGTAGCTACAGCATAGTTTTTGCCAAGAAGCTTCGGTCAGGCTGACTTTAGAGGCAGGCAGAAGTGAGCATTGCCTGTGATACATTTTTGTGTTGCAAAGCTATTTCCCAAAGTGCTACAATCAATATTTGGCCTGAAATAATTGTAGTAAATGAAGAAACAGAAGTTGGGGTTTGTATTGTTTTGTTTTGTTTTGTTTTTTTAGTTCTTTTGGTTCCTTTGCATTTTTATGGCTTCTTTTTTGCTTTTTGTGGCCACATAAAATACAAATTTGAGGCCACTTGAAAAATACCAGTCACTGAATTTCTGAAAAATGTTGTTTGCTTCTTTTTTCTTTATTATTTTGTAAAAGTACTTTTTCCTTAAAAGGTTTTCAGAAGAATGTAAATGAAATCAGTGTGTCTCAAAGTCTGAATTGTTAAATGCATATTTCTGTCCTTTTTAACAGATTTTTGCATAACAACAGAATAGCTCATTTGATTCCTGGAACATTCAGTGACTTAGAATCTATGAAGAGACTGTAAGTAAACTGAATTATTATTGAGCTAAAGAAAGTGTAAATAATTTCATTATTTCCACAAATTTTCTCTTCCCTGCAACTGCTTTTCATTATGTAATTGTTTTAAATGTTAAATATTTTTTTCCTAAGTTGTGCTCTAGTTGTTTATATATGTAGATTGAGACTACTGCTTCATACCCTACCATCATTAATGACTGGTTAAAACCTTTTATTTCCTATCTTGCAGTTACTTGTAATAATAAGGTCCAACATTTGATTATGTCAATATCTCCTTTTAGTTGTTTTACTTGTTCTTATCTGATGATAAAACTGTAGTTCAAAAAAGTGCTTGATGGTTTAAGAGTATTACATTCAAAAGCAACTTTGTAAGACAGTTCTCCTCAAAATGCCATTAACTTGGAAAATTAGAGGCTTCTTAATCCCCACAGCAGCATTTAGAAACTTGAACTCAATAACAGTGCTATAGGCAGGTGACTTTCTAAGGGTTATCTGTCAGTCATTTTGGATCTTCAATGTTCTAGGATAAACATTTCTTAACTTATACAAGACAGACATTTTGAGAAAGGCAGTCATGCATTCACACCCCCCTTTCTGGAAGGTCTGCTAAGGCCGTGCTTTATTGAGAAAAGTGATTGCAAGGGACATAACAGGAATGCAATCCTGCTTGTTTAGGACAGTTGTGAAACCATACCTTTAACAGTGGGGGAAAGGCAGAATAACATAAGTTTGGATGATGTATACCCCTTCCAGCAGTAGCTGCTTCACTCATACCTCCCTTCATTTCTTACGAAACAAACAGAAAGGGATACTTACAGAACCATAGAATTGTTTTGGCTGGAAAAGATCTTAAAATGGTCGAGTCCAACTGTCAGCCCAACACCACCATGCCCGTTAAATCATGTCCCAAAGCACCATTTTTACACTTCTTTGCGTAAATCCTAGGTAAAGAGGAATTTTAATAGTGGCTGTTAGTGGAGCAGTACAATGGGCTGAACTGACCAAGTGTCCTCTGACTGGGAAGGGTTTATCCCTAAAGGTCACTTAATGACTTTTGTGTTCCAGATTTAAAATGTGCCAGTGACATCTGACATTTATACAGCAGCTTTAAAAATAGTTTTCCTTGTTATTGCCTATTTTTCATAGGAGAGCAGGGAAAAATCCTATCTAGACATTTGTACAAGAAGTTAAAACAAATAATTAAAAGGCAAAATGATAAAAAGTTTGTTACTCAGAAAAATACACCAAACTGAGGTTGTTTTGTCATGCAATTTTATTTCATATCCCCGGAGATACTTTTAATAGCATGTATTTCTTTATTTAATATTTTCTTTTCTTACAGGGTCCTCCACCAGAAAGTGCAGTGCTCCATGTAATAATTGTTGACTAGAAAGTCAACAATTTATGAGTTCTTATTATCTGCTATAGGCAGGTGCTATATGAAATTACTGACCCAATGAACTCAAAGAGAGTTTAGTGCTTGAATGAAATTGTGGCCCTTTGTCTTAGTTGCCTGATCAGCAAAATGAAAAGTTGTAAAAATGTCTGGGTAGCTACACTGCTAAGCATTTTTTAAAAATTGTGGGGAGAATGGTGTAAGTTCCTTATTTAAGCAAAATTTGTTTAACGTGTAAAAAAGAAAAGAGACTTATTTCTGAATGCTGAGGTTAAAAAAGCAACACTGTTGAACTATGTTGCTATGTTGATCATAGTCCTAACTGTGCAATAGTTTTTTGGTTTTTTTGTAGTAAAGCCTACCAGAACACATACAAGCAATTTGTATTCCACATTGCCTGTTGTCTGTATTCATAGATAAAGGCACTGCTGGTGCTGCAGAACTATTTCGATTCAAGCAAATCCTCAAAGTTTAGTAACAGGTGTCATGGCTTCTGCTTTTCTTGTGCAGGCGTTTGGATTCTAATGCTCTTCACTGTGACTGTGAAATCCTGTGGCTGGCGGAGCTGCTGAAAAGGTACGCGGAGTCGGGTAACGCTCAGGCAGCAGCTACGTGTGAGTATCCGAGAAGGATCCAGGGAAGATCAGTGGCCACGATAACACCAGAAGAACTTAACTGCGGTGGGTTTGCCACTTCTTGATGATTGCTTTAATGTGTGAAATATACCTAAACTTTTGGTTGGTTAGTTTTGGGATTGTGTGATTTTTTTCATTGCTGTTAGAATCCATTGTTATGTTCTCTTCAAAAACACCAGCTGTCTCTGGTCAATATTAGGAATTTTCAGAAATCTCCCTGTGTTCCTTCACAGTTTTTGTCATCTCCTGAAAGAACTCACTGATTATTTTTATCCCTCAGCCTATCTTTACTGAAATAAATACATTAAAATTGAAATTTCTCCTTGAGGAAATGAATGTAATTATCTAAAAAAGTTTATTTTTCATTTTTTATACTTCAGTTTGGACTGTAAAAGGATTGCCAGCTAGGGTGGTGTTATGTTAATATCACTAGGTGTCTTTATTCCCTTCTATGCAAAGGAAAGGGAAGAAAGAAACTGTACAGAATTGGTCTCAATATTGCAGATTTTATTGTTAAAATTCCTGTTGATACTACTGTAACTGAAATTGGGCCACTGAGTTTCTTTTTCAATCAGGAATGAGTGGTCTGCACAGAAAATGAAATCATCTGTTGCCAAACAATTAATGGATAAGCATGGTTTTTGTGGTCCTTTTGTTAATCTCTATTCCTTCAGTCTGGGTCTGGCTCCATAGGCACCCTGGGACTCAGCACCACACTTCTTCTGTTCCAAAATGAAAATGTGGATTTTTCATCAATATATGGGCATCTGCCCTAGCCACATGATGGGGCCAAATTATAATGAAATTATCCTTTTGGTTATGTGTTGGGTGTAATATGAGAATTATCACTATAAGCATCTACAAAGATCTTGAGAAAAATAATCAAAAGAGTATTTCATAGAATCATAAAATGGTTTGGTTTGAAACCTTAAAGATCATCTGATTCTAACCCCACTGGCTTCAAGGTAGTAGAGGTGGGATTGATTGATCTCCTCCCCCAACAACTTTGATGCAAGATTTGCAGGATTTTGTACAAAGATTTGGTGCAAGAATAATTCATGTGGCATCCTACCATCTTTCTGCACATTGTAAGGAGCCTGAATATGTAAATGGCAGGAAGCAAGCTGGACAAATTATTCTGTAGGAGGTAGGTTGACGACTGATACTTATCTAGAGGAAGTTATTTTAAATGGCACTTGTGCTTGCTGCTTTAAAGTTTTTTCTTCATAAGCAAATTGAGCCTTTGTACAAATAAATAAAACAGCTACTTTAGATCCTGATACAAATTTGTACAATCTATTTCCAGACTTCTAAAAGGCCCTAAGGAACAACGGACTTGTGGGAAAAGTGTGTTTAATCGTGATTAAGCATATAAATATTTAAAGTACAAACATTTGTGAAAAATATTTTTGTAAAAAGTGTATGGAAATTTTTGTTATTTACCATTCTTCAGCAGTTTTAAACCAAGTAAGAGCTCCTTTCACATTTTATTGTTGATACAGAGAGGCCAAGGATTACATCAGAACCTCAGGATGTGGACGTTACCTCAGGGAATACAGTGTACTTCACTTGCAGAGCTGAAGGCAATCCTAAACCAGAAATTATCTGGCTTCGAAACAAGTAAGTTTAAAAGAGGAAGAGAGAAACTTGATGTAAGTATGCTTGTCTTGGTGTGTGTGCATCTGAGTGCATGTCCACATGCATTACATACTAATATATGGAATAGCTACAACAGAAATATACTATAAATAAAAGTACATAAACCAAGAATGACTCATACCTGTTTTAATAGTAATTACAAACACTTAAACTTTAGAAAATAATATGACTATTGGTAAGATTTTCAACTGTTATACCTGCAAAGATTCTTACACCTGTAAAACTAAATCACTGATACGTAAGTAGCAGGCAATCTAACATGGACATATTGCATGTGCAGTTTGTGGGTTAGCTAATGTTTGCATACATTTCAAGGCACAGTAAAAACTGCTCTTGTAAAGCACTCCGGCTAGGTAAGAGTTAGGTTTCTGGGAAGGTCTTCCTTGACTCTCAGCTCCTCAGAGGCAGTTTTCCTCAGGTGTAGTTCCATTACAGGAGAGAAGAGGAACATCAATTTCTAGGCTTGCCAAGCCAGTACATGTAGGCAGGCAAGTGCTTATGAGATTGTAGGTAATTCAGGTTGAAGGGGTTCTCAGGAGCTCTCTAGTACAGGCTTCTCCACAAAGGATGGTCACACCATGTTGCTTTTTCCAGTTGAGTCTTAAAAGCCTCCAAGGATGGAGGCAGCACAAGCTCTTGGGACAATCTGCTCCATTGCTTCTTCTCACTACTTAAAGTATGGGGGTAATGACCTATAAAGGATGTGCGTCTTTTAGCAGCCCAAGAGCCAGACTGCTGCAGAGTAGCTGCTCAGGCTTTGCCCCAGAGCCTGTCTCCTTCCAGTAGCACTGGGCACAGAACAGCTGAACCAGCTTTGTGGCATCACATTGACCCCTTAAATTGATGAGAATTTACCATGGGGAATCACATTGTGAGTTTACTACTGGTTTAATTGGATTTTGCTTAATAGTGCTCTTATACAAATAGGGAACCTGATCTGGAAAATACATTGCATCACATTTTATATTAGCAAATGAACCATTTTAGATTGTTAGGTGCTGATAAAATGCAACAATGTGGAGTCCTGGTTCTGTAGCTTTCTGCTGATGTGAGAATCCCACATGAAGCAAGCGTACAGCATTTGTGGATTATGTCAAGAACAGAGCCTTAAACTTTGATGGTATAATTATTTCATTAAGATTTTCTTTGGCTTGTATGTTTTATAATAAACAAAGAAAATGTATTCAGAATACACATATGAAAGAGCTTTAAGGAGAAATTTGAACTTGGGGTGTGGGGTTATTGACTCTGGCTTGGTTCCTCGCTGCATGAATGAGAGCAAAGCTCTTTGCAAGGTAGTTGAATGTGGCAAGATTTCAGTCAAAATCCATTGACCTGTCAAGTAGTATGTTGGATAGATCAACAGCCAGGCTGAGTTTTGTACATAGGGACTGAGATCTCATCTCTTCTCTATTCTTTCTTCATCATGTAATCAGGGATGGAGTGAGAAACAGTTCCTGTACTAAAAATCCCCTAACCATTCTTAGTGTCACAGAAATGCATCCATGACATAGCCTAATTATCTGATCTTATTTTTCAAGCCAGTACAAATTATAATCAGGTTCATTAGTGCTTCTTTAGCAATCCAGACAGAGGTTGGCACAGATTTGTAACAGCTTACACCTCTCCTAGTAGAAAGTATCTTGAGTGTTGAACTTACATGATGTGCTTCCAGTGGAAACAAATTGATTTGCCAGTTAGAACAGCCTTAAAGGGAAGTGAGAACAGTTATGTGTATTTTGTTCACTATTTTCCCTGTGGGCTTTTACTCATAAAATTGTTTTGGCTTTTTATTTCAAATATGTAATACTTGCACAAACCAATTTGGTTAATTTTTTATTTTTTGTATTCTTCTTTTTAGGAGAAAGCTAAAAGTTCTATTATTTTACTTATCACAGTAATTTTTTTTCCCCCTAAATTATTTTGAGCAATATGGTTTGGATTTTATTATTAGTTTTCTGTGCTTGTGATTTAAAGGTTTAACTCCAGCAGATTCTTTTCTTCACAGTAATGAGCTGAGTATGAAAGAAGATTCCCGTCTAAACTTGCTAGATGATGGTACATTAATGATTCAGAATACTCAAGAAACAGACCAAGGCATTTACCAGTGTATGGCAAAAAATGTGGCTGGAGAAGTGAAAACTCAGGAAGTTACTCTTAGATACTTTGAGTCACCAGGTAACGAACATCAGGTCTGAATTTTGCACTCATATAGAGAATTGTTTTGAGAATAAGGTGGCACAAAATGTTAACATGAATTTGTTTATCTTTGTTTAGAAGTAAAAAAAGCTTTTGAAACAGAGTTTGGTAGTATATTTGGTGGTATATTGGGTAGCAAAAATGTAATGCTTTAGCTCTTATGTGCTATTTACATTTCTTAAGATCACGAAATTGTAATATTCTTAGAACAAAACTACAAATCAGCCAGTTCATTGTTTATTGTAGCATGCAACTCTACTGGTAGTCTTGTAGACTGTAGAATGATGAAGGAAAGAGGCTGTTGCATTGCAATATTGCTTAGTGCTCTATGGATACCTGAAAACCACAAGTTTCTAACAGGCCACTCATGAAAGCTTTGGCACACCCTGTGCAGACGTCTTTGCTCAGGAGCTGAATTTCTGTCTAGCCAGGGCTGTCCTGTTTTTTAATTACAAACCTTGCTGTGAGAACATTTTGTTTTGACACTCAGCATCAGGTAAGTTTAAAATGTCACTGCAAAGCACAATTGTAGTTGGGAAAAGTTGCTAAAATCAGTTGCTTAAAAAAGGTTGCTTCATCAGTGTTGTCATTTTGTGTGTTTGTGGCAGTTTCTATTCTATTTATTGTCTGTGTCTTGCTGTCAAGGCCTCTGAAGAGACATTTGTGAAGTTCAGCAGATGAGAAGGAAATGTTAAAAATTGTTTTAATATGAGTTTTTAAAATATCTGTTGATATTTGTAAATGTCTGCAGCTAGCTAGCCAGGTTAGGCTTAAATCAAGGTAGAGTTTGAACCAAGATTAGAAGTGTGTTGGGACAAAGGTATTAAACCTCCCTAGATTCCAAAAAACTATTGCAATATGAACTATAAGTCATATTTAGGCATTGCTCCTTTCTCACAGCCCGGCCAAGTTTTGTTATTCACCCACAAAATACTGAAGTACTAGTTGGAGAGAGTGTAACTTTGGAGTGTAGCGCAACTGGGCACCCTCAGCCACGAATTACCTGGACCAAAGGTGACAGAACCCCTTTACCAAGTGACCCTCGTGTCACAATAACTCCATCAGGAGGTCTTTACATACAGAATGTGAAGCAGGAGGACAGCGGCGAGTATACCTGTTTTGCAACTAACAGCGTAGATAATATCCATGCAACTGCATACATCATAGTCCAAGGTGAGTGATGTTGAACTGAGTGTGGCATGCTGTAAAATACATTGTGAAAAGTAGCTTACTAAATTCTGTGATTTTGTTGTTTTCTTGTTGTTTTTTTTTTTTTTCTCAACTGTCAGAAATGAACTAACACCATAAGTGTTTTAATTACACTGTTGTAGTGTGTCACATAGGAAGGTTGTTATGCATTTCACTCAGAGTAAGATATCATGAGTCATAGGTTGGAGAAGACCTCTAAGATTATCAAGTTTGACCATCAACCCAATACCACCATGGTCATTAAATCATGTCCCCAAGTATATACATTTTCGAATGCCTTCATAGAAATACCTTCATAGATGGTGACTTCACCACCTCCCTGGGCAGCCTTATCCCATGCCTGACAAGTATTATACACTGATTCTCTGAAAGGTAACTTTCATTGCTTGTGCTCAGAACTTAATCACTGCTGTTTCAAAATGTTCATTCCTTCTGTAATGTTTTCTTTGCCTGTAGGAATAAGCATGCATTGTCAAATTAATAGAGGGTTATTTTTTTCTCTTTAACAGCAAAAGGATTAGAATTTGAGCCCAGAGTATTAAAAAAGGAGTTTCATATGCAGATCTCTGCAAACTTTCTTTTGTAGACACTTCAGTGGATATAAGAGTATTTTCTGCTGAAGTTCATAGAACTATCATTCTGCCAGCTGAGGCATTAGCATGGCTTTTCTAAAAAAAACAAAAGTCAAAGTGCTCTAATTTATGTGATCACAATAATTTTGGCATTGTATGTCAACAGTATGAATGTAAAGTATTGTAACAGCAACATATCAAAGCATCCTATATCCATGGAGAGTATTTTTTTGCAAATGCTTCCATGCTGGAACTTCCATTTGCAAAGCATTTTGAGTAAACATTGCATTTAAATTTGGTTCTGTTCTCAGGATAAGATCTCTAGTTGGCAAACATTCTAGGTTACAAATGCTTTGTTAATTTCAGTAATTTCAGTTTGTAAAGCTATACAAACATGTCCATGTGGTTTATTCATTTATTATTCACTAATGGATGATTTTGGTTTGTAAGCTGAACAGATTACTTCTCATACTGATAATTCCATTATTGGAATTGGATTGCAGAAAGTGCCTCATACTCCATTCACTGCTTTCCTTTTGTGTAAAGAAAACAAGCAGCTCAAGTGGTTTTGACTACATTGCATTTTCTTCACAGTTCAGCTTTTTGAGGGTAAGAGAAGAAGGTATTTCAAATCTAAGGAACAATCAGTGTTTGATTCATTTTATTTTGGATCTATGACAGTAGATCTCAGAGGCCTTTGCTTAAACCAAGGCCATGTTGTGAGGCAGATGTTCCTTTTTCACAAGTAGCTGCCCTAACTCTTTACCCTATAATGGTCACAATATAGAAGAGTCCCATTTACTTGTCTTTTCCTATCAGTATGAGCTATTCAAGTCACACAGGAAATTGTATATAATTTCAGACAGTGATACATTTTTCAGTTGATTTTTTTTAACCCATTTATGTTCTCTTCTGTAGCTCTACCTCAGTTTACTGTTACTCCTCAAGACAAAACAGTGATCGAGGGACAAACTGTTGATTTTCCTTGTGAAGCACAAGGCTACCCTCAGCCTGTTATTGCCTGGACTAAAGGGGGTAAGTGTTCTCTTTGTGCTTTTGAGCTACTAGAGTAGTTTAGCTGTTATTTTGAAATCACTCATGCATTGAAAGTAATTGTAATGGATTTATTTAGATGTTTCAGTCTGAAGGAAACAGGGCTCATCTATTTCTGCTTGAGCTGGAAAAGGCAAGGTGCCCCACAGAAGCTAGACTCATCTCTTTCTGTTCTAGCTAGAAAAGGCTGGGTGTCCTGCCAAAGTGTTTTTCATTATTCAGTTTAAAAAAAAAAGAGTTACCATAGTAGATTCCTAATAATAAATATTTTAAAAATATGAGGCAAATGACATGTGACAATATCTGCTGGTTTACTGTAGCTGGCTGTCATTAACTGAAGATCTGAAGTCAGGTGGGATGTGCTTTCTTTAGAAACTATAACATTCCAAAATGCA
The DNA here is from genome assembly GCA_013396835.1 of Psilopogon haemacephalus. Taxonomy (NCBI): domain Eukaryota; kingdom Metazoa; phylum Chordata; class Aves; order Piciformes; family Megalaimidae; genus Psilopogon; species Psilopogon haemacephalus. The sequence continues at coordinate 106,211 of VWZI01000464.1, read as the reverse complement.
ACTGGCATCAGCATGACTGCATTTGTGTCACTTAATGCACATTGAGAGGAACACTGAGGTGCACTCTGCTGACTGGCTTAACAGATTATGGATGTAAAGGCATTAAGATAAATCCAGCAAAAAGAAATACTGTAGTGAATGTTTTATCAGTCAGTAAATATTCCACCTGAATCAAGTGAAATAGCTCTAGCAGGCATATAACTCTTAGGAAATTCAAAATTATGGTAGATGGAGCAGATTTCTAACAAATACTTGACTATTTTGGTGCTGATAATGCCCCCGTTTTTCTGTCTACCAAGATTGCTCCAATCAAATGAAAGACCCAGAAAGGAAGAAAGTGATACTGCCACTGATGTGCTTTTTCTTTAATTTTTATTATATTCTATTTTTTCAGGGATGTATGTATTTTGCTGTGGATTCTCAAGATGACTTAGGCAGATGGGAATTGTTTTGCACACATGGCAGTAGTATGACATGAATATCTGTTGGTGTTCTTATGACCACTTCTCATTAGCATGCTTTAACACAACAGAGAAGAGACTAGGATTATGACTGTGCACATGCATATGTTGTTTGCTTTTTGCATGAAGTAAAGGTTTTGATCTCTTTTATTTTTTTATTTTAAGAGACAACTTTTCCCAATGTTTTATCAAATTTTAAATGTTCTGCATTTCCCTTTTTCTCATTTCCCATTTTGCTTTTTGCATAAAGTAAAAGTTTTGAGCTCTTTTATTTTTTCTTTTAAGACTCAACTTTTCCCAGTGTTTTATCAAATTTAAAATTTTTTGCATTTCTCTTTTTCTCAGGAGGCCAGTTATCTGTTGACAGAAGACACTTAGTTCTTTCCTCTGGAACCCTGAGGATTTCCAGAGTTGCTCTGCATGACCAGGGACAGTATGAATGCCAAGCTGTCAACATTATTGGATCTCAGCGAACTGTTGTATACCTTACCATACAGCCTAGAGGTATGATCTCCATCTACAGCTGTTGAATTTAAAAAAAAAAAAAATTAAGCTCATACTGAGATATAAATACTGTGTTTGATTTTCTTTTTTTCCCTGATTTACTTTTCTTTTTTTAGTAAAGAATGCAGGTTTGTTTTGAGGACAATACTATGCCTGTGCTTGGGAGTCTTGTAAAGCTGTAAGCTCTTAAATAAAGTGTTATTAACATAATGTATGCTCCCTCCCTGGAGATGTTCAAGGCTAGATTGGATGCGACCTTGAGCGACCTGTTCTAGAGGGAGGTATCCCTGCCTACGGAGGAGGATTTGAACTAGATGACCTTTGAGGTCCCTTGCAACCTAAACCATTCAGTGATTGTATACCAAGAAACACAACACTTTATTTTGCAACATGAGAATGACCTTCACAGTGAGAAGTCATTCCTTACAATTAAAATAAGCTCACACAGGAAAGAACACAACACACCTCCATTTTTCATAAGCTTTTCTGTAAGTACACTCTAAGTAAGCTACTTCTAGGATTAATTAGAACCATATTAATGTTTGTCATCTACTTATGTATTTTGGTATTTAAATAAATTCAAGGAGATTAAATACTCAATTCAAAGGATTTCTTGTTAGTGACCTCCTTTTAAACAGTATTGTAGTGAAAGGGTCTCAGATATCTTCCAGAGCTTAAATGCTTGTCAGAAAAAAATGCCATTGTTTTTTAATAACTTTCAAGTAGTTGTGAGAGATTGATTTGTGAACATTGTGAAGTTTTTAACCTTTTTAAAGTTACTGACTCAAATTCCATAAAACAAAATTAAATTTTAAAAACTTACTATAGTCTTCCACCTGTATTAAATTTAGCTAAATTTGAGGAATATTTGATGATTTTTTGTGTAACTCAGACTGCAAAATCCAGTCACCAAAAGTAAGATTTAAGGTTGCATGTGCAGCCTGAAATTGGAGCTCCCTCCATACATTCCACTGCATATGCTATTTTCAGTTGTGCAAGAGAAAACTTCTTTCTCTGGGCTCCTAACAAAAGGGTTGTTCATCTGAGGAATGTCTACTCAGTGGTCACTGTGGCTATATCTGTATTCATTAATTCAGATTAATGGTCCAGGTCTGTTTACTGGCAAGATATGGCTCACATCCACAAACCCAGACTCTCTTACCTCTCAGTGTTGGATGATTGCCTCTGGATGCTTTATTTGAATTGTTTTCTGGTTCTTGACAACCACTGTGTACAAATGAAGCTGAGTCTGCAGAACAAATCTGATGATGAGTGGCTGAGTGAACTGCTGTTGTTCAATATAGAGAAAAGGAGGCTGAGGGGAGACCTTCTTTCTCTCTACAACTTCCTCAGAGGAGGTGGGAATGAGATGGTGTTGGTCTCTTCTCTCTATTAAAAGGTGATAGGATGAGGGGAATGGCCTCAGGTTGCACCAGAGGAGGTTTAGATTGGATATGAGAAGAAACTGCTTGATTGAAAAAAGATATTCTAAGACTGGAACAGGCTTCCCGGAGAAGTGGTTGAATCCCCATCTCTGGAGGTGTTTGAAAGAGGTAGAGTTGTGGTGTTGAGGGACATGGTCTAGCATCACATAGAATGATAGAATTGCCTAAACTGGAAAAAGATTTTTAAGGTAATTGTGTCCAATCATTAAACTAACACTAACAAGTCCTTGAATAAATCATATCAATAAGCACTATGTCTACATGACTGTTAAATACCTCCAGGGATGAGGACTCCACTGGTGTTGTGGCCAAGCCACTGAAGTGCCTGGTGACCCTCTAAGTAAAGAAATTCGTCCCAATATCTGGCAACCTCAGGCTGTTTCCTCACATCATGTCTTACCATTTGTTACAAGGGGGATGAGACTGACCCTCACCTCTCTTCAGCCTCCTTTCAGGGAGATACAGAGACTGACAAGATCTGCCCTCATTCTCCTTTTCTCCAAACTGTACAACCTTAGTTCCCTCAGCTGCCCCTCAGATGACATGTGCTCTAGACCTTTCACCAACTTTGTTACCCTTATCTGGACATGCTCTAGTATCTCAATGTCTTTATTAGAGTTAGATAATGGTTGAACTCGATCTTAAAAGTCTTTTCCCACTAAAACAATTTTGTGATTCTAATTCAACATGAGGGCCAGATTTCATTGGTAATATGAAAGTATGCTGCTTGTCCAAGTACTTTTCTATAAAAGCACACTCCTCCCAAAACACGGATATTTTAGAGCAGAACTGTAATTCTTAATCTCTTCATAATCTTGTATGTGCTTCTCTTGATATTACCTGAGTGCTGGGTATCAGTCTAGATTTGAAGGAAATTAGGATTTAAAATACATTCATTTTATTTTCACTGCATTTAGGTAACTGTATACCCTGTGTCCTTAAAATTGAGGGTTTTAAGGCACAGAGTTGTAGTGGGTTTGCAGTGACCTGCCCCCCCCACCTTTTAAAACCCCGGCTAAAACTCAGAAAGACACACTGGAAGTTAATAAATGAAGCTTTATATTTACAGCTATGCAAATATACAAGCAAATATTTACAAGATATAACAGATATTTACAGAAATATACAGTAAAAAGGGTAATACACACCACACCCCTCCTGGAGACCAAAATCCCCAAGAGAGGGTAACCAAACTCCCCTACCACCTTTCCCCCCTTTCCCAGCTTTATCTCACCAGCTCTTGATGCTGCAGATAAGCTGAAGATCAGAGAGATTTAGTGGTAGGAGAAAAGGTTAGTAGGTTTAATGATTTAACTCCGAATTACTTCAAAGGCAGAGAGACAAAGGAAAAAGCTGCTGGAGCCAGCACAGACCCAAGCCAGACTGGCCCTCTACAAGCAGACTGGCTATCTGATGTTTTGAGAACATTTCTCAAAACAATTTTTTTTCTCTGTCTCAGTGAAACTCGGTGAAGTGACACTGTATGTTTAACTCTCTCTCGGCCAATAGTCTAATTTCTCACTCAAATTCTCCAATTAGCTCAAACCAACACAAGAGTTCATCGGTGTCAGGACAGGCTGTGTAAAGGCTTAGCATCTTAGCAAGTTTGCCCAGGGGAATCATAGTTGAAAGAGTTTTGGAAAGTTTTGTTTTTATTGTCTAAGAAATCTCTGTTGTTTCTCATTAAGGAAAAAAACTCAAAAAAACTCAAGTGTCCAAAAATTAACAAAAGTTGATGGGATGTTCATTTGGTGTCTCTGTTCAGATTTGGCAATTCATAGATATTTTTTCTGAGCTTTTAATTTATGTAACTTAAGTAGTTTTGACAACTATTAAGCCTGTTCTGTGGAGGTTTAGAGTACTTAAAAATGAGACATCGGAAAGAAGGAATTTTATTTCCAAGACAGATGTATAAGTAGCTAAAAACTTGCAGACAAATGCAGTTATAGGTTAAGAAATGTTGGTTAACTGAAAAAAAATTAAACAATGCTGACTTCCTTTTAGATCACTTTTGCACACCTTCTATTTCATACTTTATCAATGTATCTTTTGTTGTTTTTTTTCAGTGACTCCTGTATTTGCCAGCGTTCCCAGTGACATGACGGTGGAGGTTGGCACAAACGTCCAGATCCCATGCAGTGCTCAAGGAGAGCCAGAGCCAGTAATTACATGGAACAAGGTACTGGATATTTGTTTGGTTGTTGCAGAAAAGACAGTGGCCTTTCCATCTCTTCAGAACTAGCTATGACTATAAAACTAGCAGAGTGTCTGGCAGGTTAATGGGTTGCTAATATCAATCTTCATTTTCCCTGATTATCGTCTTCTGCTCAGTTGTTGAACATTAGAGAAGGTCTTTTAATGTACCTTGAGTAGAATCACACATTGATACATACAAAGCTCTTGAAATCTTTAATAATTGTATAATTTGGTATAAAATCATATGCATACATTCTTAAGAGGTGCTCATGTTTTGAGGTCTTAATTTTTTTTTCTAATGAGAGCCTATAGCTGTTAAAATACTTTTATTTATGATGACTACTTTAAAAAGAAATAAATATACTGTACTATTTGGGAGTGCATGCAACTCCTCCTGTCAACTTAGCAGTGTGTGAAGTTTTTGTATAATTTCCTTTAAATCTATTTGGCTATTACCTTGACATATATAAAATAAAATAAAAATAAAAGAGGAAAAGAATACAAAAAATTCCGGTTTGTAATCCAAAGAGTGTTTAGAAAAACTAATATTGTGTTTTGCTGCAGGATGGAGTACAGGTAACTGAAAGTGGAAAATTTCATGTTAGTCCAGAGGGATTTCTTACCATTCGGGATGTCGGAACAGCTGATGAAGGTCGATACGAATGTGTTGCCCGGAATACCATAGGATACTCCTCTGTTAGTATGGTGCTTAGTGTTAATGGTAAGATCAATGAAGCTAGGTTATTATTTTTGTTCTAATTACTCAATCCCCTAGCTACAAGAAAGGTTAATTAAATATTAGATTCTTTCTTTTACTCTTCTCCCATAATACTCTTTCTTTTTTTTTTTTTTTTCTTTCTTGACATGATTTGGGACATCAGCCAAAATGTTTCTAGAAATAAAGCATTGGTCTCCAGTTAGTCATACTACTTCCATCTTGAGATACTATTTTGCCATTTTAGATTTTGCTAGCAGAATACAGATTCTAATCCTTACGGATAACTTGACATGAAGTACTGTGGCATCTTTAAATGGAGCTGGCGACAGGGGACATGGATAAGGCTAAGGTGCTCAATGACTTCTTTGCCTCAGTCTTCAGCAGCAAGTGCTCCAGCCATGAGCAAACTCCAGAGGGCAAAAGTAAGGTCTGGGGGAGTGAAGACCTGCCCACTGTAATTGAAGATCATGTTCGAGAGCACCTAAAGAACCTGAACGTGCACAAGTCCATGGGGCCTCATGAGATCCACCCACGGGTCCTGAAGGAACTGGCAGATGAAGTTGCCAAATCATTGTCCATTGTATTTGAAAGGTCATGGCAGACTGGTGAAGTTCCTACTGACTGGTAAAGAGCAAATATAACACCTATCTTCAAGAAGGGAAAAAAGGATGACCCTGGAAACTACAGACCAGTCAGTCTCACCTCTGTGCCTGGCAGGATCATGGAGCACATCCTCCTCAAGGCTCTGCTAAGGCAGATGGAGAACAAAGCAGAGGTGCCTGATGCCAACCAGCATGGCTTCACCAAGGACAAATCATGCCTGACAAATTTGGTGGCTTTCTATGATTAAGTCACAGCAGCAGTGGACAAGGGAAGGGCAACTGATG